>CM077238.1:17920877-18433377 GCA_039654775.1 Spinibarbus caldwelli
CGATATGTATACAATATACAATGCAATGTTTATTTTGAAAGCCTCACCTGAATTTTGGGGTTCTTGGGCTCCTTGGTGTAGGAGAGCTCATATATCTCGTCCTCCGTGTAACACAAGTCTAGCGAGAGCTGTGGGCAAGGCGGGGCAGAACGGTTACACATGAGAGGACACCCACTGTTTGCAATCCACATCTCTCAGTATCACACACAAACAGCCGGGCATAACCGCAGAGATGAGGGCTCATTTTAAAAATACTCAATTAGACTTATAAATAGATGCAGGCTCTCTGTGGAAATTAAATAAAGGCGTGTTTACATGCTTCTAAATAGGTACAATTATTCCATGTACTGATGGGGCCTAGTCAGGTATTCATAACCCACAGGATGAGACACAACAAACACTTCCAAGAAGAGAGGCTTTCCAGTAACACATTCCTCTGACAACAAATCACTCTCAAACCACCGTTTTCCCTCTGTCTCACCGTTAGCAGGTGCAGCAGGTCTTTGTTGGCCTCAAACGGTGGGGTGCAGTCATGGATGGCCAACAAGTCGCTAATGTTGCTGTATAAATGCTGCATTTTCCCCAGGTTGATCTTATCGTCCTCGAGGTGGTCTGGCAGCGCCTCGTTGAGGGAGATGAGGTCTTTGAGATGAACGCCCAAGATGGGCACCTTGAATCCGGTGCAGTCGTTGTACACACGCCTGTAGTTTGAATAATTGCTGTAGGACGACAGCAGCTCTGTGAGCTCACTGAGGGTCTGTGGGAAAACCACATGGATTAGATCAAGTTAGTTCTCATTTTGTTATTTTATCGGTAGCACTTTATGGCACTTTTTTTTAACATTGGTTAGTGTGCTATCTAACATTAAATATCAGTATATAAAACATGTTTATGTCTTGGTTATGTTAAATTCAAAATATACTAATTAGTGCTGTCAAACGATTAATCGTGATTAATCGCATCCAAAATAAAAGTTTTTGTTTACATAATATATGTGTGTGTACTGTGTATATTTATTATGTATATATATAAAGACACACACATATAGCATATATTTTGAAAATATTTACATGTATTGATGTGTATATATTTATATTCATATAAATTATATCATATATAAATAGATTTAATATATAAACAACATATTTTTCTTAAATGTATACATGCATGTGTGTTTATTTATATATACATAATAAATATACACAGTACACACATATGTAAACAAAAACTTTTATTTTGGATGTGATTAATCACGATTAATCGTTTGACAGCACTAAAATTTTAAGCTGTTTAATATTAATTTGAACTAATTAATATTAGCATAATATACACTACTGTTTAAACATTTGCATTTTAAAAGATCTCTTATGCTGTAAAAATACTTTAAAAATAGTAATATTGTGAAATATTATAACAATTTTAAATAACATTTTCTGTTTTAATATATTTTAAAATATAATGTATTCCTGTGATGACAAAGCTGAATTTTCAAGACAGAATTTTCAAATTATAAGAAACATTTCTTAGAAATGTTGAAAACAGTTGTGCTGCGTAATATTTTTGTGGAAACCTTGATTAAAAATTATTTGATGAACAGAAACTTATAAAGAAAAGCATTTGAAATAGAAATTTGTAATATTATAAATGTCTTTACTTTTGATTAATTTTATGCTGAATAAAATTATTTTTTAAACTTACTTTTGAAACGAGTTAACAATGATTGTTTTAAACATTTTTATTGTTAATTTTTAGTCTATGATACCTAATGCATTAATGTTAACAAATCTAGACTTTTTTAAAAGTTATAATGTTTTTATGCTAAATTATTACCATTTTTATAGTAAATTATTATCATTTTTTCTTTCTTTTTTGATATTTAGCATTTACTATTTACCTTTTCCATTTTGCACCTTCATCAAACACCACTTTGCCATTTTTCTTTGCCAAATGCCATTAACTTTTTTATTGTATTTTTTTTTTTAAAAGTGATTTATAGTACCCTACTCGCAAAAACCTGAAGCAACTTGTGCTGTACCTTGCTCAAGGGCAAACAGCAATATTGTTATTTCAATTTTCCATCCAAAATAGGACATCAACTAAAACATTTGTGTAAGAAATTATTTTTTTCATTTTTGCACTGAATTTGGGGATAAATCTAGATTTCTATGTATTTGTCTCTAATAGACATCACAACTGAAAAAACTAATACTGAACATTGAAAACAGTGAAAATGATTCACTTCTGGTTGCTTTTCTGTGGATAATGTGAACCAGTAGCTTTTGCATAAATTTGAGATATTTTTGATATTAATATGAATGTATTATATATGACTTTTTTGCAACATGTGACCTTTAAGCAAATATTGGGATGCAGGTATTTCTAACTAATCAAAGAATCAATATAAAGATCAATATACATCAATAGCTAAAAAAAAAATATGGATGTGGGTAGCAATTGCGGGGGTCAGACTGACCTTTGTGACATCCGAGGACAACAGGCTGGCTGTGTCTTTGAGACGAGAGATGGAACTATGACACAGACCTCCTATCACCGCCATCAGAGTATTGAAATTCTGTAGGGCTCTCAGCTTCTGCTCATATGGGTACAGAGAAAAAAAAAAAAAAAAAAGAATTGTACCCTTACATTCTCTCTATGAATGCATGCCAACATTGAGTTGCTTACATCCTCTTTCTTGTAAAAAGCACTTGTAAGCAACAGTTATGCAAACGTTCTCCCAAACCATTTCCCAATACAGGAACATTAGTCTCAAAGGCACACTTATAACAGATTTCCTCACTATCACATCATTTGACGCATTAGCTTATTTCCTAGGTGTTTTCTTTGGGTTGTCTTGTTTGCACATTGATGTTCTTGTGGTTAAAAGCAGGGCAGCACACAAAGCACATGTGATGTAATCTTTTCCTCTGAGCTAATACATTAAATGTTCAGACATGCTTAGAGTGAGCTGTCTTACTGGCATGTCCTGATAGACGTCGATTATCAAGCCATATGATGAATTTCAATGATTTTGAATGTTGTAATCCAAAAAACGCCATGCCCTAAAATGTTTTAAAATGAGTCAAACACTTCATGGACAGATATCACAGGCAACCTTAAAAACTAATTGCCCCAGGGTTGGAGTAAAACCACATATTTTGTCATGCCAGGGCCTCTCTCTACAGTACATTTCACATCGTCTTGATGGAAAGTTATGGCATTGTCTCTTGTTTCAGAGCATTTGCTGAAACATATGTATTTCAACATGTGCTGTACAATTCTTTCTTTTTCAGATCCACAACATAACGCAACATTGACTGCTCACTTTTGTAGTGACTTTGGTTGCGGAATTATTTATACAATTAATTTTTATCCATAGGCATTAAAAAAAAAAAAAAAAAAGTTAAGACTTAAAAGCCATGAACTAGACCAACCAGCTGTGAAATGAATTACACATTACAAACGTTGATTTGAAGCAAAAGTTAAATCTGAAAAAATCAAAATAATCAAAACAGCCAGTCAGCAACAATGATAAATAATGGTTAAACAATTATTGATTACATATTAATTATATTAACTATTAATTATAGGGCATTTATTGTAAGTATAGAAAATATGTAGTTTATCCCAAAAATGTCACTAAAAACTGAAAAAATAAAATAAAATTAAATAAATAAAATGGTGTAGAAACAATTTTCATTCAGAAATTGCTGGTACATTTCACAAATAACTACAATGAAATGGCAACACGAAGTGAAATTTTAAAGTAGAAAGACTAAAATATTATTTTCTTGTAAAATGTACACCAACTATCTTTGTTTTATCTACATCCCTGCTAAAAAGAAAATGCTGATACCAGCTTAAGCTGGTATATGTGTATATATGTGCATATATATTTGCATATATATATGTGTGTGTGTGTGTGTGTGTGTGTATATATATATATATATACACACACACACACACACACACACATATATATATATATAGTGCTGTCAAACGATTAATCGCATCCAAAATAAAGGTTTTTGTTTACATAATGTGTGTTTACTTTGTATATTTATTATGTATATATAAATACAAACACATGCATGTATATATTTAAGAAAAATATGCTGTTTATGTATTAAATATATTTATATATAATGTAAAATATAAGAATCTGAATATATAAATGTATATACATGTAAATATTTTCAAAATATATACTCTGTGTGTGTGTGTGTGTGTATTTATGTATACATAACAAATATACACAGTACACGGGGGGGGGGGGGGGGGGGGGGGGTTCTCATGAGAAACCCAATGTAATTTGGTTATTTGTATTTCCTGAACATTACCAGTGCACTCGCTTGAACGTGTGTGTGTTTGTAATTACCTGTGCTACATGAATGAACTTGGTGAAGACCTCTGCTCGTTGCTGTGAGGTGTGTTTGTTGAGGATCATGAGCTGGACCCACTGGGAGACTCCGTTGCAGAGCATGACAGAGCGTTCGAGCGCCGGATTATCCCTCACAGAGCCATGGACCACGTAACTGCGGTAGTCCAGAAACTAAGGTGACACATAACAGCAACAGGCACAGCTGAATCTGAAATCCAGATGTGCTAAGCACTCATGAATGTGATCAGCAAGACATAACGATCCTATGATATGAACCGACACGTCCAGGTATGAGTACAACGGGTGTGATCGTGGTTGTTTTATTAGTCAGCTTCAGCGCTATGAGGCTGTGCAGTCACTCCAGCGCTATGCTGAGGTTAGACCATCAGATAAACTCAGTTTGCATTAGCAACATCTGGTCAGAGAATCTGAGTGAAACTGTCATGAGCCTTTAGGGTGAGTGACTTACTGAGACGTTGCAGAAGTTTTTGAACTCCAGGTAGCTGAGGTGTTCAGCCATCTCATCTGGTTCCATGTGGTCAAACAGCAGTGAAACTTTCCTTTTCTTCACAGAGGGAGAGGGAGTCTGGGAAACATTCACTGGAGGATTACTGGTTTCAGACATAGTGATGGACAAACAGAAACCAAACAGATCATCACAAATCTGACTTTTGTATGATTACTCACATTTTCACAAATTCTGCAAGGGGTTCACAAACTTTCAAGCAGCACTGTTTATATATATAAATATATATATATAGACGAATATAGTGGATGTTTAATACATGGCAACGGCGGGCGGAAAGTTTTTTGCCATGTCAATAAAACTATTTGAATCTCAAATGTAAAAACACTCACATGTATGGTGTAATAATGAGATGATCGATTGGACTGGTTACATCAACCCTGACCAGAGCCCAGAGATCTGCCATCACTTCTTCTAACAGATGATCCACCTCAAACATTATTCGGAACTGATTAATCCACTGCCTGAGACAGACACAGAAGAAGCAGAAGACATGAATCCTTATTCATTTTGGGATCTTTAGGTGCACGTGTGAATGTTGTAGATCCACCAACCTGATGAAGTGGCAGATTTGTAGGCGCCTCTGTTCCCTTTTCTCTGCAGGACAATCCTTATATGTTATCACAAGTCAAGGAAGAATCACACAACAGCGAGATTACAAACCCTTACACTCTGAGAAAATAATCCACCCTCAATAAAGAGGCTAAAGTAAAACAGGGCAGCTCTTGTTTCTTTGTCAGTGGGATTAAGAACCATGTGAGGCTGCATGTTGCTGTGACTGAACCCTATGAATGATGGACTGTCAGCTGTTCTGGGATCAGTTGCATAAATCAATCTTTTTCAATTAAGGTTCAGGTCAAAGTAAAATATTAGCAGTGGTGCTTGAAAAGGATATAGAGAAAGCAGCTTTTGGACGAAGATGTGTGATGGTACGACCCAGTTATGCATCATCAGGGTCATATGGACAAGCTGCGTCCCTCTGATCAGCTTCCCATCTGAGTCTAAAAAACAAAATATTTAGAATTAGAAACAAGATGGTTACAAAATTTATATGTGGTTACAAAGGTGTTACAGTGCTGCTGTTTCTTGGGGATTTAAAATCAAATAAGCCCAGCTTCGAATCTATGTCTGTATTGTCCTTCATAAGTATGGCTTGGAATGCTCCTTCAATATAACTTTATTTCTTGTTATATTGTCCGCCAGCTAAAAATCACACATCTGATCACTTAAAAAAGTAAAAACACACCTCTCCTCACTATGCCCTTAGTGAACAATGAATATACTAAATTTTTTTTTAAATATATTTATTTCATGCTAAGCATACTACACATAAATGTACATATTTATGTACTTAATAAAAAAATTTCCTGCAGCTGTACTTTTGTTATATTAAACTGGCAACTTAAAGTACTAACTACTTAAAGTCTGCTAAATTGGAACAGCTAATTTTGTACTTAATCCACTTTAATTGTGCAGAAGTAGTGCTGAAGTCCAACTAAAGATATATTTAAGTATATTTTATTGTGCTAAATATCTTGCATTTAAATACTGATATTATTCAAAGATCATACAATCAATTCTCATCAACAGTGACATTAAAACACATTTTAAGCTTTATATTAAGAAACGTACATTGTGCACCATTAGTACTCCAAATAAAGTTGAATAATAATTTTTATAACAGTAAGTTTAGAGCGATATGTCAGTAAATATGTTAATATATTTGAACTATACACTTATTATGAAATAAATATATTTTAAACATATTATTTTTTTACTAGGGACTGAGTTTAGAAATCATTCATCCTCAGCAGAAATAGTACAGGACAAGTTTAATATTATTTTAATGTTGTGGCTGATAAATTGACGATATTAAAAATCAATTTTTTTTCTCTCTCTCTCTCTCTCTGTTTCGACTTATTCCCTTTCTTGTCAGAGGTCAGTAAAAATCAATACTATTTTATCTAAATAAATGAAAAAATGAAACACTAAAAGCTAAAACCATGTGTGTGTGTTTCCACGTGAATTTAGGCATCACAACATTATGTACAGTGTGAAAATGGATATTCACTGTAAGATTTGCTAAAGATTAATATTCAATTATCTTTAAAGTGAGTATTAGGAAAAGGTCATTTAAATGTAAAAATTGGGTAAATTAACATGAAATATAAAGTACTGACTGATATTTATGAATTAAAAACTCTTTAATATCAGCCAATAACCAATATAGTACAAATACATTGTGTATTTGTAGTCCAAATACTTGAGCACATTTCAAATAAAAAAGGCATAAGGGGATGATTAAAAAACAAATGAGAGAAAGGGTAGGCCTGCGAAACCGAGGCGCACAATCAGGCTTTGTCTCATTAGCATAGAGAGACAAACACATTCCCAGGCCCTGAATGCTAGTAAACCAAAAGATTTCTCTGTTTCTCTTTCTCTCTCCCTCTCTCTTTGACAAGAGCTGCTGTCCCTCTGTCCCTCACACTACTCGGCAGACTTACATAATCCAGCTGGCACATGGAGACTGGGAATGACGGGCACAAGAGGCCAGAGACAGGGCTGAGAAACCCAGGAAAGTGGAATGTGGGAGATCTATGACTTTATGGTGTGACGTGATGCTTCCTTTAACTACACGGAAGTCAATATTTGGTGATGTTTTCTTCATGAAAACAGGACCTGACAGATGTAAATGGTTGTCATGTAGGGTGGGGCTTATTGATAGACAGATAGAGACAAGTTGGACACTGACCGAAGCAGTGGAGGCAGCGGAGGATGAGTTCATCCAGGCTGGCAGAGCGGAAAGAAGAGTGAGCCGGTGGACTTTGAAGAGCCCGACTGATCTCATGAGGACTGGGGCATGTCATTCTCCTCTGGACCGGTCTTCTGCTCTTTTTCACACTTCCTCCTTCCAGACGGGACTTCCTACTGCTGAGACACATGAAAAAATGGGGCTTGATGCTGCTGAAATACTCAACCCAGTGCCAACAATGTACAGGTGTATTCAAACAACCAATGTGATCAGCCGTACAAGCCGTACATGGATGCCAGCATTTATTCAAATTGGCTCTCACAAATGAATAAAATAAAATATCCATAGCAACAGAGAGTTTACGTAGTTTTAGCCACTTGTCAGACCGCAGACGTTTCGCAGTATCCGCTTGTCTTTACCAGGCTGAACAGCATTTTGGTCTGTTTAATATTTGCGATGCTGATGTTGAAGATTTCATCTGTGGTTTTTAAAGCGACAGTTCACCCAAAAAAGGAACATTCTGTCCTCATACCCTCATGTTGTTCCAAATCTGTATGGGTAAAAGAAGATATTTTGAATAATGTGGGTAACCGAAAAGTTGCTGGTGACTTCCATTGTATTTTTTCCCCCTATATCAATGGATACCGTCATCTGTTTGGTTACACAAATTCTTCAAAATATCTTCTTTTGTGATCAAGAGAAGAAAGAAACTAATACAGATTTAGAACAACATTTTATGTTTAAATTATAACAGAATTGTCATTTTTGGGTGAACTATCCCTTTAATATTGCACAGAAAACCACAGCAGTGATGGTTGGGCTTTGATAATGTTTGCATGTCATAGGTTATATGTAAAGCTGATGAGATCTGGTCATGAGAAATGCTCTGTTATGCTAAATCTATCCCCTAAGTGTTACCACATGCAGTTAAAGATACTACCACCCATCATGTCCGTCCAGTTACTTTTCTCACAGATTTGACATAAAGTTTCACATGCCAGACATCATAAAAATGGTCATAGTCTACTACTGTAGGAGAGAGGCAAGTCATATTTAAGGGCGAGAATATCGTAGAGACTTGAGACATGGCCATTTTGACTTGGACCAATTAGTAAACATCTGAAATGCCCTAACAACCAACTAAAACAGACACTATTGTACTTAGAAATGTCCTAGCATCCAGCCAAAACATCCCAACACCTGCCAAAACACACCAATGACTACTTAGATATGCCCTAGTATCCGCACAGAATGCTTTAGGAACCTATTTGAAATGTCCTAGCAACCATCCAGAACACCTTAGGAATCAATTTGCTAATTTGCTCTGTAATATGCTCTTAGCTCTTAGAAACACTCTAGTAAACCGTCATAACACCCCAAAAACTACTTAGAAATGCCTTAACAACCACTTAGAAACACCCTAGAAAAAATCCAGAAATGCCCTAACAACCACGCACTTTAACCATTTTAGCAACTATTTATAAACACCCTAGTAACCACTTAGAAACACACTAATAAACAGCCACAACACTCCAGCAACTGCTTAGAAACACCTAAGAAACCACTAAGAACTGCCTTAACAACCTGCCAGAAAACCTAGCAATTGCACCATGCTAAAGCCCCCTCAGAAGACCTTATAAGTGACTGACTAGCAAAACCCTAGCAACCAACTTAGCACTTTTGCTGTGAGTTTCACACAAGCGAGCACAGAGAGTTTGATTGACAGGTGATCTGACCAATCATAATGCAGAATCTGCCATTTCATGTTTATTTCATGCTATAACAAGTCAGACACAGCAACAGTAACTAACGAGGGCAGGTCTTTGTGAAGGGTCAGTTGTTTATATTAAAACCTGTAGATACATTTACTTCAGATTTGAAATGAAATATCACTCAGATCTGCTCTAACATCCTTTTTTTTACATCCCCTGAAGCCTTTGACATTTTATCTGAGAGCAACGGGTTCCCCTTGAAGTCTGCAGCACAGGCTTGTGTACATGTGCGACTGTTTGCGCCCTGCAAGCCCTACTGGTAGATAAGGTATGTTGATGTTTATATGTAAGGTTGTGTGTTGATATCTGCCACCCTATACAGTAGGTGTCACTATTCAGGCCGTCAATGTCACAGGAAGAGAGACAGTTAGAAAGTGTAGATAAGCATCTCTGTCTCACTGCTTTGCTCTGTATTTTGTCAGTCACACAAAGAGAACAATAACATTGTGCATCAGGGTAACAGTCTGTAAAACTCACACCTGCTGCATAATGTAGATGTGTGAAGAATAATGTCAAATTTAAAGGTGTGTTTTTCTGACTTGGACCTCGAGTTGTATCTGTGACAGCATCAGCAAGAAACACTGTGGTCTGTGACGGCAGTGACATGAACAGGAAGCTGGCCGTGACTGCAGAGAAGTAGCTATGAGTTCTTAGAATGTCCAAACCCCTCCTAACCGCTTGCTCTCTCTCCCTTCCTCCTGCACCAGTGTCCAGTTCAGCACACTCGTTTTCAATTCTCTCCACGCACAGACACACTGACGTTTACCTTCTCACCTCATTAAGCAAACCAAACACCTAACCACTGAGATCAGGCCCACACAAATACACACTTCAGACAAGAGCGTAAATTCACTTCGGTTGAAATTTGTAGACCAGGAAGACATTTTTTTTACATGGCCTTCATAAAACACACCTCATATTTCCTTCTCTTCAGTTCTTTCTATTTCTGACAGGCCGAATATTAAACATGACTTCAATATGCAAATTCCCCATCGTATTTTCACCTCTCTCTCTTTCTCTCTCGCTTATTTGCATGAACCTGCTCTACAGCTGATGACAATACACAATACATACTCTGCAGCCCTCTCAGGCCTGAGAAAAGCACGTATGCACATAGATACAGACTCACGCATACAGTAAACAAATGAGGGAAAATGCACTTGGTTAATGTAAATGAATTTGTAAACATGTCTATGCAAATTTATATGTAGCGTGGAATCAGTTAGGACCTGGTGATTTCAATATTTGGGTCATGATACAATAACGATATTATAAAGATACAGCGAAGTCAAAAACCAAACTTGTTTCTCTAACCAGTTTTAAAAAATTATCGTAATTGTGACTTTATTTTTCACAGTTGCGACTTTATATCTTATATTGTGACTTGAATATAAGATATGACTGGGTGGAATACAAGACTTTGTAAAAAGCCAGTTTGCAGATTTGAGTTGACAGCTTTCATAGAAAACTGAACAAGGCACGTGTTTCTGTGTGAGTTTATTGTTTTCGGAACAACTTGGTGTGGTAGTGTGTGATCCTCCATCGTACAGTTTTTCCTCTGTAACTATTTACAGTCAACAAGTGTGTGATGCCTAATATTTTTTAAATCATTCAGCCATTAGCATTGTGGCTTCATATCACACACTTGTGACTTATATCTGGTAATTTTGACTTTTTTTTGTAAACAATTGCATAATTACATGTTTTAATTTTTACTTTGAAGGTGCGGTCACATTTAGCAGACAAAAAGGTCACTTTCAAACCAAGCAGCTTTCTGTTGGTCAACATGGCGAACTTGCATGACCAACTTGAAGCGAAATCTGCATGAGAAACTTTATCGTCCTCACACAAAACTCCAAAAAAGCACTGATAGTCAATGAAACTGGATTTTGCCCAAGAAATTTCGCAAAACAAATGTGAACACATAGGCAAAAACAGGCTTCCATAGTTTGGATTTTGGTCGAAAATAAATAATTAAACATCTGTTGATCTTATGGTACTGTATATATCACCTTGATTCTTTTTACAACAAACATTCATGTGAAAATGAAAGTTCATAGAGCAATGAACGTAAGATTTTTTGAGCAGCAGCATGGTTTGTTTGCATCCGCACATGACACCCTGGCATTCAGTATCATAATCCAATGAAACATTTGCAATCATACAGTGTATGAGCGTTTCGGCCATGCATAGCACCTACTCGCTCACTTTCTCTTCCTCTCCTCCTGCAGCCTTTGCTCTATTCATGTCATTCAGAAAACAACTTCTCCTTTCTCTTTGGAAATCCCCCCAACATCCCCCCACCCCTTCCCTGCCACAGTAGCCAGTGTTTTACTCCCAGTTCCTGGCTACATCTCCAGCTCCATTACCCTACCCCCAACCCTCTCCCTCCTGCCTCCTGCTTTCTCCTCATCTCCCTCTTTTTCTTTTTTCTCTCTGCGCTAACAAACACACACACACAGTCAGGGAACATGCAAATTCCTCCCTTTCTCTCTTTAATTGATTAATTGATGCCAGAGCCCTTTGAAGGCCTTGATTGTCGCCCACCATCGCTCTATCTCTTCCTCCATTAGTCTATCTGCACCCGCTCCATCTCTGCTCCATGTACCTATAGATGTCAGACATGACAACAAAATATGTATATTTGACAAATACTGCTATTTATATGTATGAATTTTAAATAAATTTTAAATGAGTTTAAATACATTTGTTTTAAACTATTTATTTTAAACTATATACTCTATATATATATATATATATATATATATATATATATATATATATAAAAGTATATATTAAATAAATTATTATAATGTATAATTATATATAAATAAAATTGTGTGTCTATATATATATATATATATATATATATATATATATATACATACACACACAGACAATTGTATACACACATATTTATATATGAATTTAATATATAAATAATGTATATATTAAATAAATGTATACTTAACAGTAAATGTGTTTAATATATAGTAACATAATACTTTCATACATTTATGTATAGGCTACACACACACACATATGGGCATATATTATAATATATATCATATATTTAATATTCCACATTTCATTATATTTAAATTCTGAATATGAAATATTAAACATTAAATATCAAATATTACATGCTTGCAAAAACTTGCTGTAATAAGACTGTAATATGCTGATAGCATCACTGTAGTCGCTTCTAACTTTGTCATTTCCAAGCAATCAGATAAGACCTCTGAGATAACGTGCACAAAACAGACCCCCCCAAAAGCTCCTAGTCAGAGCTATCGATTCTACCGTTCTCACGTAGCTTTATGTCATTTATCTCGTTATACCAGTAATTATAGACAGGCAGAGTTTGTATGTATACTGACACTCTCACATGTAGCCTATCATATGTATTATCACATATATTAAAATCTGACTCCATATGTGGCGTTGGCTAAAGAGTTGACAGTAGCAATGTTTCTTCTCAACACCAACCATTATGTTCCTGCTAATGCCTCTTATGTACTGTAAACACAACGAGTGAACATACCTCTATCCACAACAGGTCACACAGGAGAATAACTAGGTCAAAAGCAATTCATCTCCCTAGTGTGAAATCCCCTCTTAAAGATCAGAGACATGCACCACTGCTACTTTACAGCATACACATGTGAATCTACACAATCTTGCAAATGCAAACCTAGTCTGAGCCCCAACGGGAGAGTCTGAATGATGAATGTGCATTTTGAACCATTTTGAGAGTGACTAGCCTGTCTTTCTCGCAGAGAACTGAAACCTAAACACAAAGTTCTGAAGAACATGAGGAGAAACCACAGCTTTGTCAGATAACCACAGTGATCACTTTGCAGTACGCTGCAAAACGAGGCACAGACAAACTTATCAAACCTCAAATGTGCATTAAACCCAGTGACACGAAGAACTAAAGCAGATTTTTGCGTTGAGGCGACATCAAATCATTTCTAAAGAGCATGGAGACCTGTCAAAGCACAGTCAGAATTGAAAAGACAGTCAAAAGTATGTACCTCTTTGACTCCTTGCGATTCATGGTGTCAGATCTTGTCTACCGGTGTCCCCCAGGCTGCTTAAACCTTTACTTGTCCCATCGGGAATCTTGCAGTCTCTCTCCTCCAGCCAGAGGTACTAAGTGACCTCTTACACGCTGGGACGTACAGTGGCTCTTCAGTCACGGCTGTCAAAACTTAAAACCTGAAAACCAGCTGCTCAAAGCTTTCTCTCTCTCTCTCTTTCACTCACTCACTCACTCACTCACTCTCACACACCCCCTCTTTTCTTTCTCTCTGAATATTACCAGTGAACCACAGGGCACAGAGTTAACCAAAACAATAAATAAAAGAACCCCTATTCGATGATAGGGCATCAAAAATAAAGTAAAAATAGAACTGTAGGCTCAAAAAGTTGTCAAAATCAGCATGATCACAACAAACAGCTAACTGCATTTAATACAAACAAGTCCCTATTTGAAATACAGGCACTGGCTCTGACAGATAGGGGAACTGTCATCTGTGTGCATGTGTGACAGAGGGAGGGGAATAAGTGAGTGAGAGAGAAGAGAGGGAGGGGTTGAGCTCTTTTGAAAGAGTGTGAGAGTAAGTAATACGGATTAAAAATCATTGAAAGGCCGATTGAAAACTGATAGTGTCCAGACATCAGAATGAGAAATCAGTCCCAAAAGACCAAAGTTTGTTCTTATTCGCTTTCCACATATTTCAGCTTTGTTTTAGTCTGTACTTGTTCCTTGCCTTTAGCCTACAGGTAAATGAACGAGCCTTCAGGTGTGTTTGCCACGAATTTCCGCGTACAAGGTGTCATAAGTAATAGCTGCATGTCTGTACCTGCTGTATCTGTTCATTTGTTAGCCTTGGGTCCGTTTTTAATAGTCCTCATCCCTTCTTTTTCTCTCTTTAACAGTAAGGTAGTGTCTCCAGGGTTGAATCCCTCCACGTGCAGCTGGAGCGGGACACTGAAAGGATGCCTTGTTGAGGATGGAGGAGAGGGGAGATGATAGGAAAGACTGCTGCATGTGTGTTCGTGCGTGTGTCTGCATGCAAACTCTGTGGGAACCTGTGCCCGTGTGTGTGTCTGTGTGAGTGTGTTTTCACACAGAGGTGGGATTCTCATACAAGCCGGACGAGGGGGGCTTCTGTCGGTTGAAGGATGGGTGTGAATGAATCAACTGCCGTCTTTCAGAATGACACCTAGAATATCAATTCTGTGAAATGCGGGCCGCCTGTTCTGTTTTAAAGGAGACACAGATATGTCTGGGTTGTTGCAGTTGCTAGTGTGCTTTTTTTTTTTTTTTTTTTTTTTTTTTTTTTGAAGGTTTTTTTTTTCACCACAAATGAACTTGCAAAAGGGCCCTTGCTCATCACTCCACCTTTGTTTACTTCCTCAAAATGGTTAAGCTAGTCTAAAACTTTCACATAGTAAGAAGAACTTATTGTACAGAGTTATTTCTGAGAGAAGATCTTGTTTTTGTCAGTAACAGGTGAAGCTAGACTATTCTCCTGTAAATATTTTTTTTCTTGCTCTTGACCATGTCATCTTCAGTAAGTTTCTTGCTGCAAATTCTGCAATTGTGATTGCATAACTGAAGAAACCACATTGACACCCGTCATCTGCCTTCAGTGTTTTAGTGTTTAAAATTACTACGGTATTAATAGAAATTAAACTGATTTGATGACTTTAACTAGAAACTGGTTCTATCAAGCCTAAACAGGCTGTTAATTGCTTCATCTGTTCGGTCATTCAGAACACAAAATTCCCATAACCATCGTTTCCACCAAAATACCATTGTTACTATGGTTATTGCTATGGCAAAATAACTTGGCAAACATTCTTGTAAATATTTATATGATTTATTCAGTTTTAAAGAGCTCTCATAATGTATTATATTATATCCCATTTTAAATATAATACACCAGTACAACTGATTTTTTCCACACACTTGCAGGCCTAACCTATTAATTGAGACTACATTAAAAATTAATTTAACGCAGAACTGTTCAAGTGATGAGGAAAAACAGCTACAAGGTGATTAAAACGGTAAAACACTTAAAATAGATGGTGACCAGTCAAAAATAGATAGATAGATTTTCCCGCTTTTCATTTAAAAATGGCAAGCCCACTACAGAATATGAATACCATCGGGCAGTGTTTTATTAAATGGTAGTTTAACCAGTTAGGCTAATTCATTATCATTTACTTGAGTATTATGTTATTGAGTATTAGTGTTATTCACTATAGTAACCTACAGTAATACATAATCTAACATTTAAATAGGCCCACAAATACAGCAAATACCTGTAGTTCTAGCATCCATGTTATTTCCGTAGTGCGTTTGTGAGATGCTACGACGCCATCTATTGGTCACTTCACACGACTACAGGGCAGCACGCAGCAAACCTGAGCGAATGCATTCGGCTTCCCAGTCTTCATTACGTGCTGTCTGAGCATGCTCTCTGAAGTTCAGCCCTCGGCTGCCAAGAAGACCCCCAAAAATCCATCAGCATCCTTCTTACTCCATACTCAGATGTAGTTGCAGGTGGACTTAGGAGAGAGGAGGGACACGCTCAGAGATGACATTTAGATGGAGATTGTGGAGGTGAGGAGTGATGCCATCTGTCATCTTTGTATGTGTTTGTGGCCTGTTTGAGAGTGTGTGTGTGTATGTGAGTGTGTGTGGTTGGGTGCAGCACGTTGGCTGTATTTCCTAGAGTAATTTTAGGGGTGTGTTGCTTATGCAGCTGTCAGACTGTCTAGCGGACTGGTGGTCTCTGTGTGTGTCTGTGGATGCAGAAAAGGAAAATATATGATTGAAAATATACATACCTTGTCTGACTGTCCATTTGTACTTCTGCTGCACATCTATCTATCTATCTATCTATCTATCTATCTATCTATCTATCTATCTATCTATCTATTTAATTGATTGTTTAATTGGCCTGCTGGCTCAGTGCCCTGTTAGACTGTTGTGTTGATTTTAATTTTATCACTTACAATTTGTTCCTGTTCCAGAGTCACATCATTTTATTGTGATATTTATACTGTATATTGTATAATTTAATGTAATTTCTTAATTTATACCACTCTTGTATTTCCAAATGAAGGTTAAGCAGATAAAAGTAATGCTTCAGCATTATACTAAAAAGGAATTTTACTCCTCCCACATTTTGACAAAACGGCCTCATCGTGCACATAGCCTTTTGTGTTCTAATCATTTGTATCCTAATTGTTCCCAATTATATTTCATTTTCATTGATTTTATTTTATTATTAATTATTTTTATGCAATTACATACTATTTATATATTTTATATAATTGTATAAAATGTATATTATACTTATTAAACCATATATATTATTAATAGATTTAAATATAATTGCTTTTATATAAATGCAGAACAATTTATAAATGATATATATATATATATATATTTATATATATTTATAAATTATATATATATATATATATATATATATATATATATATATATATATATATCATTTATATATATATATATACATACAGTATATATATAAACAGAACATTCATATTTAAATGCAGTGCCTGAAATAAATTTCATTCAGTTTAGCTGTTAATTCGCTGTCTGTATTCTGTTTCAGTCACAGCGCGTGCTGAGCACACATATGCACCCAATATATCCGGCTGTGTTCAGCTCACATTAGGACTCCACTGTGTTCAAGCTGTTTACTGTGTTTTTGCACAAATATTGTCAAAGAATATCACAAGTTCTGCAAACTATGTCATTATTTGATTCATTCTGATGTAATTCAGGCTTCTCGTGTGGCTGAGTATGCGCGTGTGTGTCTTAGTGTCTTCTGCCAGACATCATCACACACAAGCACATTTTCCATTTATAGCTCATTAGACCTGTGGGAGGATCAGTTTTAGGCAAAGGGGGTGGCCCAGTTGTGCAAATATGGTTGCGGTGTGAATGTGTAAGAAGGTAGAGCACCATCCACAGAATCTGAGAGCAAGGAAGCTGAGGGAGAGAGAGAGAGGGAGAGAGAGACAGGAGCAGCGCTGAATCTTCTGTCACTCTCTCTCACTCCACCGTGAGAGCTACAGGACTCATGCTGTCCTCCAGCACACCCACACACACACACTGAGAGAGAGAGAGACAGAGAAGACACTGAAACACACTGAAGAGAAAACGGAAGGATTTTCTGATTTCTCCTGAGGAGCTGCAAATAACCCTCGGAGAAGGATGGCAGAGGGAGAGGGGGGAGATGAAGAGATACAGTTCCTACGGACGGTAAGTAATGCCTTTTTGACCTAGTTTGATTTCATAATAACACTTTTATTAATGCTTTTTTAGGGGGGTTACAAAGTTATATCTCAACGTAAGAGTTTTAGCTAGTTTTTGCCTGTGCATTATGAGTATTTTTGCATATACAGGGCCACCATAGACTTTGAGGGGGGCGCTCATGTTTCCCTTTCAATATTTAGACTAGTGGTTAAGTAGTAAAATGCAGGATTCTTTAACTTTTTATTTTTTTTTATCTGGTCCCCCACAATCTTGAACATTTGGTTACATCATTACTATTATTAAAGTGTTAGAAATGTCCCTGCATGTGATTGGTGATCTGTTTGTTTGTTTGTTTTTAAGAATGCATGCTCATTTATTTGTCAGGCGCTTAAACTGCGCTAACATTAATGAAATTTCGCTGGCAAAAATGTCCATTGTCAATTTTGTAGCGATATATGAACATACTTTCAAACAAAGCAGTTTTCTGAAATTTGCATCTTGAACCCTCTGGAAAATCTGCGCTGGGAAATCTCTGAAGGAATTTTCGATCTTGTAGATTCCAAAATAAATGACTGGATTTCGCCAGGGAAAGTTCGCCCAACAATGGTAAATGTAATTGTACTGTAATAGATATTTTGTGAACTTCCCCATCCACACTTTCGGTCTCATCCGTTGGGCTGGTTTGTTGAGTTGTTACCGTGATTTTTTTTGTACAATTTCTGATGGACATTTTTGCAAGCCTGGTTCTCACCCTGTATTTAGTTGACTATTTTTATGGTGGCCCACATGTCTTTTGACCTGCTTATTGAGTTGATAGTCTGCCTAACAACTCTGTGAGGGACGACATCTCTAATCAGGGACATGTCCTGCTTTTATTGTTGCTGACAGTGAACTCATATTGTAAGTGCTGCATATTTTCGCTTATTCTTCTAGAAGATTCTGTCATTCAATGGATGTACGTGAGTGTGTGTGGATAGACAGCGGCTGGTGCATCTGTTTGCATCGTTAGCTATTTTTACCTCAGGAAAGGAGAGACTTTCAGAACAGGAGTGAAAGACGCAACAAGCAGGCCAGCTCCTTGAGGGGGGACAGCTGGCCTCTGCCCCCTCATCTCTTAAACTGAAGTAGAGCGTAAGCGAGCAGCGAACTGCTTAGAGAGTCTATAGGGTCGGACATACAGACAAAACCAAAGGTTTGAGGGAAAAGTACAAAAGAGAAGAAAAAAAACAAGCAGGATTGGAATTATACAGCATTTGTGGCATATATTAGGAGATTGAAAGATTGTTAAGAAGAAAGATCAAGTGGATGATTTGGAGCTGAGATTGTCAAAGTTGTTAACTGCTAAGTCAGTGGTTTTTACACAGGGGGCTTGGGGAAAAAATCCACAGGGGGCTTGGGCCCACTAGGGGGCCTCAGCCAATTTCCAAGTAGGATGCAGAACAACTTAAATGTAAATATTAATTAAATTAAATAGAAAATATTAAAAAAAAATGTAACTCTAAATTAAAATGCTTAAAAAACACATGAACTATCAATAACTACATCAATAATTAAAATATGTAATAATTGTTGTATCAAAAAATTTACAGTTCTTCAAACTTCTGGAATCAAAAACTGAATTGTGGTTCATTACTGTAATATTTCAAGACCCTAGGCCTTGAAATTTTGTTAGAAAAGAAATGGGTCCTATTTTTGGCACTAATTCCAAAAAGCACAGTACATGAGCAGGTTCAGAATTATACATTATTGAATGTATTATAGAAATCCTATAACATCCTAAATCCCCCTTGACCGAAGTAAAATCACTGTACACACAGACCAATTTTATTTTATTGCTCTTAAAATGGCAGCAACAGTATATTGAAAGTGAAATGTACCAGTGTTCAATAAATGGTTATTATTTATTAGTAGTAAATAAGAATTATGAGCAATTTCTTTTTCTTTTATAATAACATAATTCTATTCTAAGTTAATAATAACTTTTTAAAATTTTTTGCATACATTTAGTGGCCTAACTCTAGGCTTTTAATAGTTGCCAAGCTATGCAGCATCCAATTAGAATTTAGAGTTGTTGCTATCAGCATAGCTATGAATAGATAGATGCCCTATTAGTGGCTGTTTCTATAGGCCACTATACGTAAGCTGTCGGCCATATCGGAATGGTCAAAGTAGGTCCGAGACCACTCAAGAACAAGTTGCCTGTATGTCTGCAACCCTATTTATACGCATATATGAATATTTATACCTGCAATAGACTTCAGCAGATGATTTTGCTAAACTAACTCAATACAACAAGACGAAGCCATTAGCTAACACTGCATTTAAAAGGTACTATAGTTTAAAAACTTGTAATATCGAGGCACAGTAATGCATATTAAAAACACAAACCAACCTGTGAAAGTTTATCAAATTTCTTCAGGAATTTAAATTTTGGCAGTTTTTACATCCAGAGGCTGTGCAAAGTTGTGGCATCTTGAAACTCATTGATTTTTATTGAGTGACAACAGATTGACTGTTCCAAGATGGCGGACATGTTGACGTGTCTGGAGAGGTCAAATGTGGCATCTACCTATACATATCTATGGCTATCAGTTTTATAAATGGATGTATTTGATGTACTCGATGTTGAAGAACATTCTGCTGTCTTTTGAGACGTCTGTCTGGAAGACTGTCAATCCATTTGTCCAGTGGGATCAGCTGATATCTCATAATACACCCTCATGCCTCTTTTAGGATCGCTAATAAGAGTGTTATGTGGATGACAATGCTGCAGAGAATCCCTTTATAATCAAAGGTCAACTTTTTATATTCTTCACGAGACACCAAAATTAAGTCTCACAGCTGTTCTGTGCCCACACATGCGTAAACATACATTTGTGTATTGTTGTTGGAAAGGAAAGAGACTATAGACTTGTCTGTAGTGGATATGAGTCTTTACAGGTATCATTTTAAAAAGTCTAACAAGTGGTCTTTGAACATTTTGCTCTTTTGGTTGCATAAGTAATTAATTTAGTTGGTTTTTCAATAGTTTTATGGTTGAAGTTTAGTGTCATCTGTTGTGAAGTATGAATTCTTTGACTGTGTGTGTGTGTGTGTGTGTGTGTGACCCACCTCTTCCTCTCAACACTCCCACTTTCACTTTCTGTTGTTTTTTTATATCACTGTGAGGACTGGAGAAGAGAGGGATGAGTGGAAGGGAAAGAGGAGTGTATATGTAGTACACTTCAAAATAGTTTTTTACCTAAATCAAGTATGAGAGAACATATTCTGTCACTGCGATTTACTGTAAAGCCAACATGAAATTGCGAACCCTATTTTACTTTACTTATTGTGAACAGTGCATGTTATTTCAAATCAAATTGAATATTTTAACTTAAACTTAACTAAACCTTTAACTAAAACTATTAGAAATTATTTTTGTTGATTGAAATAAAGCTAAAATACAATAAAATATAAAGATTAGATTTGACTTAAGCTTAAAAACTTAATTAAATAATACATAAAAATAAAAAATACAAAACGAAAGAAATGTTAAGTTCAAGTACTAAAAAATGGTAGCTAAAAATATATTACAACAAACTAAAATGAAAATGAAAACAATTTATCCAATTAATAAATACTATAATATAAATATAAATATAAATATAAATACTAGTCTCACAATAATAATCTTCCTCTGAAAGAATCTTTGGTCACTCTTTATTTTAAGGTCCAATTATCTCTTTTAACTAACTATTAATCAAGATTTTTGCCTCAATAAACTCCTAATTACTGCTTATTAGTAGTTAGGTAGTTGTTAAGTTTAGGTATTGGGCAGGATTAAGGGATCTAAAATATGGTCAGGCATACTATGTACTTTATAAATACTAATAAACAGCCAATAATATGCTAGTAATATGCATGCTAATAAGCAACTAGTTAATAGTGAGAATTGGTCCCTATATATAAAGTGTTACTGAATCTTCTTTTTCCATTTTGGATAATGTAATTATAGGCTAGTCATAGCCATAAATAGCCGTTGCTATTTAGGATTTGTTTTTAGCAAACTTCCATTAAAGTCTGGCTCTAGACTTTTCACAACACAATCAATAAAGACAGTAAGGATATCCTACATTTTTTTCTTGTTTCCCTTGAAAAATTCAGATTACAAAAGTAAAATGGGTTTATAGGGCTGGGCGATATGTCAAAAATATCTTATCGATAATCGCCTTAAAAAAATATCGCGATATCCGATAATATCGTCTACCCAAGCCCCACCTCCACCACGCCCCGCCCCCACCGAGACAACATTACCGACATGCACCGTTTGGTCTTAATTATTGCCAGATTAAAGTTTGGTTTTACTTTTCTTAGTTTGTGCTTAAACTAACAGAAAACATTAGCTTTACTGTTATGTTGGTGTTGCTAATAATTTCCACTCTGTTCTTATCAAATTTGTATTTGAAAACTTTGTGAGGAGAACTGTTGAGGAAAAATAATAGAACCCAATTTTAAGTTCATCATGATGAAGTTGGACATTCTGGCGGTGATTTTAAGAATAATAAATGTATGTTGATATCCTGTCATATGTCTTGAATAAAATATGCCTATTTTCCGATGTTTCTCTTTCATTTTGGCATTATCGCCTGTATAGACATATTTCATGATGATAAGTTTCATTTCCTTGATTATAACAATTGTAGCGTTGCTTTTAAACTTGTAGTCAAGCTATAACTTAGGCTATTTTACATTTATCATGTATGACTATAATCATGCAGGGTTTAAAAACGAATTCTGTGCAAAAAGGTTTTTATTTTTCTCCTTTCTGGTAGTTCGGAGGTCTCTTTTGGCCCGTTTTTAAAGAAATAAAAATAACTGCTTTATTTATTTAGAAGCAGGAGTTATTTAAATTTCATTTTTGTATTTTAATTTTTATAATTTTTATTGTATTAATCAAAATACAACGCCCACAATAAGTGTTGGGCTGCCGAAACTCCGAACGCGTGCATGTTGAGGAGTGAGATAATGGCTTAATCCGTTTGCAACAAAACTTTATAGTTTTGTAACAAATGAATTAAGAATTTATAGTGCTATATCTCAGCCTAATTTAACATAATTATATAATTATAATTATACACTGTTTAAAAAACTATGTGCGCTGTGTGAATAGACTGTGAAGGAATTTGCGTATTTTAATTATAACTGTCATGTTTGTGGTTTTTCATCATTATACAGTATGTTTAAATAAATATTCAGAAACACATGCAGTGCTACTATTTGTCTTTTTTCTGTTGAACTTTTATTAAACTGCAGATCAAAAGAGAATAGGCCTATAGCCTACCTTAAATAAAGAAAAATTATACTGGAACGCATCTCCAAAATAATTGCATACAAAGATGCACGTTGCCATTACAGTAGTCAGCGCAGAACAACGAGCAAATAAAATATAAACTGAGGTTACAAAAGTGATTCAGTCAAGATCAGTGAGGGATTTTCTTTTCTTTTGTTCTTTGATTAATGACTGGCAGCAGCGGCTGCTCTCAATGCACATATCCAATACTGTTTTCTTTCTCAACTCTTTACGTTCATTTAAGACATAACCGATTGTATTTATGGGATATTTTGATATAATTCTGTGTGTATTTGTCCATTCGAATGTGTAAGAATGCGAGAAAGAGAGCTCAGTCCAGTGTTCGCGTAAGAGGCGGCTTTTGTGCGTGAGCTTTGTGTGTGAGTGCTCAGCGCAGAAAACAGCGCGCGAGTGCAGTAGTGAGTTATATTTCGTCTTCTTGCAGTTGAATCTCCTGAAATCACAATAAATGCGCATACAGGAATCGAGAAGCAGAATCGAAATTTAATTTTATAACAAGTAATTCGATTCCTGACCTTACGCATCTCATCTGATTTCCAAAATTAGAATACCTTTTCCCAATTCTCCTACTTAATTATTTCATTCTTGCATGCAAAAACACCTGTATGGCGACCATGGAGCTATGCAAAATATTTTTGCAACTTACTAGGTTTAACATTTGTTATTTTTTCCCGATAATGTTGATAATCGTCTGTTACCTGACTGTTGACATCGACATTGCGATACTTACGAGACATCGTCGATATACGATAATATCGTCATATCGCCCAGCCGTAATGGGTTACGAACAGGGACTCACGCTTTCTTACTGAAATATGTTTGATTTTCTGTATCTGCATGTATGACAATAACATCATAACAGGTGCAGGATATGTGAGATTTTCTTTGTATATATTTCAGAGCTACTCAAGGTGCAGTATTATGTGCTTGTGTGGAGAGTGTGTGACTGCTGTAATCCATACAGTGACTCAGCATGTGTGGGTCAGTCAAGAACCGGCAGTTTTCTGAAGGGCTCAACAGTGTGTCCTTGGGGGAATCCTTTCAGGAAAGCCCTTTGTCTTTCAGCAAATGTTTCTGAGACTGTTTCTTTTTCCTTTTGTCATGCCATGCCACTCTTTCATACTAACTGCTGTGATATAAAAGTAGTGTGACACCCCTAGTGTTCTAATAGAGGCATTGACAGCATTTTCATGCAGCTTCAGAATCACATGGCATTTGCAGCTCAGGTGACTGACTCAAACAAGTGCCGAGGGCCAAAGATGCCATATTTCAAAGGGGGTCCTGCGCCAGCCAAGCAACTGCCATTGAGATGAACGCAAATGCTAACAGATAGCTTTCTTCAGATTTTACAGAGCTCCTGAAGGGTGTTGAAAATAAAGAGATGGAAAATAGAGAGAGAATAGCATCAGTGGTGTTGGAGTGCATTTGAGGGGGTATTCGGGCTCCAGGCTATAACAGCAGTTTCCTTTTATAGTTTCGCCACTATAAGCGTCTGACACTCAGGAGGGAGAGCAAGAGAGTCTGTGTCCTACTTCGTCTTTGCCTGAATCCATAGGGAGGAAAGCAAGTGTGTGTGTAAGTGTTTTTACATGTGTGCAATTATCTGTGGTTCCATGAAGAACCTTTAACATCCATGAAACCGTTCCATTCTGCAAAAGGTCCGTTATACTCTTCAAAATAAAAGTTCTTTATTGGCATCTGTGGTTCTATAAAGAAGCTTTAACATCTGGTTTAGAGGCTGCTGTGGTGTATTGGGCATTTAAGCATCTCACATTCTTAGTAATATGGTTATTTAAGGGATTTTTGCTGTGTTACTCAAAAATGTTGCAAATTTTCTCCCTAAGCTCACAAATTTGTGATGATCGGCCTCAGAAATGAGGAGAGAAGGATCTAGAAGCACTAATTTTAGTGCTCAGTTATGCAGATAGAGCCCACAATAAGGGCCTGTCTGTCACAGGGGACTCTTCATGGGCGGTGAAGAGAGGTGTGAGGTGTGTGTGTGTGTGTGTGTTTGATGGAGGATTAGACCAGCTCTTCAGAAGAGTCCTCAGGTCTTGAATGTGTAAAGCAGGAGTCTTCCTTAGGCTTATGTTTTGCTTAGCCCACAGATGATTAAATCTACACCTCAGCCCTAACAGACCATCTGTTCATTGACAGCCAGGGTTCATGTGCGCTGTCATGACCACATCTTACACAATAAACAGGTGTTCCTTCTGCTGGCACTCCAATGCCTTTAAAGAGAAGAATCATTTACGTCAGCTAGAAACTTTAACTGACCCCTGAGTCCACTACTGTACTGTAATGTGTTAAGGCTCAGATTATAATGAAGATGTGCCAGCTTCATACTGTAACTTTAATGCCAATGCCAATAAAGAACCTTTAATTTTGTGTTCACGTAGCAGTTATTCATACAGTTATTAATATACACTGTAAAAAAAAATAAATAAAAATAAAATATATATATATATATATATATATATAGAAATTGAGAAAATGTAATAAGCTTGAGGCAACCAGCTTTAGCACTTTTTTGTATTTAATCAACTCAGCTTATGGAAAAAATTATTAAGACTGGTCTGTACTTTCATCAGATGTAATATAATACTCAAAAATAATAATGATTTTACTTGTGAAACCAAGTTCAGTAAGTTTGCAGTTTAAGTTAAACTGAATATTAACATTACATATTAATCATGTAAAACCAATTTGTCTAAATTTGCATAATGGTTTGTTGCGCAAACTGAAAAAAGCTGAGTGGTTACACCAAGATTAGTTACAACTTTTACAATAAAATGCAATCAAAAGAACTATTTAAAGCTAAAATATCAATTCATTTTGAATAACAAATATGTTTATCCTAAATTATTCAAGTGCATAATCAGTGATCAATCTGAGCATGTTCAGTAGACTGTTACAGTATTTGGACCCTCACAATACAGGTGCATCTCAATAAATTAGAATGTCGTGGAAAAGTTCATTTATTTCAGTAATTCAACTCAAATTGTGAAACTTGTGTATTAAATAAATTCAATGCACACAGACTGAAGTAGTTTAAGTCTTTGGTTCTTTTAATTGTGATGATTTTGGCTCACATTTAACAAAAACCCACCAATTCATTATCTCAACAAATTAGAATATGGTGACATGCCAATCAGCTAATCAACTGCAAAGGTTTCCTGAGCCTTCAAAATGGTCTCTCAGTTTGGTTCACTAGGCTACACAATCATGGGGAAGACTGCTGATCTGACAGTTGTCCAGAAGACAATCACTGACACCCTTCACAAGGAGGGTAAGCCACAAACATTCATTGCCAAAGAAGCTGGCTGTTCACAGAGTGCTGTATCCAAGCATGTTAACAGAAAGTTGAGTGGAAGGAAAAAGTGTGGAAGAAAAAGATGCACAACCAACTGCAAGAGAACCGCAGCCTTATGAGAATTGTCAAGCAAAATTAATTCAAGAATTTGGGTGAACTTCACAAGGAATGGACTGAGGCTGGGGTCAAGGCATCAAGAGCCACCACACACAGACGTGTCAAGGAATTTGGCTACAGTTGTCGTATTCCTCTTGTTAAGCCACTCCTGAACCACAGACAACGTCAGAGGCGTCTTAACTGGGCTAAGGAGAAGAAGAACTGGACTGTTGCCCAGTGGTCCAAAGTCCTCTTTTCAGATGAGAGCAAGTTTTGTATTTCATTTGGAAACCAAGGTCCTAGAGTCTGGAGGAAGGGTGGAGAAGCTCATAGCCCAAGTTGCTTGAAGTCCAGTGTTAAGTTTCCACAGTCTGTGATGATTTGGGGTGCAATGTCATCTGCTGGTATTGGTCCATTGTGTTTTTTGAAAACCAAAGTCACTGCACCCTTTACCAAGAAATTTTGGAGCACTTCATGCTTCCTTCTGCTGACCAGCTTTTTAAAGATGCTGATTTCACTTTCCAGCAGGATTTAGCACCTGCCCACACTGCCAAAAGCACCAAAAGTTGGTTAAATGACCATGATGTTGGTGTGCTTGGCTGGCCAGCAAACTCACCAGACCTGAACCCCATAGAGAATCTATGGGGTATTGTCAAGAGGAAAATGAGAAACAAGAGACCAAAAAATGCAAATGAGCTGAAGGCCACTGTCAAAGAAATCTGGGCTTCCATACCGCCTCAGCAGTGCCACAAACTGATCACCTCCATGCCACGCCGAATTGAGGCCGTAATTAAAGCAAAAGGAGCCCCTACCAAGTATTGAGTACATATACAGTAAATGAGCATACTTTCCAGAAAGCCAACAATTCACTAAAAATGTTTATTTTTTTTATTATTTTTTTTTATTGGTCTTATGAAGTATTCTAATTTGTTGAGATAGTGAATTGGTGGGTTTTTGTTAAATGAGAGCCAAAATCATCACAATTAAAAGAACCAAAGACTTAAACTACTTCAGTCTGTGTGCATTGAATTTATTTAATACACGAGTTTCACAATTTGAGTTGAATTACTGAAATGAACTTTTCCACGACATTCTAATTTATTGAGATGCACCTGTACATTGTAAGTTATTGCTTTTTATTTTAAGTATGTAGTTTAAATAATATTTTAAGTTACTAAATTGCTTAAAATTTGACTTTTTTTTTTTTAAATTTAATATCAACTTTTTCTACATTTTGTAGTTCAATAAACATTTAAAATATAGTTTGTCTGACAAAGTGAAAGTGGAAATTATTTAGAATGGACATCATCTCTCCTATCATGCATTTATTTGTAAGTTTTTTTTTTTTTCTATTTAATCAGTGTTGAAAAGAATTTAGTGTGAGATACTGGTAAAGTCATGCAGGGGATGTTAATCATTGCTCATAAAAACAGTAGTGGAAGGGTTCAGAAATCAATAAACAGAATATTACATTAGCAGTGGAGTGACTCAAATATCTGCATTATGTCAGCACATAAATAAAAATTAGTCTTGTCCACCCACCTTTCAAATGAGACTATGAGAATATTATATATACAATTTAATAAATATGATTTAATTGTCGTGTCTTTGTTTTGCTCACTATTTTGGTCCTTAGTAAAATAACAGAACTAACTAAAAATATACTTAGTCGCAGAACAGCTGTAGAATACTAACGACATTAAAGTAATAGTTCACTCAAAAATGAAAATCTGTCATCATTTACCCATTCTCATGTCTTTCCAAACCTGTGTGACTTATATTTTAAAGACTGTTGGGAACCAATCTTTGCTTGTTGGATAAACAAAGATTCAAGATTAATAGGCTTATGTTACATTTATGTAAACAATGACCCATAAGCAAAGGTTAGAGCTTCTATGAGTCAAACATTTTGAAATTCAGTTGGTGAAGTCATGGTTATGACTCATAAAACTGCGGATTTTTCATGTTTAAGAGCTCTAGATGTTTTCAACCGTTGATGAAAGTGCATCAGTGATGAGAACCTTTATAAGTGGCTCTCATGTAGACCCCTGGGACCGAGCCATAGTACATTTATTACGCTTACAGAATGAGGTGTACACAGTTTGTTTGTTCAATCAGCCAAAGTTTTCCTCACTGTCCCATTAGTCTGTTTTTGATAATATCAAAAGGTGATTTTTTTTTTTTGTAAGTTTTGTTAGATGTTCCACTGTAAATGTTGACTGTAATTGACTTTATCTGTCTTAATGTTAAAAATTCTCAAGTTGTTCCACTTGCTGAGCAAATATATTCATATTGATATTGCAATGATTTTAATATACTTTCTATTTGACAATTTAAGAATGACTGTCACTAGTCTAGTTTAAAAAATCTGTTCTTGAAGTGTAATTATGAGAGCTGTAGGCTAGATTAACTGATTATCAAATATTACAGTTTACAGTAGGTAAGTTTGATTCATTTATGTCATTTAGTTGAACTATATAAGTTGGGGTCGGTACAATTTTTTCATGTTTTTCAAGTCTCTATGCTCACAAAGGCTACATTTAATGCTCAAGTAACATTTTATTTATTATCAGTGTTGAAAACAGTTGTGCTGCTTAATATTTTGTGGAAACCGCAATACATAACAAATTATTTGATGAATACGAGCAGCATTTATTTGAAACAGAAATCTTTTTTACTGTCTGAATTGATATATTTGTTGAAAAAAAATGTGGTTTTCCTAATACTTTCTATAGTTCTGTGTGTGACAGACTTCAGTGGTTGAAATAGTTGTACTTGGGATATTGTAGTTAATGCATGGTTTTCTGTGTAGCTGTGGGATCAGAGACTCTTCTGCCCTGAAAGAGCCTCTGAACTATCTGCCAGTCAGCAGTGGAGGGGAATGTGAGAATGACAGGTGCACTCACCCAAAATAGCAATGTTAAGGAGTGGGGGAAGGCCCAAGGCAGACTGAGAAAGAGAGAGAGAAGCAGAAGTGTAAAGATGGATGAAATTGGAAGCAATCAGCAAAACATGTTTTGGACCAAAAGAACTGCAATAATGTTTCAAGTGAAGTTAATGCTGTATTAATGGCAGAGAGGTGCGTCCGAAGTGTAGGGTTTATGTTTGTTTGGAAGAGACTTATAATTTTCCTGTCAGGTAGAGTTATAACTAGAGTGGCCTCATAAAATATGTAGACACTAAAATCATCTTTTAAAATGTTTGAATGCCATTGAATTAGATAACATATCAAAACAACTGCAGTTTTTTAAAAGCTAGATAGCACAAGCCCAGTTTTTGAGCAAAGAATTTTACCAAAATATGCTTGTACGGTTGTAAATGAGGTAATACTGTTCATAGACAAAGCATTTAGACACTTTCTAGTTGTCAGATAGTGAAATGTGTTTATAATTAATGCAATAAACTACTAATGTACATGAACTAAAATCACCTTGACATTAGTGGGTTGCATGTAACAGCAACAGTGGCTCAGAAAATGCCATTTCTTTGTAAATGGCATTTGGTTTGATATTTTGCATCTAATACTATTACATTTTTAAAAGTTTCTAAATACTTTTTGAGACCACTGTGTAAAAAAATCAGACTCGTTCTTTGTATATAGACTCTTTCCCCCCCTTTTGTTTTCATTCAAGAGAGTTCACCTATGAACACAGACATGCTGCCTGTTTCTATGTGCATTTATGTGGCTGTCAAAATGCTGCCAATCTTTAAAAAGCTGTGAAGTAGGACACTGACAACCGTTTTGTCGTCCTCTTCACCTGCTGTGGTTCTGTCTTCATGGTAAGTGATATCTCCTTCCTGGAGTGACTGCCTGCAGTAAGATCTGCTATCAAATCCCAGTCAACTGAGCTACACTGATGTTATGACATGCACACATGTTCCTCTGAAGCTAGAAAATATGTGCCGCTCTTAAAAGGTGTCTTATTTCTGGAGCTGTAGGAATGATAAGGTGCTGCATGGAGCCACCAAAGACATTTTTGGGGCTTTTCTTCTTTTAACTTTCAAGATATCATTGGACATGCAAAACAAAAAGGTAAATTGTAAAAAAGAATTTCAACCAGGTTTCTCAAACAAACTAAAGTGGTCAAACTAGAGTCTAGCTGGTGCTGAGAAAGAATTTTAACATCCTCACAGCTCACCCAAAATGAAAATGCTGTCATCATGTATTCACTCGCATGTTGTATAATAAAAGCTATTATGCAAAATTATTCTATTGACTCGATTCAAATTCAAAAGATTTTTGTTAATACAATATATCGTTGTCGTCTCTTACATAGCCTAATACATAAATATATTTGACCGGTTCTGGCATAATGAGTCACAATGAGCAAATTTTCAAAAATTACTTATTTTTATTTTTCCATTCTCCATTAAAGGTGGGGTAAGCGATTTCTGGTAGCCAATGTTGATATTTGAAATCACCAAAACAAACACGCCCCTACCCCAAAAGCGTCTCGCCCTTATTTTTTGCTCCGCCCCACACATACGTACGCAAACCAGGCAACGATAGTTCTGTGAAACAAAGCAAAACAAATGTTACTCACCGATCGAGAAGAAACAAAGCAACCTCGGCGTCCGATCGCACGCCTTCCCACTCCTTGAGTTCTCTCCAGCGCTGAAAAGCTGATCCGATATTTACACGGGTCCTACTTTTTGCTTTTGCTGTCTACCAGTGAACCCAGACTTTAGCTGGTGCGGCACGGCACAACACGACAACTGCCGCGTCCGGTGTAGACACGCTGTATAAGCCTTCATCTGTTCCACAGACATTTTGCTCTTTTGTTTTTTATCTGCCATCTCTATCTTTCTGTCGTCGCTCGGCTAAGGTCTGTCATGTGCACTGAGTGCTCTCTCCCCCGCATCATGAGTAGACACGCCCCTTACTGCTGATTAGCTACAAGTTTGTTTTGGTACTCGGCCCCGACTCGTTTTCTAAAGCGTTTTTGAAAAAATGCATACCCCACCTTTAAAAGACCTTCAAATTGATGTATGATTTGTTGTAATCGGACGAAATTTGACAGAGCTACACCTGTTTGACGTCGATAGAGTCGGCAAAGTCAATTTTGAGAAAAATCAAGTTGAAGTTTTCTGAAGGTTCCAAAGCAAAATCACCTAGCAACATTGCATCTTTTCCTCCAGTTCTTTTCAATTACTGTATTAATAATCACAATATAGCTATTTTAATTTCATCTTTGTTATTATAAATAAGAACAGATGCAAAACAGTATACAAATATGAAAGAAACAAATAATGCATCACCTTTTTAATTTTACATCTAAACAAAAGCATTCAGATAAGAAAAACAAATAATCAAATGTAAAAATCTGTTTAGTGTGTTCATTACAAATAAATTGATTATTAAAACTACAAAAGCAATTCAATCAATAGCAGCAAGTGATTCCCACATTTCTTTTATTGTTAGATTAACATTAATGAGACAGACGGTCTATATTAAGACCTACTGTAAAGCACGGATCTAATATAATGTTATACATCAGATTTTTTTTTCCCCAACAGTTCCCCAAACGTTCACTTAAGACATAAAAAATTATGTTGCGTGAACACTTAAATATTGTAATTCTGTATATATTATCGGGATTGCGCAGTGTCAGAAGTGTCTTTATGCGGGCGATTCGGATGACAGTTAGCGCAAGAAGCGAGCGGAGAAAAGGTAGGCTACTCCTCTCAGAAAACGTACAAATAAAGATAATTTTAGCTGTTTAATTATTATTTGGAGCATAATGTAATTTTTCACTTTTTTTGCGTGTAGCTCAAACTTAGCCTTTGCACATTCTGACTCATTTTACCAGCACGGGTCACATATACATGATTTTTGTATTGAGCATAATGATTGCATGCTTACTTTGTGCTTACTTATGCATTAAAATATTTACAAGTAATAGGCCCAGTACTCCTACTGTCAATGACACTAATTACATAATTAAACATAATTATTGGTTAGTTTTGATTGCAAAACAGCTATAAAAGGTCTAAAACAGCAGTATTTTTTTGATGAAACAATGAGTCAGTGGTGTTCAATATTTTTGGACCAACATTCTTTAAATAAATAAGTTTGTACCTACACGAGTAAATTATGATAGTATTTAATTTTGGGTCAACTGTCACATGACTTAATGAATCAGGTGGTTTATAGAGCGTTGTGATGATGAAGTATTTTTATAGGCCAATCTGGAAGTTAGCATCACATAGGTTCCCTCAACAAAAACCCACTAGAATTTTTCCATTGGCGTTTAGATTATTGCAGAAAATAAGCTCTGTGACCAACAAGTTTTATGATGCTTACATGTTTATTCATCGATAATCATGATAATAAACGAACAGAAGTTTTATGAATTTTGAAGCCTAAATACAGTCGCTAGAAGTAAAAAGTTAAACGTACTATAGAATATAAACAAACTACACTATGGTCACATGACTTCAACGCCATCATCGTTAATCTGCCTACATCTCTTTCAGTTTATTTAGAAAAAAAAATCCTGAAAATTTGAGTTAGAATAATTTGCAAGAGCATGATTTTATGTCACGGTGCACACAGCAGGGAAGAACGAGGAACACGGAGATGAGGAATTACTCAAAATAATCCAATTCAACAGGACAATACAAGGCAGGGCTGAGAAACACAGGAACACAAGGAGTGTAACAAGTAGACCAGACAAAAAAGAACTGAACAGGCAGGAACTAAATACACAGGATAATTACAAACACAGATGCAAGGAATCATAATTAAACTAAATGAGGAAACATCGATTAACTAAACAAGAAAAGGAAAAAGACCATATAAGGAAAAACAGGAAGAACTCAGGGCAAAACAAGACAAAAACGTGACATTACTCCCCCTCCCGGAAGGCGTGTCCCGCGCCTTAACAACATCCAACGGGAAGGGGGGGTGGGCGCTCTGGAGGCCCCTCAAGAAAGGATACACGGGGATGGCCGAGCCTGCACTGGACTCTGGTCAGTGGCTGGAGCCTGTACTGGACTCTTGGTCAGGGGCTGGAGCCTGCACTGGACTCTTGGTCAGGACACTGGAGCGAACTTTGGAGTTGAAGTGAGCCGCAGCCGACGGGCTTGACGTCAGAGCGGCCGGCGGGCTTGACTTCAGAGTGGCCGGCGGGCTTGAGGGAGCCGCAGCCAGCAGGCTTGACTTCGGAACGGCCGGTGGGCTTGAGGGAGCCACAGCCGGCGGGCTTGAGCGAGCGGCGGCCCGTGAACTTGACTTTGGAACGGCCGGCGAACTTGACTGATGAACGGCTGGCAGACTTGACGGAGGATCGACCGGCAGGCTTGAGTGAGCTGCAGCCAGCGGGCTTGACTTCGTAGCGGCTGGCGAACTTGACTGATGAGTGGCTGGCGGGCTTGGATTAGCCGCAGCCGGCGGGCTTGACAGGTGAACGGCCGGCAGACTTAACTGACGAGCGGCCAGCGGACTCGCAGCACTCGCGGCGATCCCGCCGAACTCCCACGCTTAGTTTCAGCGGGCTAGGGCGGAATGACGAGCGGCGACTTCCATGCCATGGGGGAAAAAAAACAAAATAGCAAAACAAAAGACTTTAAAAATCGGGAAAACAAACGAGGTGAAGGACCACCGCTTACTCAGCTGTATAGGTCTGGTCTTCTGTCACGGTGCACACAGCGAGGAAGAACGAGGAACACGGAGACGAGGAATTACTCAAAATAAACAGGCTTTAATCCAATTCAACAGGACAATACAAGGCAGGGCTGAGAAACACAGGAACACTGGGAGTGTAACAAGTAGACCAGATGAAAAAGAACTGAACAGGCAGGAACTAAATACACAGGATAATTACAAACACAGGTACAAGGAATCGTAATTAAACTAAACGAGGAAACATCGATTAACTAAACAAGAAAAGTAAAAAGACCATATAAGGAAAAACAGGAAGAACTCAAAGGCAAAACAAGACAAAAACGTGACATTATAAACACAACAATGCTGTGAAAGTGGACTAGTGAGTAGATTAGTTTTCTTGATGGTTGTTGATGACACTAACGCAGCTGAAAATGAAAGCTTTAAAAAACCCACATGGACGCATTACTGATGTATTTTATGTCGTAGAATAAAACATGAAAATATCTTGAACTTGTGTTAACCACAGACTCTAGTTCAGGTGTTCAATTAAAAATCCTTTCAAAAAACCAATTGGCTTTGGGGTGACAGAAACAGAAACTTGTTTCCGTGTTTGTCCTACAAAGATACATCATCCCTGCAGCACTCTATATATAACAAACAACTTTGTAATTCCGTTGTGCCGACAGGAAAACAATAACCGTCATCCTATAAATACCACAGTGTCTGTATGACCACAGGCAGCCCACCTAGAGAGGAAGTGACATTTTGTATTGGGAAACAGTCACAGGAGGTCCTGCGTGTAAAGAGTGATGTACCTTTGTGGGCCAGGTTAGTCGGGGCAGACAAAAGCATTTTAAAAAGGGACAGTCTTTAATGCAGCAGCCCCTCCTTCTCCTCCATATCGACTCTTGTTAATCCACCCACACCGTCCCTCCATCTGTCAGTGTCAGCGGTCAGTGATGGCTGGAGTGAGAAAGAAGGGATTTGGCTTGATCAGCACACTGGAGGAGAAGGGGAATCCCCACACTGATTCTAATTATAAACTGTGTTGTGTGTTTTGATGGCGCACTTTGCATTTCCTCTTTCCCTCATAAAGCTTGTTTGTGTAGCGGGAGCTTGTTTATACAATCTTGTGAATGAGGTTATGAGGTAGTTTTTAGGTTTGTTACTGTGTTTTCATTTCTTACGTCACTCTAGCGATGGATAAATGAACGAATTAAACAGAAATACAGTTAATTCTGTCAGTATGTGACTTTAAATGTAGTCTTGCAGACTGTAGACTGCTAACATGAACAACATCTAATGTTGAATGACAATGAATGTAAGTGTTTTTGTTTAGAAAGAGATTCTAGTCCAGGATGTTGATTAAATAATACAGCGTTCCAGTTGTGATAATGAAATTAGAGGACTGGAACTAATTGTTGTACAGTATAATAACAAATTATGATACAAACCACCACCTGTGTGGAGTTGGTATGATTTTTTTATGTTTTTAAAGTCTTTTTATGCTCACCAAGGCTGCACTGATCAAAATATAGTATAGGGCTGCCACTAATGACTATTTTTATTTCGATTAGTCTATCGACTAATTTATCAATTAATCTAAATGATTAATTTCCCACCAAAAAAAAAAAAATCAACAATTTTACTTAAGAATATTTTATTAAACTATATTTTATTTGGATGTAAATACCCTCAAATTAAAGCTGACAGTCTGCAGTTAAAGCACATCTTGTTCGTTTCATTTGAAATCCATTGTGGTGGTGTATAGAGCCAAAAATGTTAGAATTGTGTCGATGTCCCAATATTTATGGCCCTGACTGTATATATATATATATATATGTGTGTGTGTGTGTGAGTAACTTACCCAACACTGTGCATAATAAGTAAACACACAATAAACATGCAAAACTATGGACAAGACAAGACAAGATATATACACACACACACACACACACACACACACACACACATATATATATATATATATATATATATATATATATGAAGAGTTCATTTGCAAAAACAGATAACTCCGTTTTTAACAATTCTCAGAAATCATGTTTTTTCATTGTGCAACTATGCAAAACTATGCACAAGACAAGACAAGATATATATACACACACACACACACACACACACACACACATATATATATATGAAGAGTTGATTTGCAAAAACAGATAACTCCGTTTTTAACAATTCTCAGAAATCATGTTTTTTCATTGTGCATTCCAATTAATCTCAATCAAACTGCAGTTGAGTTATTTTGACTAGGTTAAAAAATAACTTAAAAAAACAGCTAACATGATAAAACACAATAAAAACATGATAACATAATAAAAAAACATGGTTTTTGAAAATGGAAAAAAACAGAGTTATCTGTTTTTGCAAATAAACTCTTCATATATATATATATATATATATATGTCTTGTGCATAGTTTTTGCATGTTTATTGTGTGTTTACTTATTCTGCACAGTGTTGGGTAAGTTACTCAAAAAAGTTAATCCTCTACAAATTACTAATTACTTTAAAATTGTAATTTGATTACATTACTGATTACTGCATTTAAAAAGTAATCAGATTACTAATTACTTTACTTTCAAGTTGCAATATCAACAAAACTTTTTTTTTTTTTTTGGTTTTGTAAAATAAAGAAAACAAATAGGGTGCGCTTTCTGCATTCTCAGTCTCCGTGACTATATTCCTGAAACGAGTCACTAAAATGACATGAGATATATCTAAAGAAAGCTTGAAGTGTCATGTCGAAAACAAATCAAATCTGTTAAAATAAAATAATTCTCTTATAAAATAATCCATATGAAACCAACGCGAGGTACAGTCTGTCCTGTCTGAGCTCACCTATAATGTGATCACACCCACGCACATCACGCGCTATACGATAATCACCCACGTGAATTAAAATATTTTTGGGTCATTGTAATCTTACTGACAATAATTACATTATTTCATAGTTATTTGTGAGTTTTAATTGCAAAAACTCTCAAAAAGTTCACAAATGATATAATTTAATGTATTTATTTAAGCCACTCCAAACTCGTTTTGTAGTCATTTTGGCCTGCTATAATCATAAATCTTCTGTGAAATCCTGGGAAGAATGTATTTAACAATGAGTATGTACAATGTAGCATGGCCTCTTATTCCTTATTGCTGAATTGTGACATATCATATCATTGTAATGAGAATGTCAATATTCAGTGCCATGTTCCTGAAGACAGATGATATACACCAGTATAACGGGAAAACACATCAATAAGTAACAGCTTAGAAACAGTCGGCTACCGTGGCCTTGCACAACTTTGTTCTCATCAAGTAACACCCCAGCTTCCTCTGACCCCACTGAGACCTTTGTGACATCAGTGGTAATCAAGCACCTGTGCCTCTCGAGCTCTTTGACACCTACAGGTGCCACAGCACGTCTGTAAGCACATAGTTTGTGCTCTTCAGAGAGCTGAGCCAATTTATTCAACTCAAAATGCAGCTGTGTCAGCTCACAATCATTAAACTCAGTCCATTAAATTGATATATGATGGAAGTTATAATTTTAATAAATTAAATGTTTGTTTATTTATTTATTTTATCAAGTTTACCATAGAAGTATTAAGCAGCAAAAATGGTCTTCAACATTGATTATAAATGTTTCTTGAGTACCAGATCAGTATATTAAAATAATACCTGAAAAATCATGTGTCACTGAAGCCTATAAGTAATGGCTGGTTAAAAAAAATAAATAAATAAAATAAATAAATAAATAACTAAATAAATAAAAATCAGCTTTGCCAGAAATACAGTAAATTATTTTTTGAATAAATTAATATAGAAAACAGATATTTTAAATTGTAAGAATATTTCTCAATATTACTGTTTTTTTATTTTGATCAAATAAAGCTTTGGTGTTAAGAGACTTACACAGCATAAGAGACTTTTCAAAAATTGTTTCAAAAACAATTAATTTGAATTATTCTAAACTTTTTACCATTAGTGCATGTGTTATTAGAAATGAAATAACTGAGTGAGTGTGTAAATATATTCCTTATTTTATTTTATTATTCTTATTATTTTTTACTAACAATAAAAAAAAGAGTTAAAAAAGGAGCCTGTTTTTGCATATGCAAACCTGACAGATGAGAGATCTGAAATATGCGCATGTGTAGCCTAGACCCATATAAAAACTGATGCATTTTGATGGGTGTAAGAATTGGATACTTTTCTGTGTGTACGCTAATATAGTTTATAGTTATCATACTTAGTGTGAACAGGCCTTAACAAGACATTTATGTGTGTACACACCTGTTGTGAATCCATAGAAATAATTGGTGAGAACTGACCACATAAATGCGCAACGTTTACAAAATTACTGAACTTGAAATTGTTGAAAGTACAGTACTGTATGTCTCTGCCCATTTATTTTAAAACATGTTCAAAATGATCCCTAAGTGTATTTATGGTAATCTTGCTGTGAATATAGACCTAAATATGGTTTGGCTGTAATCTTATACGTGTCTTAAGAGGCAGAAATAAGTGTGACATATTGATAAGGCCCAGGTTTTCAGGTCGGTGTTCATCCAAACCTTCTTAGTTTGTCCTCCTACACTCTTTGTTCACTATAATGTGCATGAGCTCTGAAGCATTTAAGCAGCACATTAGCGCTGATTGTTGTTGTCTCGTGGTGTAAAGTGTTTCGCATCTGCCAAATCCCAACGCTGCTCTGGGCCTATTTATACAAGGATGAGCTAAGCCTGCAGATCATGAGGCTCAGCACAGCAGCTTACCATGAGACCACCATATCAGACAGCAAAGGCTCAGAATGCTTTAGTGCTCACTACAGATGTTATTAATGGGTCTGCTTCATTCATAAAAGATTTGTGTGTGATTTTAGTCTTTCACATAAGGATCAAGTTCTCATATTCGTGTAACATTTTTTATAGGGACCCTTGGTTGATATTAGAGTTAATTTTATATGTACCCTTAGTAAACAATATTGTACAAAATATATAATTGTGCTATTTTTTTTATTAACACTGTTCTTATTAACACTGTTAAATGTAATGTTTTTAAATATAATCTCATGAATGTTATAAATGAATAAATTAATGTTATATTATAATGTTGCAGGTCTAACTTCACTTGTAAGATTGTAAATGATTGGTTTTTAGTGTTTTGTTTTTAATTTATTTAGTCAAAATAGCATATAATTTTACTATTTATCATTCATCAGCCATAAAATGAAAATAATAATTGTTTTATAGGTACTGACTAGCTATTTACTTTTTGTGCATCTTTAAGAATATTAATACAGCAAAAGTAAAATGCTTATATACTGATGTTGTGAAATGCAAAAAAAAATAAAAATAAATAAATAAATAAATAAATATATATATATATATATATATATATATATATATATATATATATATATATATATATATATATATATATAAATTTATTTCTTTTTTATTTATTTATTTGCATTTTTTAGTATTTCACAACATCGGTATATAAGCACTTATATATATATATATATATATATATATATATTTATGTATATAAATATATATATATATATATATATATATATATACTTTTATATATATATATATATATATATATATATATATATATATTTGTATACTTATATATATATAAATATATAAATATATATATATATATATATATATATATATTTGTTGTGAATTTTGAAAAAAAATATTGTGTGAAATGTGTTCCTTTAACATTCATTTCATAAATAATAAGACATAAAATATATATTGGGTATCTGCCACACTGTACTTTTAATATTAGCATTTATGATACATTTTGGATGGTTGCTTTTGTCTCTGGTTTTTGAATTTTATCCAAGGAGTGTGAGTCACCCAGTGTTTTTCTATTTTAAAAATTCATATACCTGTAAGTATTAGGGTTGTACTCTCTCTCTCTCTCTCTCTCTCACACACACACACACACACACACACACACAGTGTTCCTTCTTCCAGCATAACTTGATTATACCTGGCTATATCTGCTTTCCTGCCCCATTATTACCTTATGGTCCAATTCGGTCTACTTCAAAACACTAAAATGTGACCAACTATTAAAATCATTGTCAATGTGATCTCTGTAAATTAAATAACTTAATCTCTGTATATGAAACATCAAATGGGCCATAAGTAGTACGTACTGTATTATTGACCATATAGCCTAAGTCACAAAGGCTTTAATACCAGTCATATACAGCCATCTTCTTTCTTCCTAGATGTGTTTTAGCGACTATAAACACCTGGAGTTTTAAAGGCCTCTGTGCCCTTACAAAGGATAGACTGGCCCCATTTCCTCTGTGCAGGGGATTGTGGGACAGAATGTGCCAGCAAAAAAAAACACAAATTCTCTGAAACCTACTGTATAGGAGGGTAGAAGATAAATCGAGAGGTTTGAGTTTTGACAAAAGTGCTGTTACAGAAGAAGGATAAAAACACTAGGACACAGTGAAATATGAAGGAGAGAGAGACAGAGAACAAATGATGGAGAAAATGTGGTTGGAGAGAGAGAGGAGAAGGAGCGCAGGATATGGCTACATCATGAGTCAGTGGGGGGAACAGCTGAGAATGTTATATGTGACAGGTGGAGAGTGTTTGGAAGCGGGTGTGTTTATTACTGTATTTACACGCTGTGCTATGTACGTACCAGGCCCTGTGTGTGTTTGTGTCTCACTAATCAGTGTGTTATCATTCAACATGTTTGCACGTCTCACTATGAATAGGTATTTATTAGACCCCATTGTCACAATTTATTGTCACCTTTGCCATCTGGCTCTGTTCATACTCTCACTTTGTATTCCTTCTCTTTTTTCTTCCCTTTTCACAACCTGCTCTGACTCACAGGAAGACCAAGTTGTGCTCCAGTGCACCGCGACTGTTCTGAAGGAGCAGATCAAACTATGTCTTTCCTGTGAAGGCTTTGGGAACCGTCTGTGCTTTCTAGAGACAACGTCAAATGCCCAGGTATAGTAATTAAAAAAGTGTCAGGGTGTTGATATTCCAGGCAGGAAAGCCACTCCTCATTACAAATATCTGGAGTACAAGCTATTTCAGTGTACCTTTTTTTTTTTTTTTTTTTTGCTATATCACAGTTATTTTATTAATAATAATTAGCTATATATTAATATATAAAATAGCTATATAACAGTTATTTTTGCAAGGCAAATAATACTTAAATATTACATTTTATATGCACGATAGTTTATTTGTATTTGTATATTCCTCATTACAATTATCAAGTTTACAAAACATATGTTTTGGCTGTTTCACACCAGTTGTTTTTGCCAGACAAATAATACTCTACTAAAAATGTAAAATAATGATAACTTTCACATATATATTTAAATATTTATATATATTATGTTTTACTGAAATGATTACATTTTTATTGTATATTTTAAATTATCTAAAAGTATTTTAACTTAAATATATCATTTTATATACATTGTTATTTTATTAATATTTCAATATTCCTCATTACAATATCCAGTAAACCAGATTATTTTACTATATCACAACAGTTATTTTTCTCAGGCAAATACTGCTCAATGCTTAAAAAAGTAGAATGATGCTAACTTTTGTATATATTTTTATATACTTTTGTAGATAGATAGATAGATAGATAGATAGATAATGTTTATATATTTTTATTAAAAGTATTAAATGTATTAAATTATTTATTTTGTATTGTTTGTTTTGTTACTTTGTACAGAAATAAATTGTACATGCTTTTAGACAAAGAAAATGTGCTGAGCTGCTTATATTTACAAGCACTGGTGAAAGCACACACAAATATTTATTTATTTTGGTGTTTAAAATGCAGCAGTCGACATTTTTCATCACTAAAGATTATTTCCTAAAGATCCCATGAGTCTGTAAGGTTATGATGCCAGCATAACAACCTTATTTGTTCTTTTAATCCATTAATTATGCATGAGTCCAAACATTTGTGTGTTTCTTCGTCTTCGTCTGCAGAATGTGCCGCCTGATCTGGCAATCTGTGCCTTTGTACTGGAGCAGTCGCTGTCAGTACGAGCCCTGCAGGAGATGCTGGCCAACACCGTCGAGATGAACGAGGTGAGAGTCTCCATGAAGAAGAGAGAGAGAGAGAGAGAGAAGGATGGAGAGGTGGAGAGCAGGGAGAAATTCGAAAAGCAGAGGGTCAAAAAGAAAAGGAATGATGAACAAAGTGAAGGGATTATTGAAAAGATCTAAATATTACATCCTTTTACAATTTACAAATACATACAGTAAGATGTAGCCTGTAGAGATAATAAAGAAAACTTACAGTAAAAATGTGGTTTTAAAATTAAAACAAGTGAGAAAATAGTGATATAACATTAAAGTTGTATAAATCACTAATTTTTCTAAAGAAACTTTGTCCATCAGCGACACCAGCAGATAAAGTTACAGCAGGAGTTCGCGTCTCACTCGCCTCCCCTGAGCCCATTGAGTTTTAACAGACTCCCTAAAGTGTGCGGTGAGTTTGGTGGGGGGTAATTAAGAATGAATGGGGGAAAGTTACATGAGAGGAGGCAATGCCTCCATCGCGATATGATTGGATATGACAGGTTATGTTCAGCTGTGATTGGTTCATGCGTTAAATCCTGCCTCTTGTGTTCGTGCACGTTCCATGTTCGCGAATCTGAATGAACAATATAATGGTGTTAATTGGAAGACTAATTTAAAAAAGTAAGCAAACAACTCATACACTTAGATATAACCACTTTGTTACGTCAAAATATCACTTAAAATCCCATGAAAACATGATCTGCGGGATTTTTTAGTGAGTAATAGGTTCGGTGAAATTAAAGTAAATCTCAGTGTCTGTGAACAATATTCACCGAGCTTTGATGATGACTGATGATCCGAAAAATTTAAAAATAGTTGAAAGTTAATTTGATTAACAAAAAAAATAAATAAATAAATAACTTTGAGGACTTTGCCTCCTCATTTCAGAACACCACCGCACACCACTGATTGATAGATTTTATTTATTTTTTATTGTATTGTCAGACTTTTGGACCATATTGACCCAATAATTGACCCAATTTTTTGAAACTGAAATTTATTCATCATCTGAAAGCTGAATAAATAAGCTTTCCACTGATGTATTTGTTAGGATAGGACAATATTTGGCCGAGATACAACTATTTGAAAATCTGCAATCTGAGGGTGCAAAAAAAAACAAAAATCTAAATATTGAAAAAAATCACCTTTAAAGTTGTCCAAATAAAGTTCTTAGCAGTCCATATTACTAATCAAAAATTAAGTTTTGATATATTTACGGTAGAAAATTTATAAAATATCTAAATGGAGCATGATCTTCACTTAATATCCTAGTGATTTTTGGCATAAAAGAAAAATCCATAATTTTGACCTGTACAATATATCTTTGGCTATTGCTACAAATATACCTGTGCTACTTAAGACTGGTTTTGTGGTCCAGGGTCACATATTTGTTGAATCTACACCAACAGTATTTTGCTGCTCTTAATTTTAATCCTTGTCTGTTTTGTTATATTTGGGTGCATGGGGTCGTCTAAAAGCCAGTTTATTAGAGGTATATTCTGGTGTTGGAGGGTAGATATGTTAGTGTAAATTAATTTCCTGTACTTTTTGTCTCTCTCCTGACCCTTCGTCTCCCTTTCCTGCCAACTTTAGGCAGTCGATTTGGATAAATGGGTATGTCTCATGTCTCATCATAACCTCAGCACCCTTCCTCTCCTCTGTACCTACGTCTCCTACTCAGTGTCCGGTGTGGATGAAATAATGCTGTAGCTCTTCTTCACCCCTAAACCTTTACTTCTGTTTGAACTTTGACCGCTGTCACCCGTTCCTCACTTTGTCTGGTTTGGTTGGAGTTGGAATCCCATTTGCTCTCCAAATGGCATTTCAAATGACACCTCGTCCGTGTGTATAAGTGTGTACATTTGTAAGAAAGAGAGAGAGAAAGAGAGAGAGAGAGCATTCCAGTGTGTAAGATGAGCTCAGTGCCACTGAATCCTGGTTAAGGATATGATCTTCAGCGTACAGCCCACAGCACTAGCACTCATTCCTGGCTAACATGAAAGCTGATAAGCATGAAAAATGTGGGCCACACATATTTCCAGTTTTTAAAGGGATAGTTCACCCAAAAATGAAAAATTTGTCAATAATTACTCACCCTCGTGTCATTCCAAACTCATAAGATCTTCGTTCATCTTCGGAACACAAATTAAGATATTTTTGATGAAATATGAGAGCTTTCTGACCCTGTATAGAAAGCAACACAACTGACACGTTCAAGGCCCAGAAAACACGTGAATGCACGTTGATTGACACGGAAGGGAAGGATTGTTGAATAAAGTTTTTATTTTTGTTTTCTTTGCTCACAAAAAGTATACTTTTAGCTTCATAAAATTACGGTTGAACCACTGATGTCACATGAACTATTTTAACAATGTCCTTACTAACATGGTAGTTGCGTTGCTGTCTATGCAGGGTCAGAAAGCTTTCGGATCCACAAACAGATAAGCAAACAAATAATAAATAGCTAGCAGGTTCTATGGGCTTCAGATCCATAGAGAAAATCTCATACAAACTCATTTGGAGATGCTTATCTGGAAAACAATCAGCCAAATTAGGAGTTGAAAAAGTTGTTTTTGTTTTTTTAACTACTAACCTCCTCAGTAGTATAATCATTTATGCTAACATCAACCTTTTCATTTCATCTCACCTCACTGGCTCCATGATTGGGTGTTTGTACTAAATGATACAAACCAGCTGAGAAAATGTCTAAAATCCGTTGATTTGTGGATGTGTATGTGTATTTCATTTGCCTGAATTTTACCAATATTCTTCAATTATTTTTCAGAGCGTAATGATATTTTCAAATCATTACCCTACAGGTTCTGGTATTACTGTGACAGATCATAATAGACAGATCATAAGACATCAGCATACCATATAGACCTCAAATAAACCTTGTAACCATTTCCGGAGGAGCAAAGGAGAGGTGGAGAACGGGAACGGTGGAGCGATGGAGCATCTAAGGGGTACGTAAGCACAGGTAAGTAAACAGGAGAAGACAGGTAACGCTAACTGTAGACCAGACGATTAGGCTGTGGGGAGAGTGCAGTGATATAGGGAGTCTAACAGGTGCGGGCAATCAGAATTAGGGTGATTGGGATCTGGTGTGCACTGGGGCTGAAGACTGAGGTGACGGTGGAGGCTGGGGGGGTGTGTGCCCTGGAGGCTGCTCCAAGACGGAGATACGGGAGGCCTCCATGGCAGATCAGGGAGCTCGGGAGGCCATGGCAGAGCAGGGAGGCCATGGCGGAGCAGGGAGCTCGGGAGGCCATGGCAGAGCGGCCTCCATGGCCTTGGCCTCGACCCTCAGCCTGGCCACTGGGACCGGAGCCCTACTACCCCCCCCCCCCCCCCAAAAAAAATCCAGTTCCCACAGTTGGCCGACGCCCTCCGTGGGCCAACTGTGGGAACTGGAGCCCTCCCTAGGCTTGACTGGGAATCAGGAGCCCTCACTGGGCTTGACTGGGGATCAGGAGCCCTCACTGGGGTTGATGGGGGAACAGGAACCCTCCCTGGGCTTGACGGGGGATCAGGAGCCCTCCCTGGTCTTGACAGGGAATCAGGAGTCCTCCCTGGGCTTGACGTGGGATCAGGAGCCCTCCCTGGGCTTGACTGGGAATCAGGAGCCCTCACTGGGCTTGACGGGGATCAGAACCCTCCCTGGTCTTGATGGGGGATCAGGAGCCTTCTCTGGGCTTAACTGGGGATCAGGAGTCCTCCCTGGGCTGAACTGGGGATCAGGAGCCCTCCCTGGGCTTAACTGGGGATCAGGAGCCTTCCCTGGGCTAAACGGGGATCAGGAGCCCTCACTGGGCTTAACTCGGGAACAGGAGCCCTCCGTGGGCTAAACTCGGGAACTGGAGCCCTCCGTGGGTTGAACTGGGGATCAGGAGCCCTCCTTGGGCTAAACTTAGGAAGTGTACCCCTCCGAGGGCTAACCTCGGGAACTGGAGCCCACTCTGGCTTGAACTCGGGAACTGGGATGCGCCTACTCAGGGGCTGAGTAGGCGCATATAAATATATATATAAATATATAAATATATTTATATATTTTTATTTATTTTTATATATATTTATAAATATATATAAATTGGAACTGGGATGTGCCTACTCAGGGGCTGAGTAGGCACATATAAATAAATATATAAATATATTTATATATTTTTATTTATATTTATAAATATATATATAAATATATAAATATATTTATATTTTTTATTTATTTATTTTAAATATATATTTCATTTAGTTTTATTTATTTATTTAAATTGCATATAACTATGAAATTTACAGTAAGAATAAATATTTTCAAGGCATTCAAGAAACTTCCTGTAGGTTATTACCATTGCAGTTTTAGTTTAAAATATATAAAATTAGGTTTATCTTTAACATTTTTGTTTTTTCTTTTATTGAAAAGCTGACACATGGGCAGCTGAGAAGATGCCTGAGCCAGTTCTAATGTACACAGGCAAATGAAGAAATAACATGCTGACCCATTCTAGATGGACACAGCTGTTGTGGTGAATTCACCCAAAAATGACAGTTCTGGCATGATTTACTCACCCTCATGTCGTTCCCAACCTATGACTTTCTTCTGTACATTATAAAAAAAAATCTCCTTTTGTGATCCAAAAACGGATTTGGAGCAACATAAGGTTGATAAACAATGTTAGAATTTTCTTTTTTGGGAGAACCGTCTCTTTAAGGACTGCTATGGTGTGCACACTCTCTCTCTCTCTCTCTCTCGTTTATGTAATCATACTCATAAATAGTATGAGACTATAGACAAAACTCACTAATAGCAACAATAATCGTGTTCTCTTGCTTTTAATCCTTTCTGGATGTTGAGAAAAGGTAAGCCGTCCACAGGATGTGTTTGTTGTCCACATGACGGCTGAATGTGACCTTTGACTCGTTGATTTTCTGTTCATTGGTTGTTTCTGTACTTATGTATGCTCTCTCCATGGTACTGTAACCCACTTCCTGTGAATGTGAACTTACAGTATGTAAAGAAAATCTCTGGTAATTTATTCCTCTGTCCATTCATAACAGTTTTTGTTTTCAGTTTACCTCTTCTTATGTCTCACTGTCGCCATGTGAAAACGGTGGAGCCCTTTCCTATGTAAAATGCTGCTGTTTACCATCCAATGTAGTCGACTTTGCTGAGTCCTTACATCACTATTTGAGTGCAAAGAAGTTGTTTTAACTTAATTTTCTCTCTTGTTCCTCAATCTCCAGTCATCTCAGGGAGGGGGACACCGAACGCTGCTCTATGGCCACGCCATCCTCCTGAGACACTACCACTCTGGCATGGTGAGAGATGCATGACGGGTCCTTTTCATTATTTACTGATGTTTAATGTGACGGCACTAATTTTAAGGAGACATGTTTTTTTACCCTAAATTACAGTATCTCAGCTGCCTAACGACATCACGTTCACTCACAGACAAGCTGGCCTTTGATGTGGGCCTGCAAGAGGATTCTACAGGTACATGCAATCCACTGTTGATAGAGAGCAATGGGTAGTTCTTATATTGAATAATATTAATCATAATAATATTAATCATAATAATTATAATAATATACTTTTTAGTAGTACTAGTGGTTTATTATGTGTTTTCCTGGTTGTATTTCTTTTTCTTCAGCTTAACAACAACAACAACAACTGCATAATAATAATAATAATAATAATAATAATAATAATAATTATTATTATTATTATTATTATTATTATTATTATTAATAATAATAATAATAATGTAAGCCTGATGTTATTTATTATTATTATTATTATTATTATTATTATTATTATTATTGTTGTTGTTGTTGTTGTTGCTGTTATTGTATTATTATGTAATAATGTAAACTTGACCATATTTATTTATTTATTTAGTAGTACTAATAAAATACAATAAACTAAATAATAATTATAATATTATAAATCTATTATTATTAATATTAGAAATATAATTTTATAATATTATGATTTTTATCTTGTTATTGTTATATGTTTAATCATAAATGACAATTGCATTTGAAATATACATAATTTACATTAATAATACTATAAGAACAGTGTTACAATTTACAACTGTAAAATGCAAAATGCAAATGCAAAATGCAAATATAGCTGTGTTGATGGGAGCAGCCTGTAGCGTCACATTTATTGACAGTTCACTATCAAACCCCAGACTTCAGGTATTTGAAAAGCAACAACAATGCAATGTCCGATCCCACTGAAGAAACCCAGGAAAAAGAGTATTGTCTGAACAGTGTGAACCAGGTGTTAAAGCTAACAAATGTCTGTCTCCCACCGTCTCCTCCACAGTCTGCAAATGGCACATTTATATCACCATGAATCACATTGAGTGCCAGTGTGCCTCAATGACAATCAGCTCTCTGGCTATGCACACTTGAGAATTATCAAAGAGGGAGAGAAAAAAAAAAGACAGACAAGAACACCCAACACACAAACATTCACACAAACAATATCCACACATCACAACAGTCACATTGTCTTATTAAACCTATATTTGTATCCATTTGTTTAGGTCATAGCAGTATTTGTAATAATATGTTTTTTGAATTGAATTGAATTGATTTCTTTTTACTGGACAAATTCTTTGCATCTCTGTATGTTCAGGGGAAGCATGTTGGTGGACCATCCATCCTGCATCCAAGCAGAGGTCAGAGGGTGAGAAGGTCAGGGTAGGAGACGACCTGATCCTGGTTAGCGTGTCATCAGAGAGATACCTAGTAAGACTTATTAGATCCTTAGTGATCTAATAATAATAATATCAAACATGATTCTCTGTGCAGCTGACAGCTGGTATCTGTGATATCTATTGCAGCATCTGTCATACGCCAGCGGGGACCTGATGGTAGATGCCTCCTTTATGCAGACCTTATGGAACATGAATCCAGTCTGCTCAGGCTGTGAGCTTGCGGAGGGTAAGGGTTCAGCAAATACAGAGAATTCCCAATCAAATAAAATCAAAATATTCTGAAATATCTCAGTAATTTGTAGAGATAATGTAACCTATCTGACTGTGTTCTGGTCTTTATATTTGCTCTTTTCAGGGTACTTAACTGGAGGTCATGTCTTAAGATTGTTTCATGGTCACATGGATGAGTGTCTGGCCATCTCAACACCTGATCAGGGAGAGGAGCAGCGCAAGTAAGAGAAGAATATATATCTATATCTATATCTATATCTATATATATATATATATATATAAACAGCACTGATTTGAAATAGAAATCTTTTGTAACATTCTAAGAAATGTTACTGTTGCTTTTGATCAATTGAATGCATCCTTGCTGAATGAAATAATTTCTTACAGGCTCTGAAATTTTGAACGGTGATGCACACACACACACACACACACACACGTATAGTAGTATATTTATATATATTTAATTAAGCAAGCTGTTTTTATTACTGTACTATCTGTATGTACAGTAAATGAAGTGTTATTATTGGCTAACCTCCTCATACTGTGTATTTCACACTGAATGCTTAATATAAATGATAGTAATGTCATTCTCTCTCTAGGATTGCACAATATGAAGGAGGGGCGGTATGCAGTCAGGCCCGTTCATTATGGAGACTTGAGCCTCTGAGAATTGGGTGAAAAAATCTCTCATCTCTTAACTGTGACATAATTATTACATTTTTTGCATATACGTTTTGTAATACACATCTGTTATTTCTCTGCAGTTGGAGCGGTAGCCACATGAAGTGGGGCCAGGCTTTCCGTGTGCGCCACATCACAACGGGTCGGTACCTGTGTCTGGATGAGGAGAAAGGTCTGATGGTTCTGGATCCAGAGAAAGCCAACACCAAATTGTCTGCTTTCTGTTTCCGTGCATCAAAGGTAGCTTTGAACTTTTATAAATAAAAAAAATATCTGCTTTTTATTTTACTAGTTATCGAATTCTAACAGCATTTCTCATTCCTGGAGAACAGGAGAAAGTGGAGGGGGCTCAGAAGAAGCGAGACGTGGAAGGAATGGGTGTTCCTGAGATCAAGTATGGCGAGTCCATGTGTTTTATGCAGCATCTTTCCACAGGGTTGTGGCTCACATACGCTGCTTTAGATGCTAAAGCGGCTCGCCTGGGAACCATGAAGAGAAGGGTATGAAGCTTGCTAAACTACAGTCTACATGATACCAGCTCACACACCTGATGTCAAGCCTTTCAAACTGTTGTATTACTTATGATCTTACATTTAACTCTTTCTTTATCTTTCTCTCAGGCCATATTACATCAAGAGGGCCATATGGATGATGCACTGACCTGCTCTCGCTCTCAGATGGAAGAGTCTCAGGCTGCTCGTATGATCTACAGCACCACGGGCCTTTTTACACAGTTTATCAAGTACGACTGTACATCACACACAATCTAACGTTCATTTATACTGGATATTATACTGTCACTGAATATTGCGTAATACTTTATAGGCAGTGATATTCTATTGTTACATTTATTTTTTGATAAAAAACAAAGTGAAAATATAAGCAATATGACATTTTATTATGCATTACTTTGGTGCAGTTTTTTATCTGAATTTTTTTAATAAAAGAATACTTTTATTAAGCAAGACATTAGTAAAAAAAAAAATTGAATAATAAATAATTAAATTAGATAAAAATAAAATTCTGTTCTTTTGAACTGAAAATTAAAATGGTTTCCACAAAAATATTAAGCAGTACAACTGTTTTCAACATTGATAATGTTTCTTGAAGCAGAATATTAATATGATTTCTGAAGGATCATTTGATGTGAAAATTCAGTTTTGGCATCACAGGTATAAATGACATATTACAGTATATTAAAATAGAAAATAGTTATTTTTAAATTGTAATAATATGTCACGATAACAATTTTATTATATATATAAATATTTTATATCGTTTTAATCAAATAAATGCAGCCTTGATGAACATAAAAGACTTCTTTCAGAAACATTAAACAAACTTACTGACACACTTTTGGTTTGCAAGTATGAATGTGTATATGTATGTCTGTATAAATAAACAATTTAATGACTGAATTAATTAATTTGACAAGTATTTTTTTTTTTACATAATTATAATAAAAGTATTCCTTTTTTGAAAAAGAGTAGACAAAAAGCTTACTGAAAATTTGTCTATTCAGACTGATTATTTAAGAAAATATTTGTAGATAGTTGCCTTGTATTTTCTTGTGTGTGTGTGTGTGTGTGTGTGTGTGTGTGTGTGTGTGTGTATCTGTGTGTGAATGTGCATACATCCTCTTCTCTCTTTTGTACATCAGAGGTCTTGACTCTTTGAGTGGGAAGAACAAATCCCCCGGTCCAGTGTCCCTGCCATTGGACGGAGTGGTCCTGTCCTTGCAGGATCTGATCCATTATTTCCGGCCTCCAGAGGAGGAGCTGGAACACGAGGAGAAACAGACCAAGCTGCGCTCTCTACGCAACCGACAGAACCTCTTCCAAGAAGAGGTGCGTGTGTGTGTGTGCCTCTCTGTCTCACAATCAGCCATGATTCCCTTTAATTAATGTCTCTTTTCTGTTGCAGGGGTTGATCACCATCGTGCTGGAGTGTATCGACCGGCTGAATGTCTACAACACTGCTGCACACTTCTCTGAGTTTGCTGGAGAGGAAGCTGCTGAATCCTGGAAAGAGATTGTCAACCTGCTCTATGAACTGCTTGGTGACTGAATATAAATAAATATAAATTTAAATTTGTAATGTTTTTGAAAGAAGTCTCTTATACTTACCAAGGCTGAATTTATTTGATCAAAACACAGTAAAAACACTAAAATATTACAATTTAAAAGAACTGTTTTCTATTTTAAAATGTAATTTATTCCTGTGATGGCAAAGCTATAGTGTCACATGATCCTTTCTGATTTGGTGCTTAATTATTCAATCAATCATTATTAGTGCTCAGCTATTAATAATGGTTATGATTAAATTTTAAAATATTGAAATAGAAAACAGTCCTTTTAAGTTGTAATATTTCAGAATATGACTATTTTTACTGTATTTTTGATTAACTGAATGCCAAGATGAGCATAAAAGACTTCTTTCAAAAACATAAATAAATTATATAAATTATATAACATTAATTGAATAGCATCTAAAAGGCATCATTTATGCAAAAATAAATATGCATATATTTTTCTGTTATTTATTTATTTATTTATTTTGGACTGTATTGATGGATCAGATTTGTGAATGTGTCTCTGTTTTCACAGCGTCGCTGATTAGAGGAAACCGTTCTAACTGTGCTCTGTTTTGCGATAACCTGGACTGGCTGGTTAGTAAACTGGATCGTCTGGAAGCTTCTTCAGGTATATATAAAACCTTCCTCCAGCACACGGTCAACAAATGCCACAAAATGACTAACAACCTGTCTTTAAACCTTGCCACATACTTCTTGCTCTCATACTTCTTTCTTATCTGTGGGTCTCCAGGCATCCTAGAGGTGCTGTATTGTGTTTTGATTGAAAGTCCTGAAGTCTTGAACATCATTCAGGAGAATCACATCAAGTCTATCATTTCTCTCTTGGACAAGCACGGTCGAAACCATAAGGTCTGACTGCAAACATGATTTAGTAATTCTAACATTTATCATTTTGCTACACATTGAAGATCTCACTGTCCTCTGCCTTTGTCTGGACAGGTTTTAGATGTATTGCGTTCTCTGTGTGTGTGTAACGGTGTCGCTGTGAGGTCCAATCAAAACCTCATCACAGAAAATCTGCTTCCGGGCCGTGACCTCCTGCTGCAGACTAACATCGTTAACTATGTATCAAGGTAATATCTGTTGGTTTTCGTCCAATTAAAAATGCTGCATTGCACCTTGTTTTCTTTTACTGCAGCTTTTATTCTTGAAGGTGCACTAAATCAAAGAAATTTAAATGATTTCAAACCCTTTAACTACATAAATGTGACTTACTCCTTGTAGCGTGAGGCCCAATATCTTCTTGGGGACTTGTGAAGGTTCTACACAGTATAAGAAGTGGTACTATGAGGTGATGGTAGACTATGTGGAACCATTTGTGACAGCTCAGGTTTCCCATCTGCGTGTTGGCTGGGCTCTGACTGAGGGCTTCAGTCCGTACCCAGGAGGAGGAGAGGGCTGGGGTGGCAACGGTGTGGGTGATGACTTATATTCTTATGGCTTTGATGGCCTTCACTTGTGGTCAGGTAAGTGTGATGATCTTCTATATTCTATATGGGTGAGTGTTTGTGGTCCTTAAACCATATTTTGCTCTGTGTAGGTCATGTGTCACGTCAGGTTGCTTCGCCCAACCAGCACATCCTGGCAGCAGATGACGTTGTGAGCTGCTGTCTGGATCTGAGTGTGCCCAGTATCTCCTTCCGTATCAATGGCCATCCAGTCCAGGGAATGTTTGAGAACTTCAACGTAGATGGCCTCTTCTTTCCCGTCATTAGCTTCTCTGCTGGAGTGAAGTAATTAACATTATTGTTTTGCATTACATAACCTTTTCTTAAAAGGATAGTTCATCCAAAAATGAAAATTGCCTTATGATTAACTCACCCTCAAGGCATCCTAGGTGTATATGACTTTCTTCTTTCAGACGAATCCAATCAGTTATATTAAAATATGTCCTTGCTCTTCCAACCTTTATAATGGCAGTGAATGGGTGTTTATTTTTCAATATTACAAAAGAAGTCCAACAAAACGCATCCATCCATCATAAAAAGTGTCCCACATGGCTCTGGGGGGTTAATAAATGCCTCCTAAAGCGAATTGATGCATTTTTGTGAGAAAAATATCCATATTTAAAATGTTATAAACAGTAATCTCTAGCTTCTGATTTTGCACATTAAACATTTATGTTTATTAATTTTTTTTTAAAAGAAATTAGTACTTTTATTTAGTAGGGGTACATTAAATTGATCAAAAGTGATGTTAAAATCATTTGTAATGCTTCAAAATACTAATGTTTACTCTGTATGCTATTCTTTTGAACTTTAGCAAATAATCCTGGAAAAATATTTCCATTAAAAATATTGTAAGAAATGTTTTTTGAGCACTAAATCAGCATATTAGAATGATTTCTGAAGAATCATGTGACAGTGAAAACTATGGTGGCCCAGCAGTGCACAACACAACGAAATCTCCACAACACAACAAAATCGCCACAACACAATGCATAGGATTAATCTCATTGTGTTGTGCTAATTTCATTGCATTGTGGCTTGTTTCCATTGTGTTGTGCTAATTTCGTTGTATTTCAACTTAATTCTGTTGTGTTGTGCTAATTTCATTGTGTTGTGGTTTGTTTCCATTGTGTTGAGCTAATTTCATTGTGTTGCGACTTATTTCTGTTGTGTTGTGCAAATTTCGTTGTGTTGCGACTTGTTTCTGTTGTGTTGCGGTTATTTCCATTATGTTGTGCTAATTTTCATTGTGTTGTGGCTTATTTCTGTTCTGTTGTGCTAATTCCATTGCCTTGCAGCTTGTTTCTGTTGTGTTGTGCACTACTGGGCCAACGTAGAATACTGTATCAATGACGGTAAATAAATAAAAAGAAAAAAAATGTTATTTTAAATTCTAATATTATTTAACAAATTGACTGTTTTATAGTTTTATTGACCAAATAAATGTAGCACTGATGAGCATAAGAGACTTTTCAACATTAATAAATCTGACCAAACCCAAATATTTAGACAGAGAATCATTTATAAATGAAAACATGATGAAATCTCCTTTTTCCATTTCATTTTTCAGAGCTCGCTTCCTTTTGGGTGGTCGCCATGGGGATTTTAAGTTTTTGCCCCCTCCTGGTTACGCACCATGTTATGAAGCTCTTCTCCCCAAAGACAGAATGCGCATTGAGCCCATTAAAGAGTATAAACATGACTTTAGTGGAGTCAGAAACCTGCTGGGCCCCACGCAGTCCCTCACGCACACCTCATTCACTCCCTGTCCTGTTGACACTGCCCAGGTAAACTAAACTAACCACATACAACTCCACTGTTGCTTGCCAAAAACACTTTGACTCAGCAATAAGTGAATGTATTGTGTATGTAATGTCATTTGTAGATTGTTCTACCTCCTCATTTGGAGCGGATCAGAGAGAAGCTCGCAGAAAACATCCATGAGCTCTGGGCTGTGACGCGTATTGAGCAGGGTTGGACCTATGGAGTGGTGAGCGCCTTTTGTCTCTGTCTTTCGCAAATAAACACCAACGCAAGCACAAGCATACTGTACATACAAACTCAAGGTCCTTATTAAAGTTAAATGCTCTCTTTCTCAGTTCAGGGATGATAATAAGAAGTTGCACCCATGTCTGGTGGACTTTCAGAGTCTTCCAGAACCCGAGAGGAATTATAACCTCCAGATGTCTGGAGAGACCTTGAAGTGAGTGTCTGTTGAATATCAAATGTCTAAAGTTCATTGCTTATGCATCTATCTGTCCATCCAATTTATTCACCAACTTTTTTCTCCTTGACCTCTCCAGAACCCTCTTAGCTTTGGGCTGCCATGTAGGCATGGGAGATGAGAAAGCAGAGGAGAATTTGAGGAAGATCAAACTGCCCAAAACGTAAGAAAACCAAAAAACACACCCAGGTTTTTGTCTTGTATAATGTATAATGTTTTGGTTTTCATGTTTTTTCTTTTTCTGGGTCAGTTATGTGATGAGCAGTGGGTACAAACCTGCTCCTCTAGACCTCAGTCATGTCAAACTGACGCCCAATCAGAACCAGTTGGTAGAGAAGTTGGCAGAAAATGGGCATAATGTTTGGGCACGGGACAGAGTGAGACAAGGATGGACCTACAGCATTGTGCAGGTAGATGTGGATACTGTGCTGACTCTGTCATAATAAAACATGTTTCTTAGTGAGAAAATTGTCTTCAGTCATCCTCAGTCGCTGTGTTAACTAGTTTTCTGTTTAACTAGTTTACTGAAATTTAATTTCAGGTTAATATAACAAAGTACATTGTATAAAAAAATGAAGAAAAAAATAACTTTGCTAGATTTACAATGTTAATAAGTATAAAATATGCCATCACCATCTGTGAAAAGGGGAAAGCCTTTTCAATTACAATTCAAATCCTGAATTTCATTTAAGGTAGCAGACAAAGAACATAATTAAAATTCAAATTAAAAGGTAATGAAATTTTAATAATATTTGTTAGTAATAATACTTCTAATAATAGTAATAAGCATCAATTCAGCATGAATTACCCATAAACATTTATGGACACAACATTTGTATTTCCAGAAAAATGATGAAATAATAATCAATGTTTAAAATGATACTTATATGAATTTATAATTATTTTATAATAATAATTAATTATATTTATATTTCAAAATCATATAGATCATGGCACCTTTGCTTTATTTCACACACCATACCATGTGATTATAGCTCAATGTTATATAATCAATAGATTCAAATTTTAATCTCAATATATTTATTTTGATAAAGTTTATGGCAAAATTATAATTAAAATGTTTTGTCAGCTTTGTTAATCGTTACGACAGTATAATATGTCTAGTTAAAAAAATAAATATCTGGGAATTAATAACTATGATTGGTTAAAAATTATGGTCACACTTTATTTTAATATCCAATTCTTGCTATTAACAAACCATTAACTATGATTTTGCCTCAATAAACTTCTAATTTGCTGCTTATTAATAGTTATTATGGTAGTTGTTAAGTTTAAGTGTTGGGTAGGTAGGATTAGGGATGTAGAATGTTCATGTAGAATATGTGCTTTATAAACACTAATAAACAACCAATATGTTAATAATAAGCATGCTAATAAGCAACTAGCTAATAGTGAGAATAGGTCCCTATACTAAAGTGTTACCAAATTAGATATCATATTTTGGACCTATCACAATATGGTGTTGATGAACATGCACGAACATGAGGTTAACAGTCTTTAATAGATGTAGCAAATTAGCTCAAAGGGGGAATATAAATAATTAATCATAACTCTTTATAATTAATTATAATATTTGGATAAGTTAATAGAATTAGCTTGATAAAGCAGAATTTACAGTATAATCAATTGATCAGGTCATCTAGCGAACGCTCAGTGTTAATTATTTATGAATTCAAAGAAATCTTTATTTCCAGGGTAAGAGAAATACCCTTTTTAATGTACAGTACTACTCAGAGCATGTAACAAGATCAAAATCGTTAAATTGACTTTGTTGCAAGCAGGGAATCAGAAACAAATACTCATATGTATTGTGCACAAAGTTTTATTAACTAAATCACAAACACATAACTAGACTAAACAAACACACACACACACACACACACACACACACACACACACACACATATATATACACACACACACACACACACACAAATCACACATACATGATACATGGGAAGGGTAAGTGAGACTGGATGAATGAAACAGGACAGAAACAGGGGAAATGAGGCTGAGTTGACCATCTGAAAGAACCATCAGTCTCTAATTCAAAGCACAGTATACTATAGCTTACAACAAACCTCTGTGTGGTGAAAGGAACAATACTTGCATTTGACTTGGCTGTGGAACGAGAGTCTCGTGAAGCCTCTGAAGAAGGTATGGATGGTTCCATTTGATGGCCGAAGTTGCAATCTCTTGAAACTCTGAGGTTGTTCTTGATTCTGTTGTGGTTGAAAGAGTCCTCTCTCCTAAGTAAGCACATGGCTGGGTGTAAAACGGGGCCTGCTGGCCCTGTGGCCTGCAGTGGAACTGTGAAGTTGCAGAGACTGCCAGGAGCGGGGAGAGAGAAATGTCTGATCGAGGGCATTTCCGTGACAGTGAATTCCAGGGTTGAGTGAGGACGAACTCCAGTGGTATTAGTCTGACTCTTTGTGGTCAAGAGCCATCTCCCCAGGCTAGGGAGATCGCACACGGCTCTATATGTTGGGGCCTGACGGGCGCGCCTGCACCGGCTCAGGCTCTCCGTGAGTCCAACCACACAGGCAGCAATTGGAAGATTTAGCAGAAGAGAAGGTGGACCTGTGTGTGAGCCCTTTAAAGTAAGGGAAGCGTCCCACCTTTCAGGATGGGCTTGACCAATGAGAAAGGCTGAATTTCCAAGCGGGAGGCTGGAAATATTGGGGGTGGTTATGACCCTTTGTCTGAGAGCATGGTCTGAATGGCTCTGGCAGTCTATACTTTGATTAAATTACAAACACACATGGCATTCTATGAGGAGGTGGTGTACACCAAAGTGTGCGTCATCAAATGAGCATTAATTTGGTAGGAGACACGATATAGGTGGGGTTACATTAACTAGTACTTCACCCATAAAGCATACATACAACAAAATACAATGCAAGAGACACTATACAAGACAGTTAAAATCATACACACAGTGTCCTGGGATGCATGTTTATTCGTAGAAAGGTTTGTCTATGAGTGAAAGGAGGAAAGTTCTGTTTTTATGGGCATTGCATGGGTTTCAGAAGGGTCTGTTCTTACTGCACTTTGCATCTCACATACTTTTGAGCAATAAACAGTCTTATCAGATGGTTTCCCTGGTAACTGAGCCCTTTAGGGTGCTCTTTTGGGGGAAGGGTCCATAGACCCTCACAGATTGTTTGCTGAATGAGAGGGTTTGCTGGATTATTCATTAAATATAATGATTGATCCAAAGCTACATAGATCCACACAAGGGTACATTCCTCACAAAGGAAGGCTGGTGATACACATAACATTGATGTTCAAGACCCAACAAACACTAACTGAACAGACAGGAACTTAAGTACACAGACCAAATGAGGATAATTAACAAGACACACATGAACATAATGACAAACTCAAACGTGCAACAAAAACAAACAAAGTCCAAACTAACAGAAACCATGATAGGACCTTTGTTGTGTGACTGTGTTGAATTTCTGTGAACTGGAATTCAGTTAATAATACTTCAAAAACTTACTCTTTTTACTAACCTTGTGACCCTCAGGACATTTTGAATAAGCGTAACCCTCGTCTTGTGCCATACAACCTGCTGGACGAGAGAACCAAGAAAACCAACAGAGACAGTGTGAATAACGCTGTGCGCACTCTGATTGGCTATGGATACAACATTGAGCCTCCAGATCAGGAGAGCAGTGAGTCTTTGTTTTAGTACGTTATTACCAGTGTCTTGAGGTTGAGAGTGTGGATGTCAAAATTATCACTATTAGGATCCCAAATATGGAACAGACCTTAATGAAGTCATTGCCCAACTTCAGATACATATTTGTTGGGATTCGTATTGTTTTTGCAGTTCTAATCTCTCTTTTCCCCCACAGGTGGTCATGGTGATGAGAACACACGTGGAGATAAAGTGCGTATCTTCAGGGCAGAGAAGCAGTATGCTGTTACCTCAGGAAAATGGTACTTTGAGTTTGAGGCTGTAACCATAGGAGAGATGAGAGTTGGCTGGGCTCGACCAAATGTCCGCTCTGACGTTGAGCTTGGTTCTGATGAGCTGGCCTATGTCTTTAATGGAAACAGGGTCAGTGGTGTCATATTAATCTCATTCTGCTGTGTTATATGGTACCAGGCTGTAGGCCATCTTTCTGGCTAACTGGACCAATACATTTTGTGTGCCGCACAAGTTGCTGACAAACTATTTTGGATAGCTGCAATAAACGCTGAATTACTCTCCTCTGCTCTTCCTGCAGGCTCAGCGATGGCACATTGGTAATGAGCCATTTGGCCGTCAATGGCAGTCTGGTGATGTGGTCGGGTGCATGATAGACCTCACTGAAATGAACATTATGTTCACTCTTAATGGAGAGATGCTGATCAGCGATTCTGGCTCTGAAATGGCCTTCAAAGACATTGAGATTGGAGATGGTGAGGATTTGGGCTATGTCATTGTTTATCAATAGGGTTTCAATGAGTTGTTTTGAAGGATAATGTGTTTTGTTTAATAAGCTTTGTCATTTAGCTGGTCAGGAAAAGTCCATAGTTAGTTTTTGAATGAGTCTCACAAGGTTTGTTTTCATAGACACAGATCAATCCTGGTCTTGGATTTAAAAAGGTGTGTAATGAAAATTTATTTCTGATTACCACTGATTTTTTTTTTTTACATTAAAGAAAGGGATTCCAGATAATAAATGGATTATATTTTCTTTTTCCCATCAAACACAAAATCTAAATTTTTGAAGAATATTGTGGCCTTGTTTTTTTTTTTTTTGTTCTTTTGGCTCCAAAATGACAAAAAAAAAAAGCATCATAAAATTTGTCCATATGATTAATAAGCTACATTTTAACCCATTCAATAGCTTTGTACCTATCAGGAAAAAACAGAGCACAATTTAAGTTATTCTCTGGGGTTTTCCTTAAAATCTAATATGACACCTTTGATGTAGATGACATTTTTGGCACAAGATACACAATAATGAATGCTGTTTGGTATTAAATAGGGTGAACGTGGCTTTAGTAGGCCATTTCATGACTACAGAAGACTTTAAATATAGTGCATGTGAACTATAAAGTTTGTTATAAAAAAAAAAAAAGAATAAGGAGTTTGCAATTACAATTTTGAAAGTTCAGCTGAAAGTTCTGTCAAAATACCATCTTGAGGCAATGCAGAATTAAATTTGAAGTACAAATCACTGTTCTCCTCTCTAAATTAGTGAAAAGAGTGGAAATTACCAGAGGCCCCACAGTACAATATTATCATGGTTAAGTCATGCTACACTATTATTGCAGTTTTATACATTTTGTGACATGCTAAGTGTTGCGATAACATAAATTTTCTACTGCAAATGCCCCCAAAAAAGCTGATTTACCATCCTTAGCTAAAGCTAACGCTACTACCAGAGCCCCCACGATAAAAATTATCATGATTCTTAAGGCACAATATGATATTATTGCAATTTTACACATTTTGCGACATGCTGAGCATCACAGCACCATACATTATGATTTAATGCCTTTTTTCAATGGTAAAAGTCCCAAAATTAGCTGATTTATTGTCAACTTTGCCCCCCTTCGCTAAGGCTAATGCTATCTCTGGTGGTGGAGTGTGAGGTGAGTCCAGAGTGTTTTATTTTCATACCACACTCCTCGTAAATCTTATGCATCATATCAATCTCTTTCATCTCTTCCTTGTTAAAATATCCAAAGTAAATTCATACTCTGGATTTAATCGCAGGAGGCTTTCTGATTTATTTCTCCGATGCCTCCATCTCTGAAAAAAAAAAAAAAAAAAAAAAAATTAAACAGCACTATAGACTGAAAAAGCAATTATTATTCTAGGATCAAAAGATCAATTAATATTTGCAATGAAATAAAAGATTAAACAATATTGCCTTTTAAAATATTTCAATACTATGTTGTATTCACGCAACATGCACCACCTCTACTAAATCTTCTTCTTCTCTTTGTTCTTCTTCCTCCAGGTTTTATTCCAGTCTGCACTTTGGGTCTTTCTCAGGTCGGCCGTATTAACCTGGGTCAGAATGTTAGCAGCCTACGCTACTTCGCCATCTGTGGGCTCCAAGAAGGCTTTGAGCCATTCGCCATCAACATGAAGAGAGACATCACAATGTGGTTCAGTAAGAGCCTCCCCCAGTATGTTCCAGTGCCCACCGACCACAACCACATTGAGGTACTGTGTTTAAGCAATTTTTGTGTCAGTTTAAAGGTATAGATAAAGTTTATGAACCTTATTATTGTTCTCATGTGACCTGTAGGTCTCTCGTGTGGATGGAACCGTAGACAGCGCCCCCTGTATTAAAATAACCCACAAGACGTTTGGATCCCAAAATGCCAACACAGACATGCTGTTCTTCAGACTGAGCATGCCTGTAGAGTTCCACCTGACATTCAAGGTGACTGCAGGCACCACTCCCCTCACACGAACCCTTACCATCCCTGAAGAAGAGGTGCTGGAGGTGGACCCCGACTCTGACTTTGAGGTGCTGAAGAAGTCAGCCAGTCGCAAAGAGCAGGAGGAGAAGGAAAAGGAGCCATCCATGCCCAAAGATATCCCAGGCATTAAGGAAAATGACAAAGATACTGCATCTGAGAAAGGAAAGAAGAAAGGGTGAGATCTGAGAACTTTTATGAAGTTTATGCTAACATTTGTATGTTTACCCTTGTGGAAGAGTACACTTTAATGTACACTTTAGCATACTTTTCAAAAGAGTGCTTATTAAGGAAATGATATACTTTCAAAGAAAACACTTGACCCACTTAATTAGAACTTAAGTTCATATTTACATGTAATTTCATATAATAATAACTTCTTTTGTTTTGGAAATATGGTTAAAGTGTACTATATCATGTATCTAATACATTTGTAATTACACATTTGTAATGATGAAGCTGCAATTTAGTACATTTAAAATATATTAATTTTAAAAATGTAAAATGTTGAAAAACACCCTCAAAATTATTCCCTCAGCTTCCTGTTTAAAGCTAAAAAGGCAGCCATGATTGCTCCTCCTCCACCACCACCTATTATGCCCCGTTTGTTTGAGGATGTGGTGCCTGACGATCGTGACGACCCAGAGATCATCCTCAATACGACCACAGTCAGTCTTCATTACAAGATCTGTTATATACTGTAACACACTCTTCACTCTTGTTTTTTTTTTTTTTTTTACTTATGCTTCTCTCTCTCCCTGTCTCAACTGCGCAGTACTATTACTCAGTCCGTATCTTCGCCGGTCAAGAACCTAGCGGGGTATGGGTGGGTTGGGTCACCCCAGACTTCCACATGTATGACCTCAACTTTGACTTGTCTAAGGTCCGCACTGTCACTGTGACTGTTGGAGACGACAAGGGCAACATACATGACAGGTGAGATGATATAAAAATTCAGCTCACTGATCTGCCATGTCAAATTAATGAAATGTGGGCCAATGAGGACAAATACAGGAAGCTGCAGTGCGGAGAAGCGTTTAGTTAAAAATAAATGTTCGGTATAGTGAGGTGATGTAGGTGAATATCGATTTTGGTGATGTAAGAGCAGTGCACCAGTGGCCTAGTTCAGTCATCGACCATCAGAATCACTTGGGAGTAAAAACAAAAAAGAAAAAATGAAAAAGAAAAGAGATTTTAAAGTGTAATGCCTATATTTATCATATTTTCAGTTTTGTATTTTGGATGTACAACACACATTTAAAACTTTTGGATCTAGAAAAATAACTGAAATAAAATTTATTTTCACAAAAAATCTAAACAGCCTTGAAACAAGATAAATGTATTTGAGAACCGAATTAATTATATATATATATATATATATATTTTTTTTCAGAGAATATATTTTGAATTTCTTGCGCCATTGGCGAATAGCTCTTATTTTAAGCACAAACCTCACTATTTTTGACAGATCTATGCTTAAAATAACAGGGAAAAAAATTCTTTGCTTGAAATGGGGTAAGAAAAATACTTAATGAAAAACATATTATCTGCAAATAAGATTTAATTTAAATTATTAAATTATGAAATTTTTCTCTTTAAGTAAACGGATACCAGCTAAAAAAAGATTTTTTTAGTGTCTCATGCTTACCAAGGCTGCATTTATTTTATTGAAAGTACAGTAAAATATCATTACAGTTTAAAATAATTTTAATTTTTAATTAAAATTAATATAATTTTTCTATTTTCTATTTTAATATATTATAAAATATAATTAATTGCTGTGATGTCAAAGCTGAAATTTCTGCAGTCTTTACTTCAGTCTTCAGTGACACTTGATCTTTCAGTAATCATTCTAACATGCTGATTTGGTGCTCAAGAAACACCATTTATTTGAAAAGAACAGTATTTATTTAAAATAGAATTCTAAAATCGAAATGTATAAATCCTTTCTAAATAAAATTACTCATTAGAAAGAAAGAAAGACCTCAAACCTTTTGACGGTATTGTATTATTGTATAATTTTGACTAAGCTACAAAATATTTGTTTATTCATCACTCAAGAACACTTACAATATTCTGTTTGCTTATCAGTATAAGGAGGAGTAACTGCTATATGGTGTGGGGAGGAGAGTTTGGCAGCAGCACCCAGCAGAGGTTCAGTCAGGAGGATCTGGTGATTGGTTGCCTGGTGGACCTGGCAACAGGTCTCATGAATTTCACAGCCAATGGGAAAGAGATCAACACTTTCTACCAGGTCAGTGAAGATCATCTCTTCAAAGGAGGAACTATAGTGGCACTCAGAAAGTCCCTGTTAGGAGTGCATTTTCTTCATTTGAACTCATATGTATACATGTGCTCTGTCAGGTGGAGCCCAACACTAAGCTGTTCCCAGCTGTCTTTGTATTGCCGACCAGCCAGAACATGCTACAGCTGGAACTCGGAAAACTCAAGGTCTGCACTATCCTCTGCTTCTGACACTAAAAGTCATCAGTTTTCTTTTAGAAATACTTTTACTAAACATTTGTAGCCTTAAATTTCTCACTTTTTTTCTCCATCCCATAGAATATCATGCCTCTTTCGGCGGCCATGTTCCGTAGTGAGCGCAAGAACCCGGTGCCCCAGTGTCCTCCTCGGCTGGATGTTGAAATGCTGACCCCTGTGATCTGGAGCCGGATGCCTAACCACTTCCTGAATCCAAAAGTGGGGCGGGTGAGCGAGAGGCACGGCTGGATGGTGGAATGTACAGAGCCTCTCACCATGATGGCTCTGCATATACCTGAAGAGAACAGGTACAGGAGAACGAGACAAGAACAAAAATAAATAAATAAATAAATTGAAAACAATACCCCGCAGGAAAAACAGCAAAAAACAGCCTAAGCTGGTTTGCTGGTCTTATCTGGTTTAAGCTGATCTCCCAGCCTAGCCAAGCTGATTTTAGCTGGTTGTTCAGCTGGTCTCCCAGCCAGACTGACCAGCTAAAGAAGAAGAAATCTCCTCTAAAAGCATTCTGTAAGCCAACTATGACCACGCTGGAAGACCAGCTAAAACCAGCCAACCAGTTTAGGCTGGTTTTAGCTGTTTTTGTTCAGCAGGGAAGTTAAAAAATCTATCTATCCATCTATCTATCTATCTATTTATCTATCTATCTATCTATGCAACTACCTTGCAACCATGTAGCAACCACCCAGTACACCCTAGGAACTAGAAACAACACCCTATCAATGGCCCAGAAAACCCTAGCAACCACATAGCAACTGCCTACCAACCACCCAGAACATCCTAGCAAACAAATAGCAAATCCCTAGCAACCACCCAGAAAAAACCTTAGCAAACATCCATAACACCCTAGCAACTGCATAGCAACACCCTATTAACCACCAAGTCGTTACTATGAACACCCTAGCAACCACCCAGGACACCCTAGCAACCATGTAGCAACCATCTAGAACACCCTAATAACCACCTAGCAGCCACCCAGAAAGCCACCCTAGAAACTGCATAACAACACCCTAGCAACCGCCTAGCAATCACCAAGAACACCCTATATACAACATGGAAACCACACAGCAATCACCCAGAACACCCCAGCAAACAAATAGCAACACCCTAGCAGTGACCCAGCAAAAACCTTAGCAACTACCCGGAACACCCTAGCAACTGCATAGCAACACCCTAGCAATCACCGAGCAGTGACTATGGACACCCTAACAACCACCCAGAACACCCTATTAACCACAAAGCAACACCCTAGCAACTCCATAACAAAAACACCCAAAGCACGGTACCCAATGCATAGCAACATCTTAGCAATGATCCAGAAAACCCTAGTAACCACCCAGAACACCATAGCAATACCCTAGCAAACCACCAAACAATGACCCAAACCACCATAGCTACCGTGCAGTAGCACTCAGAACATCCTGACAACCACATAGCAACACCCAACTGCCTAGCAGCCACCCAGAGCAACATAGAAACTTCCATAATCTGAGAAGGGGGCGGGAGAAACAACTCTCTCCAGTACTTTCAGTTTGGACTGCAGTACCCATTTCAACCACTAACTGTCAATATTAAAGGGATAGTTCACCCAAAAAAGAAAATTCTATCATTAATTGCTCACCCTCATGTCATTCCGAACCCGTAAGACCTTCGTTCGTATTCAGAACACAAATTAAGATATTTTTGATGAAATCCAAGAGCTTTCTAACCCTGCATAGACAGCAATGCAACTGACACGTTCAAGGCCCTGAAAGGTAGTAAGGACATTGTTAAAATAGTCCATGTTACATCAGTGGTTCAACCTTAATTTTATGAAGCTACGAGAATAATTTTTGCAAAGAAAACAAAAATAATGACTTTATTCAATGATTTCTACTTATCTGGGTCATTCTCCACCGCCATTCACAAGAGTACCACGATGCATTCGCTGCGGCTTGTTTACAAGCAGAGGAATGTCGTGGAAGAGAAAAGTTGTTGATAAAGTTGTTATTTTTGTTTTCTTTGTGCACAAAAAAGTTCCGTCTATGGAGGGTCAGAAAGCTCTCGAATTTCATCAAAAATATCATATATATATATATATATATATATATATATTCTAAATAATATGAACGGAACGAAGGTCTAACGGGTTTGGAACAACATGAGGGTAAGTAATTAATGACAGAATTTTTATTTTTGGGGGAATTAACTCTTTAACATACTGAAGCATTAAAATCTTCAAAATTTCTTTCTGGCCAGGCTTTCTCAAACCAACATCATAGTTTGTCTGGACAATTTTTTTTTTTTAATCTATTTGCGTATTGTTCAATAGTGGATGTGTTTCTCTCTCATATGCAGGTGTATTGACATCCTGGAACTGTCTGAGCAGCATGACTTACTGAAGTTCCACTATCACACTTTGATGCTTTATTGTGCTGTGTGCGCGTTGGGCAACAACCGTGTGGCGCATGCCCTCTGTAGCCACGTGGACGAATCACAGCTCTTCTACGCTATCGAGAGCACCTACCTGCCTGGTCCTCTCCGCAGCGGCTACTATGACCTTCTCATCAGTATCCATCTGGAGTCAGCTAAACGCAACCGCTTGGGAACCAATCGTGAGTTTATTATTCCCATGACAGAAGAAACGCTCAGCATCACGCTTTTCCCAGATGCAGAGGCAGCCAATGACCTGCCAGGAGTTGGTCTCACGACCTGCCTCAGACCCAAGCTACACTTCTCCCCCATCAACTTTGTGGGTACTGACCCAGATCTGTACACCCTAAGCCCCATAATCCCTCTGCAGGTATGCTGAGGATACAGTGGAGTCCAAAACTGATTGCTGTTAGACGGATAATATCTGTTGATGTTAATATCTGCACTCTTTCTTCCCTTACAGGAGCTAAAGACCAAGGCTCTAAGCATGCTTACCGAAGCCGTGTTCGATGGCAGCCAGGCCATGCGCGATCCTGTTGGGGGCAGTGTTGAGTTCCACTTTGTTCCTATTCTCAAACTCATCAGCACCCTCCTCATTATGGGCATCTTCAACGATGAAGATGTCAAGCACATTCTCAAGATGATTGATCCCAATGTGTTTGGAAAGAAAGAGGAGGCAGGAGAGACAGAGGAACCAGGAGAGGAAGCTGCTCCCAAAGAGGAAGGAGAGGAGGTGAAGGAAAAAGAAGAAGCAGCTGAAGGAGAGGAGGAAGCCGTGGATGAGGGAGTTGGGGAGGAGGAGGAGGAGGATGAGGAGCTGAAAGCTCTGAAGAAGGAGGAGGGACAGGAAGCAGAAGAGGTTGAGAAGGCAGTAGAGGAGGAGGAGGGAGAGAAGGTGGATGGAGAAAAAGCCGAGGAGGAAAAGGAGGCAGAAGAAGTAGGAGAGGAAGCCAAAGAGGAGGAAGAGGAGGCACCAGAGGAGGGACTACTTCAAATGAAGCTGCCAGAGTCTGTAAAACTGCAGGCAAGTTTAATAGCTAGATCTATCTATCTATCTATCTATCTGTCTGTCTGTCTGTCTGTCTGTCTGTCACAATAAAAGATTGTTTTCAAGAATACAATACTATATTTCAGAGATATAAAAAAATCATCTCAAGTAAGTGTTTTTTTCCTTACCTCTCAGGCAAAGTAAGGTAAAGAAAAGGAAAGGAAAGGAAAGGACGTGATGTGTCCCATACTTTGTCCTCTGCATTTCACCCATCTAAGTGCACACACAGCACTGAGTAGTGAACAAACACACACACACACACACCATGAACATACACCCGGAGCAGTGAGCAGACATTTTTTGCTGTGGTGCCCAGGGAGCAGTTGCTCAAGGGTCTCACCGCAGTCGTGGTATTGAGGGTGGAAGAGAGCGCTGGTCATTCACTCCCCCACCTACAATCCCTGCCAGTACCGGCACTCAAACCCACCAACTTTTCCGACTCTCTAACCATTAGGCCACAACTGCCCCCAAAGGTGGTAGGCAGAAGTGTTTCCAATACATTCTGGTTCTCACTCAACAACGCTCTAACATCAAACACAGATGGCAACGCAATCAGGTGAACAGTTAATAGTGATTTCTGTGACTTTACGAGAAGGATTACAATCCCAGTATCTCAGAAGATGTAGAATGAAATTTCAAACATATTTCAATCATTCTCTTGGGCTAGAGTTGTCTATTATGGTGTCCGCAAGGGGGAAGCCTGAGTCCTGCACACGGGTGGGTACACGCAGGTGAACCGCTAATATTTGATATAACGGGTGGAATGATTTTTATGTGTAGGGTACAGGTGCGGGCCGGACTGTGACATGCACGGGCGGGCTGCGGGTCCAATAGCCAAGACTATTTTGACTCAGTCCAGTACACGCTAAGCAGTGTAGCCAATCGCGCTGCCACTGATTGACAGCTGTAGTGATTATATTAAAGGGAGCACTCTTTGCTTGCTTTCTGTATTTACACTATTCACAATTTGAATAAAAGTTTTTTTTTTTTTTTTTTTTTTGTCTACCTCATGTAGGAGATTTAATGCAGGTGCAGTTTGGGTCGCAGTTTTTATGTCAAACGGGCCGAATAAGGGATTAAATTAGTGTTGCTGTCGGATAACGTGTCAGGTGTTCTTTTAATTACTGCAGGTGTGGGAAGATCATTCCACCAGCCAGAAACGGTGAACAAAAATGTTCTGGAAAGTGTTTTTGTGCCTCTCTGTGATGGCACCACAAGGCGTTGCTTACTTACAGATCTCAGGCTCCTGGAAGGGATATAGATTCGTAAGAGTGAGTGGAAGTAGGAGGGTGCTGAGCCTGTGGCTGTTCTGTATGCAAACATCAATGTCTTGAACTTGATGCAAGCCACAGCCGGTAGCCAGTGCAGGAAGGTAAAGAGAGGTATAACTTGGGCCCTTATGGGCTTTATGAAGACCAGTCATGCTGCTGCATTCTGAGTCATTTGTAGAGGTTTGATTGTGCATGATGGAAGTTCAGCCAGAAGAGCATTGCAATAGTCCAGCCTAGAAATTACAAGAGCCTGGACAAGAAGTTGTGCAGCATGCTCTGTTCGGAAGGGCCTGATCATCCAGGTGTTGTGCAATGCAAACCTGCATGATTGAGCTGTCTTTACACTGTGGTCCTTGAAGGTCAGCTGGTCACCAAAGAATAGTTGTTGATGTTCCTAGTTGGATGGTGAAATCATGCTGCAGAGTCTGAGTGGCAGGGAATACAAGAAGCTCATTCTTTGCCAGGTTGAGCTGCAGGTGATGTTCCTTCATCCATGCCGAGATGTTTGCCAGGCAGACTGAGATCCATGCAGCTACTGTTCGATTGTCTGGTTGAAATGAATGATAGAGCTGTGTGTCATCAAAGAAACCATGTGCTTGTATAATGGGTGCCAGTGATGTAGTGAATATGGTGAAGAGGAGGGGTACAAGAACTGATCCCTGAAGAACCTCAGTGACCAGTTGATGTGCTTTGGATAACTCTCCTCCCCGGGAAACCCTGAAAGACCTACCTGTGAGATAAGATTCAAACCAGTGGAGTGTAGTTCCTGTGATGGTAGAAAGGAAAATCTGACGATTTACAGTGTCAAAAGTATAAAATTATAAAATTCAAAAGTATAAAATTCTATCCCACTGACAGAACTTTGGGAGAAGCTAAGATTCAAGGGTTAAGATTGTTTGAAGGATTATGTGCTAACATCGCTACTGAAGAACTGCTACATGAACTTCTTCAATAAATTCTTCTCCCCACAAAAATTTTGGTCAAGCCTACTTAATTTTTTGTATTTGAGAAATCTAGGATTGGCGAGCCACCCAAACAGCTGCTCAGCAAAATACACTAAAGGTGATACATGGGGCAACTTTTTAGGTTAGAAGGGGTAGAATGCACTGGCTTGTCTAGACAGATCTAGAAAAGAAGTTAAAGTGGATCATAAAGTATCAGTTGATGTAGTCACATCCAGAGATGAGAAATGGGTGGATGAAGGAAGAGAGGATGACACTACAGAGGTATGATGGAAGGGTGAAAGGGAGCGTAGGTTTTGCCTAAAAGTAACTGGTAGAGGAATTGGTGGCACACAAGTAGTAAGATGTAGGTTAAATGTAATAAAGAAATGATCAGAGATGATAAAGGTTTTATCAAAATGTTGTCTGTGATAAAATTGTGTGTGTAAATTAAGTTGAGCTGGTTGCTTGATTTGTTAGTGCTTGTGGTGGTAAGCTGTTTGAGATGAATGAAGCTAGGAGTGGAAGTGGAAGCTAGGAAGCGGAAGTCTGCAGTGTAAGGCTTCTCCAGATGGATATTGAAGTCACCAAAGACTACAATTGGACTGCCATCCCCAGAGAATGAGGACAGCAGCCCATCCAGCTCCTCTATAAATGTAACCAGTTGACCAGGAAGGAGATAAATTACCACAATATGGAGTTTAACAGGAGCTGTTACCGTAACTGCATGAAATTCAAAATAATTTTTATTGCATAGGGTAGAGTGGGTTGAGTATTTCCAGTTATTAGAAATGAGAGGACCAGTACCCTTCCAACCTGACGGGGGGTGTGAGAGAAATGGAAGTGGTTAGAGAGAGCAGCTGGGGTGGAGTCTTCTGGATGAATCCTGGTCTCAGTCAAGCCCAAGATACTAAGTGTATACTGAGAAGCAGTGGTCGGAATGAAGTCTGTTTTTGACAGCTGACTGACAATTCCAGAAACCCACAGAAAAAGAAAGAGGTGCAATAGAAGACGTTCAGATAGAACACAGGTTAGCAAGATTGAATTGCCGTCTGCGTTTGATGTTAGAGCATTGTTGAGAGAGAACAACATTGTATTTGAAACACTACCGCCTACATGACTGCCTGAGAGGTAAGAAAAAATACACTTACCTGAGATCATTTTGTTTTATATCTCTGAAATATATGAGTGTATTCTTGAAAACAATATTTTATCGTATTATTGAATAAAATATTAGTTAATTATCAAAGAAAGAAAAAAAATAATAGCCATAATATGGACTATTGTAAGTGCGGTGATACTGTGATTTCCTTCTCACACTGCTGATTTCACCATTAACTGTTTAACTGAACAGTTTATGTTGTTGTATATGGTATCATTGTAGTCCTTGTCCATCGTAACATAGGGGTAGACATGACCTTTTCTGTTATCATGTTTGGTTCAGGAGATATGACACAAAATACATAGGGCCCTATCATACACCCGACGCAATGTGGCGCAAGGCGCGGTGCAAGTGTTTTTGCTAGTTTCAGGCCGACGCAGTTCTCATTTTCCCGTCCTGCGCCGCGTTGTTTAAATAGCAAATGCATTTGCGCCCATTTGTGCGCCCATGTGCGTGTTGGTCTAAAAAAAGAGGTGTGTTCAGGCGGATTGTTGGCTCATTGCTATTTTGAGGCACTGAAATTAGACTGCGCCATAGACCAACTCAAACCTGGTCTAAAGTCTTAATTCAATGGGGCAATATTTTTTTGGTAAAGAGCGCGTTAGTAGAAAATGCGCCTCTGGGCGGGTCCACAATGCACGTTAACTTTGCTTATTACACACAGGGATGTGCAGCAGCACACAAATATGCCGAATATTAAAAGTTAAAGGATTACAGTGTAAAAGAATATTATTGTGTAGGCTACATAAATATAAAAATGTCATACATGTCATAATGGATAGTCATTGCATGTATCAGAATTAGCCTACCTATTTGCTCGCGCATGAGCAGATCTGTTTGCTCTTTGGAGATGCATTCAGTCTGTGCACCTTAAAATTCTGCCTTTTAAATAGCGAATCTGCCATGGCGTGAGCACAACTCGCTCTTAAAGGAAATGAGAGATGAGACTCTGATTGGTTTATTGCACATTATGCCCAAAAACACACCCATTACTCATTAAGAGAATAGGGACAACCCTTTTAGACCATGTGCCGGAAGAGCCGACCGGAAACGGCCTAAGTGCACCTGTGCCGTGCGCTTTAGACCATGCGCTTGGATCGTTAAAATAGGGCCCATAGTTTGATTATGGCAGAAGGTAAAATGGTTGCCATGGCCACCAGAAGGTGTTTTTTTGATGGCTCCATTTCTGAAAGTGTTCAGGGCTCCAACCTGTACAATTGTACCAAGTTTCATGCTTTTATGAAAAAGTGAATATTTCACCTCAAAATTTGCACATATTACCTGGACTATATAATGTATATTATGTACATTTATATTTATCTATGTGTTTCTCCCTCTCTTTCAGATGTGTACCCTTCTACAGTATTTCTGTGACTGTGAGCTCAGACACAGAGTTGAGGCTATTTTGGCATTCTCTGATAAATTTGTACAGCAGATCCAGTCAAACCAACGTGAACGATACAAAGACCTAATGAGAGCATTTACTATGAGTGCCGCAGAGACCGCTCGCAGAACCAGAGAGTTTCGCTCTCCTCCTCTGGAACAAGTATAATACACAACTCTTTACCTTAAACCCACATACTGTATGATTTTAAATGCTTTCAGGGAGACTAATCACTGATTATGTGCATATATATGTAGGTTTTCCTGTTGACTAACTTCAAGCACAGCCCTGAAGAAGAGGATTGCCCCGTGCCAGAGGAAGTGCGCGAAACCCTCCAGAGTTTCCACAATGAGATCCTGAATCACTGTGGTCAGTGTGCAAAAATAAATAAATAAAAAATGACTGCAAGGCCACATTATGACAACTGAACACCAAGCAGCTACAGTTGCAAAATCATCTTGTGAAATTCTGTACAAATAATTCAGTTTTTTTTTTTCTGAAGATTCAAACTGAAAAATGATGACAAAAAAAATTATGAAGAAGAATTAATGACTGATCGAGAAAAAAAATCTACTGGACTACTATATGGTTCTTATCTATATTGTTTTTGTACCTCAGGTGTCCATGTAGAAGAAGAAGCAGAGGAGGAAGAGGTAGAAGCGTCTCTGAGAGGGAGACTGCTCAGTTTAGTGGAGAAGATCAAGACCTTTAGGAAGAAAAAGGAGGACGAGGAGCCAGAACCAGAGGAAGAGCCCAAACCTAGTGAGTAAATGTAGTAAAATATCTTAAGAAGGTTGTTCAGATTCACCACATCTCATTAATGCAATTGTTGATCTATATTTTTGCATTTAGTTGTATGTTGTACTATTTTTATTTTTAGTGTTAGTCTAACATTTCCAGAACATTCTATGCCTCAGGTACTTTACAGGAACTGATATCCCACACAATGATCCTCTGGGCACAGGAGTCCTTTATTCAGAACCCTGAGCTGGTGCGGCTCATGTTCAGTCTTCTTCACCGGCAGTATGACGCACTGGGAGAGCTGATCCGGGCCCTGCCAAAGGCCTATGCCATCAGCGCTGTCTCCGTACAGGACACAATGGACCTACTGGAGTGCCTGGGACAGATCCGTTCCCTTCTCATCGTCCAGATGGGCCCGGAAGAGGAGAGGCTTATGATTCAGAGCATAGGGTGGGTACTTCAAATGACTGGATATCATTTTTGTTTTTTTTAAACCCTCTCATGCTCACCGAGGCTGTGTTTATTTAATAAAAAAATATTGTGAAATATTATTGTAATTTAAAACAACTGTTTTCTTTTTAATATATGTAAAATATTGTAATATATGTTCAAATGTAATGTATTCCTGTGATAGTAAAGCTGAATTTTCAGCAGTCATTATTCCAGTCTTGAGTGTCACATGATCTTTCAAAAATCATTCTAATATGATGATTTGGTGCTCAAGTAACATGTCTTATTATTATCAATGTTTATTATTATCATTATGTATTTTTTTTTTTTTTCAGGATTCTTTAATACATAGAAAGTTTAAAAGTGTAACTTTTATTTGAAATAAAAACGTTTTGTAACATTATATAAATACCATTTGCTGAATAAAAATAGTAAACCTCTTTCTGACCACAGACGGTCGTGTGCCTTGTTTTTATAATGCCCTGAACTTCTCTACAGTCATTTATATTTAGCTGGACATCATATCTTTTATAGCATGTGTAATTTTTCAAATGCATATTGTCTCTTGTCTCATAGGAACATCATGAACAACAAGTTGTTCTACCAGCACCCTAACCTGATGCGAGCACTGGGCATGCATGAGACGGTCATGGAGGTTATGGTCAATGTACTGGGAGGTGGAGGAGACTCTAAGGTACTTTACTGTTTATGTTATATAAATAGCCTACTGAACATTTAAAACTGTTTTTCTTGGACACAGATCTGACTCTGTCATTGAAACTGATGTAAAGGGAAACTAATTTTTTTTCCTGTCTATAGGAAATTCGATTCCCGCAAATGGTGACCAGTTGCTGTCGCTTCCTGTGCTACTTCTGCAGGATCAGCCGTCAGAACCAGCGCTCCATGTTTGACCACCTCTCATACCTGCTGCAGAACAGTGGCATTGGACTGGGTCGGTCGCTTTGTAAAATTTACCTGACATAGATGGCATATTTTTTATTATTTTTAGGCACGTTCACGCCAACGATAACTATAATGATAACTCAATGCCATGAGAATACGGAAGTCCACAGCACTGCAATAATGATAACAACACAGAGGAAAGATATCATTGGTATCGGATTCAAAATTATTTTTTCTAGCTGTTGAATGATAAAAATATTGACAGCCAATTGGAATCTGCAACATAACTTCAGTGCGTGCTTATAATAAATAGAACTTCATTGTGTGTTGATGTGGATGCTAACATGGTTACTGTTATTCTTGGTAACACTTTACAATGAGGATCCATTTATTAGCATTAGTTAACAATAAATAAGATTATTGTTGTAGTCATTGTTAATTTCAACATTTACTAATACGTTTTTAAATCAAAGTTGTATCTGTTGATGTTGGATACAACAAATGAACAACAGCATTTTTATTGACTAACATTGATAAAGATGAATAAATGCTGTAAAATATATTGCTCATTGTTAGTTTATGTTAGCTAATCCTTTAACTAATGTTAACAAATGAGACCTTATTATTAAGGGTTACAGAAATTTGTAAATAATTACTTAACACATCTAGTTCTTTAAAAATATTTAATAAATACTAAAATAATACAATTTAGGACCATAATATTACTCTTTTTGTTTTGTTTTGTTGTGTTTTAAATAATTTGTAATTTTATATGTTGCTTTTTTAGGGATGCGTGGATCTACTCCTCTGGATGTTGCTGCTGCGTCTTGCATCGACAACAATGAACTGGCACTGGCTCTGCAAGAGCAAGACCTTGAGATGGTAATGCTCTGAACAAATTGTGTATTGTAGCTAATCATTTTATGGTACAGTGCATTTATAATGTACCACTGCAAAAAAATTCATTGGTTCACTGTGCTACTCAGGTGGTGACGTATCTGGCTGGATGCGGCCTTCGGATGTGCCCCATGCTTCTGTCTAAAGGCTACCCTGACATCGGATGGAATCCAGGTGGAGGAGAGAGATATCTGGACTTCCTACGTTTTGCTGTGTTTGTAAACGGTGAGCATATTAAGTGGAATTCTATTTCTGACTCCTCTGTTTGAAGGCATTCATAATTAAACTTTGTGTTTGTGTCTCCCCCTGCAGGTGAGAGCGTAGAGGAGAACGCCAATGTGGTTGTTCGTCTGTTGATTCGTCGGCCTGAGTGCTTCGGCCCCGCTCTGAGAGGAGAGGGTGGTGCAGGTCTGTTAGCTGCCATTGAAGAGGCCATTAAGATCTCTGAGGACCCTGCCAGAGATGGGCCAACTCCTAAAAAGGACAGACGTTTCATGTAAGACATTTCAGTGGAAGTTAAGGCTTGAATTTTGATTTTCATTTAAACAATTTGTCATTATATCATGTTATCTATATATTCCCCTTGTGATTGGTTCACAGGTTTGGAGGGGAGGAGCAACATGAAGAGAACAGAGTGCATCTTGGAAATGCTATCATGTCATTTTACTCTGCTCTTATTGACTTGCTAGGTCGCTGCGCTCCTGAGATGCATGTAAGTAAAACAACCTGAATAATTTACCTGTGGAGTCCATGACAAATGTAATGTTTTTATTTATTTATTTTTTTTTTTGAAAGAAGTCTCTTGTGCTCCACAAGGCTGCATTTATTTGATTGAAATACAGTAAAAAAAAAAAAAAGTTATATTGTGAAATAATATTGCAATGTAAAATAAATTTATTTCAATTTTAATATATTTTAAAATGTAATATATTCCTGTGATGGGAAAGCTGAATTTTCAGCAGACATTGCTCCAGTCTTCAGTATAACATTATCCTTCAGAAATAATTATATGCTGATTTGTCCAAGACACATTTCTTATTATTCTCAAAGTTTTATATTACTGAATAAAATATGATTTCTTAAAAAAAAAAAAAAAAAAAAAAAATCTCACTGACCCCAAACTTTTGAGTGGTAGTGTATAAGGTAAGGTCATATTTTTGCAGATTTCATATGGACTTCAATTTTAATCCTGTTCTTTACCCACAGTTGATCCAAGCAGGTAAAGGTGAAGCTTTGAGAATCAGAGCCATCTTGAGGTCTCTCGTACCCATTGAAGACCTGGTGGGAGTCATTAGCCTTCCTGTTCAGATCCCCACCTTTGGCAAAGGTACACAAAATGATCACCATGTGACCATTTCGTATTTTGATCTTTATTTTTCTGCCCGTTTTACTTTTTACTCTCAGGTGGACCCAGGCTTCCAGACAACTTCTATATACTCAACTCTTCTCATTTTTCCTGTGCTACTTTTCATAGATGGTCAGATTGTTGAGCCAAAAATGTCAGCGAGTTTCGTGCCAGACCACAAAGCCTCCATGGTGCTTTTCTTGGACAGAGTGTACGGCATTGATAACCAGGACTTCCTGTTGCATGTGCTAGAGGTGGGCTTCCTGCCCGATATGAGAGCCGCAGCCTCTCTAGATACGGTGAGCTATATATAATATAATATAATATAATACAATACAATACAATATAATATAATATAATATAATACACTGATCACTGATCTTAATTGTGATCCTCCAGGTGGCATTCAGCACCACAGAGATGGCTCTGGCTCTAAACCGTTACCTGTGCTCAGCTGTGCTTCCTCTGCTCACAAAGTGTGCCCCACTGTTCGCTGGCACAGACCACCGTGCCATCATGATCGACTCGATGCTGCACACCATCTACAGACTGTCCCGTGGCCGTGCTCTTACCAAGGCTCAGAGAGATGTCATCGAGGACTGCCTTATGTCTCTTGTCAAGTTAGTTCACTCTGTAACGTCCACACTCAAATGTAAAAATGTCAACTTAAAATTTTATAGCAAATAAAGTAATGTTTGTGTGTTTTAGGTATTTGCGGCCATCTATGTTGCAGCATCTGTTGAGAAGGCTGGTGTTTGATGTGCCAATCTTAAACGAGTATGCCAAGATGCCCCTCAAGGTATGCAACTATAGTTCGTTTAATTAGTTACATTGATTTTTTTGTTTTTTGTAGTGTTGTCAAAAGTACCAACCGCGATACCAGTCGGTACTGAAATTTTAAAAACGTCCATTTCCCGCTAACATTTGAGCGCTGTTGAGCGGATTCTTAAACACTGCTGATTGGCCATTGTGTTCATGCGCTGAACAGATATGACTGATTGGCTACACAGAAGCACACGGGAGCGTTTGAAAGCCACGTCTATCAGCGGATCCCTAATATATCTGCACATAGACGGATCCATGCTCAAATGTTAGCGGGAAATGGACGTTTTTAAAAGTTCAGTACCGACTGGTATCGCGGTCGGTACTTTTGACAACACTAGTTTCTTGTGCTCATATCTTGTGCTTTAATTTCATTTAGTTGTTGACCAATCACTATGAGCGCTGCTGGAAGTATTATTGCCTGCCAAATGGATGGGCGAACTTTGGAGTCACATCAGAGGAAGAGCTGCATCTCTCTCGCAAACTCTTCTGGGGCATATTTGAGTCCCTTGCACACAAGGTTTGACAAACATGGATAGTCTCAACAGACAACTTTGAACTGAAATGCCTGTGTACATTTACATGCCGTCTCATCTCTGTAGAAATTTGATGCAGAGCTGTTTAAGATCGCCATGCTCTGCATCTGTGCTATTGCGGGTGCCATCCCTCCAGACTATGTGGATGCTAGCTATTCATCTATGACTGAGAAGAAAGCATCTGTCGATGCTGAGGGAAACTTTGACCCCAAACCAGTGGAGACAACAAAGTGAGAAAATGATCAGCTAGTTCAATTACAGTATTAATTTTGCATCTTAGCAATTATATATGAGCATTGTGTATATTTCAGGTATCTGATTTAATGTATTTATACAGATGTATTTATGGTAACATTTTAGTTTAGGGACCAATTCTCACCATTAACTAGTTGCTTATTATCATGCGTATCACTAGCATATTGGCTGTTTATTAGTAATTATAAAGCAAATATTAACGCCTTATTCTGCATAACAATTTTAATAATCCTACCCCATGCCTAAACTTAACAACTACCTTACTAACTATTAATGAGTTTATTTAGGCAGAAGTTGTAGTTAAATAGTTAACGATGAAAACTGGTAACCAACAACAGTAATTATTATTAAGTACTTTTTTAAATATTATTTGTATATTATAATATTAAAATGTTTATTGCCTGGTTTCACAGACAGTTAAGTTAGGACATTTAAGTAATTTATTATAAATGTGCCTTAGAAAAAAACATTACTGGTGTGCCTCTTGAGACAAAACAAAGGCACTGATATATTTTAAGATTAGTCAGTGCAAGTTTTTTTCAGTTGAAACGGCTCAGACTTACATTTTAGTCTGGGAATAGCCTTAAGACTTGTCTGTGAAACCGGGTGTATATGTTATAAAGTTGTATAGTCACGTTGAATAGGGGTAAAAAAAAATCCATACTTAGCTGATCACATTTAACCTCATTGACATTAAGAGAAAGAATTGTTTTGAGTCAAAAAAAAAAGATTTGTATTCGAATGAACAACAGTAACTGAACGATTATGTTTCCTTTTTGGTTCTTTGCAGCACCATCATTCCTGAGAGACTCGATGCCTTCATTAACAAATATGCTGAGCACACGCATGATAAATGGGCCTTTGAGAAGGTTAGTATCAGCATTCATGCTCATTTCTGAAAACCAAAAGCATTGTGGGATTTGGAATAGGCTTTGCAAAATTTTGCTTTCATCTTCCAGATCCAAAACAACTGGACATATGGTGAGGTTCTAGATGAGAACAGCAAAACTCACCCCATGCTGCGGCCATACAAGACTTTCTCAGAGAAGGTCTGAATGGATCTTCTTTGAGTCTTCTTTGTCATTTGGTTGTTACAGTTGGTTTTTTCAGAATCAAGGTCAACTTCTCTTTTGAATTCTCTCTCTAGGATAAAGAGATCTATCGCTGGCCCATTAAAGAGTCCATCAAGGCCATGCTGGCATGGGAATGGACTCTGGAGAAAGCCAGAGATGGAGAAACTGAGAAAACTGAAGTGAAGGCCACCAGGAAGATCTCCCAGACTGCTCAGGTAACAGAGAGATGGAACAAAGAAAATGGAAATTGCATGTTTTATGAACCCATTATCCATACCTATATATTCATCTCCTGCAGGCCACCTATGATCCCAGCCAGGGATACTCTCCCCAGCCAGTGGACCTGACAGGCATGGCCTTATCCAGAGAGCTACAAGTATAATATTTATATTAATTCAGTATAAGACTATAACTTTGATATTCAGAAACCCTTGTGATTGATTCACTTCTCATGTTTCCCTCTGTTCAGTCCATGGCAGAGCAGCTTGCTGAGAATTACCATAACACTTGGGGCCGCAAGAAAAAGATTGAGCTGCAAGCCAAGGGTATAATTGTTTATTTTATTCACCGTATCATGTTGACTGCACAAAATAATGTTCAGATGTATTGTTCATTAAATTAACCCCAGGACTGTCTCCTAGTAGTTTGTGTTTTTTGTTTTAATAGGTGGTGGCACCCATCCTTTGTTGGTACCATATGATACATTGACCGCCAAAGAGAAAACAAGAGACAGAGAGAAAGCCCAAGACCTGCTCAAATTCCTTCAATTGAATGGATACGCTGTCACCAGGTACACAACTGAAGCCGTTCAACAAGAATGATATAGTGACTAAAGTCTAAATCTCTCCACGCCAATGTTGGCTCATGTGCCATACATTGCAGACCCCTGTTCTAGTTTCTTGCATGTTAAAATCACATAATACACAAATTATCAGAAAACTGCTTCTCCTTCTCCTACCTTCATAATTTCCTGTACAAACTGGTCTTAACACCATTTTTCAAATTGGAAGAAATAGCTAATTGAGAAACAGAACATACCAGAGATTTAGACTTCAGAATACATAAACGTCAAAATTTACATATACATTTTCCTTATATACATATATATATATACTGTAGATACATACTTTATTTTAAAAGCATGTTGAATTGGCTTGTAATGGGGTGATCTTAATGTGTTTTGTCCTTATTTTGTTTTCTCTCTTCCTCACTGTTTTTTCTTCTCCAGAGGTATGAAGGACATGGAACAGGAGATTTCCTCCATTGAGAAGCGTTTCGCTTATGGGTTCCTGCAGAAGCTGTTGAAGTGGATGGAGATTGCCCAGGAGTTTATTGCTCATCTTGGTATACATTCATAGATCCATAGATACATTTCTCAGATCCAAAGAACTGTAGATGTTAGTTTGCACTTGAAGTTGTGTATTTTAATGTTACATCTGTTTGTTACTCCAGAGGCTGTTGTGAGCAGCGGAAGAGTTGAGAAATCCCCTCACGAACAGGAGATTAAATTCTTTGCCAAGGTGAGACACCTTTGACTGGAATATGAGTGCATGCTGAATAAAACAGCTCAGAGGGAATTATTGGAACAGATACAGATTTTCCATCCTACGAATCACAGACTCTCAAACTCTGCTCTTCCTCTTTATATTCTCTTCATGTAGATTCTGCTTCCATTGGTAAACCAGTACTTTAAGAATCACTGCCTGTATTTCCTGTCCACACCTGCTAAAGTCCTGGGCAGTGGTGGTCATGCCTCCAACAAGGAGAAGGAGATGATTGCTAGGTAACTAATGCTACAGAGCTTCATTTTTCTGTGGTAACCAAGTCAGATTTTATGTACCTTAAAGATTTCATTTGATTATGTGAATGTTTACAGAACTTTTTAAAATGATGTTAGTTTTGATGTTGCGACCTGTCACATCCTCTCTACTCCTCACACTTCTTCTTGCCTGTGGTTTTCTCTCTGCCCCTTCCCGGAGTATTTTCCCACGGGTTCCCTCATCCTTTTTTTTTTTTTTTTTTACATTTATCTTTTACGGATCACATTATTTTGCTCTTACTTTTCCATCATCTTAACCTCACCCTTTTATTCCTTTTCATGCCATTTCCTCTTTCCCAACCCTCCATCCCTCTTTTTTCTTCTTTTTCTATCTATGTATTTTCTATCTCAGTATCTTCTGTAAGTTGGCGGGTCTGGTGAGACACAGGGTTTCCCTCTTTGGTAAGAATCCTGCATGATGACCTTATTGCACATTTCATTTTTTCACCGCATCATCCCCTTTTACTTTAATGTTTTACATCATCAGTACATTCATTCCTAATAGTTCCACTTATTTGCTCTGAGTTCGTATTTGGTTTTATCTTTCTTTCTTTCTTTCTTTCTTTCTTTCTTTCTTTCTTTCTTTCTTTCTTTTTCTTTCTTTCTTTCTTTCTTTCTTTCTTTCTTTCTTCTTATTTGATTTTTTTTAATTAAAGCAAAATAACTATTAAAATGTCATAAATAAGTAGTATTATTTAATTTCATTAAAGTAAAATAATAGTATTGAAATTATCAAGTATTTTATTTTATTTTATTGAATAAAGAAAATAAGTTTTTTATTTACTTTTATTTAATTCAAATAACATTAATGAAAATGGCATAAATAAGTAAAATTATTTGATTTTAAGTAAAATAAAAATGAAAAAAGCATAAATATGTGGTATTTAATTTTAGTCAGTTCTTTCTTTTCTTTTACTTCATTTCTTTCTTTCTTTCTTGCTCTGGGTGGTTGTCTAATGATTTGCTGTGCTTTGCTTACGTTGGTGCATCATTTGCAGTGTTGGCTCAGTATTTCTATAGTAAGAATCATTGTCATAGGAGTACTGTACTTCAGAAGAATATCTGCTCTGGCTTAATTCTACCACTTCATGCTATATCCGTGTCATATAATGTTGCATAGTATCCTCAGTCCACGTGTTGTGGGTGAAGATAAAAGGCCTGTGTCATGCTCTGAATGTTTGTGTGTGCAGGCACTGATGCCTCAGCAGTGGTCAACTGTCTTCATATTCTTTCCCACTCACTGGATGCCAGGTATGTTTGTTGACCACATGATTCCCTGTGTTTTACTGATGTTTACATCCTTAATTTATGTTTATGAATTAAATTTTATGCTTACTATTCTTTTATTTGTCTTTTGTCTTTTATTTTGCTTTCTCTTCCAGAACTGTGATGAAATCTGGGCCTGAGATCGTGAAGGCTGGTCTGCGCTCTTTCTTTGAGAGTGCTGCCGATGATATTGAGAAGATGGTTGAGAACCTTAAACTGGGGAAAGTGTCTACCAAAAACCAGGTCAGATGTAAATATAGCTCTGTTCTCCGAGATGTCCCTTTGTTCTTTGTCAAAGTTGTTAAATTGAGCCTCTTTCCCTGCCTCTCTCTGTCTCTAACAGGTGAAAGGTGTATCTCAGAACATTAGCTACACCACCACTGCTCTTCTGCCAGTGCTCACCTCTCTGTTCGACCACATCGCCCAACACCAGTTTGGAGATGATGTCATGTGTGAGTTATTTTCATAGGTTTCAACAGAGTCATTTAACTTGACTAAATTTAACCTACATACAGTGCCTTGTGAAAGTATTCATATCCCTTCATTTTTTTTACGTTTTGTTATGTTGCTGCCTTATTTTAAACTGCTTTAAATTACTTTTTTTCCACATCAGTCTACACTCCACACACCGTATTGACAAAGCAAAAACAGAATTGTCACAACTTCGTAAATTTATTAAAAATAAAAAAACTGAAATAAGTACATTGCATAAGTACTCATACCCTTAACTAAATATTTAGCTGAAGCACCTTTACAGTCTTAAATCTTTTGTTTGATGCGACAAGCTTTGCTCATCAGAATTTGGCAATTATCTGTCATTCTTCTCCTCACCTCTCAAGCTCTGTCAGGTTGGATGGGGGCAGATGCACATTTTCAGGTTTTTCCAGAAATATTTGATTGGGTTCAATCCCAGGCTCTGGCTGGGCCACTCAAGGACATTCACAGAGTTGTCTATAAATCACTCCTGCTGTGTGCTTAGGGTCATTGTCCTGTTGGAAGGTGAACCTTCTGCCCAGTTTCCTTCAAACATGATGTTTGGAATTGAGGTTCATCAGACCAGAGAATCTTGTTTCTCACAGTCTGAGGATCCTTTAGGTGGTTTTTTTTTTTGCAAATTCCAAGTGTGTTTTCATGTGTCTTCACTGAGGAGAGGATTGAGTTTGGCCACACTGCCATAAAACCCAGATTGGTGAAGTGTTGCAGTGATGTTTGTCCTTCTGTAGATTTCTCCTGTCTCAACATATGATCATGGAGCTCAACTAGAGTGACCATCAGCTTCTTGGTCACCAGTCTAGACAAGGCCCTTCTCCATCAATTGCTCAGTTTGGCCAGGAGGCCAGCTCTAGGAAGAGTCCTGGTCGTTTCAAACTTCTTCCATTAAGGGTAACAGAGACTACATGCTTCTGTGAACCTTCAGTGCTGCAGACATTTTTTCTGAAAATTCCCCAGATGTCTGGCTTGACGCAGACATGTTTCTGAGCTCTACAGGCAGTTCTTTTGACCTCAGGGCTTGTTTTTTGCTCTGATATGCATTATCAGCTGTTAAACCTTTTATTAAGACGTGTGGGCCTCCAAATCATACCCATTCAATTGAATTTGCCACAGGTTAACTTCACTCGAAGTGTAGTAACATCTACAAGCAATATAAATGCTTCTAAGCTAAATTTCAACTGTCCCAGATAAGGATACTTATGCAATGGAATCATTTAAGTTTTTTATTTTTAATAAATTTGAAAAGATGTTAAAAAAACTCCTTTTTTATTTACCATTGTGTTGTATGACCATATTGATGTGGAAAAAAGTAATATAAAGCAGTTTAACATAAGGCAGCAACATAACAAAACGTGAAAAAAATTAAGGGGTATGAATACTTTCGCAAGGCACTGTAGCAGAGTACATTTACTTAGTTTATAAATAGATGAATTAATTACAGTAATACAGCCCCAATTCCAGAGAAGTTGAGACGCTTTGTAAAATGCTATAAAATCAAGAATCTGTGATTTGTTAATTCTCTTTAACTTTTATTTAATTGACAAAAGTACAAAGAAGAGATTTCCAAAGTTTTCACTGACCAACGTAAATGTGTTTTGTAAATATTAACAAATTTTGATTTTGATGGCTGCAACACAATCCAAAAAAGTTGGGACAGAGGCAAAATAAAAGGGAAAATGTTATAGAATATCCATGTTAAACTGTTTTGAAACAGTTCACAGTAAGCAGGTGAATTGGTAATAGGTGAGGGTATCATGTTTGGGTTTAAAAGGAGCATCTCAGACTTTGAAAGCAAAGCTGGATCATAGCTCATCACTTTGTGCCAAATTTCATGAGAGAAGAGTCAAACAAATAAAAAAATCTAATTTCACAATGCAAAATTGCAAAGAATTTAGGTCTTTCACCAGCTATAATGTTGTGAAAAGATTCAGGGAATCCAGAGAAATCACAGTACATGTAGGGCAAGGCAGGAAACCTCAGTTGAATGTGCTTGACCTTTAAGCCCTCAGATGGCATTGCATAAGAAACCATCATGCTGCGGTGTTAAATATAGGCACATGGGCTCAGGAGTACTTCAGAAAACCGCTGCCATTTATCGCAGTCTGCTGCTGCATCAAGAAATGCAATTTGAATATCTTTTACTCTAGGAGAAAGCTATACATCAATTCTATGCAGCGATGCTGCCGGGTTCTCTGGGCCAGAGCTCATCTCAGATAGTCAAAAAGACTATCAGATGAGTCCACATTTCAACTTGTGTCCGGGAAAAATGGATTTTGAGTTCTCAGTTCCAAAGACAAAAGGAACCTTCCAGACTTTCATCAGTGACAGAAGTAAAAGCAAACGTCTGTCATAGTATGGGAGTGCAACAGAGCAAACGGCATGGGTGACATGCATATATGCGAAGGTGCTATTGACATGGAGGCATAGATTGGAATTGTACAGAGACATATACTGCCATCTAGATGATGTCTTTCATGGGAAGTCCATGGTTATTAGATCAAGACAATGCCAGCTCTCATTCTGCATGTGCTACAACAGTGTGGTTTTGAAGACTCCGAGTGAATGTGCTAGACCTGTTGAAAATGTTGAAAAATCCCAACTTCTCTGGAATTGGGGTTGTAATTAATATGTGGGAGGAATTAAATTGAAAAGGCAGTGCTTATTTGTCTCTTTCCACCAGTTCAGTTTCAGTTTAGTGTTCTTCACAGACATAAAAATAAAAAAAAAGAAACAGTAAAATAGCAAAAGTGAAAATGGCATAAGTAATTTAAATGCAATTTAATTTAAATAAAGTACAATAATAAATGGTGTAAATAAGTAATATTATCGAATTTAATTTTAAATGATAAATGGTGTAAAATGAGTAGTATAATCATATTTAATGTAATTTAATTTAATACAATTTAATTAAATGAAAATAAGTATAAATGGTGTAAATAAGTAGTTATCGAATTTCATTTTCTTAAATGTAATTAAATGTAATATATTAATATATATATATATATATATATATATATATATATATATATAGTTATATAGTTATATTTAGTATTATAAATAAATTTAATATTATAAAGTAAATATATTTTATATTTTATTATTTTATTCAAATAAAGTAAAATAACAGTAGGCCTATTGTAAATGGCATAAATAAGTAGTTACCAAATTTAATTTAATTTTTTTAATTTAATTTAATTTAATTTCCAGAAACTCAGCAACAAAATACTGAGGTAACATTATTAATCGAAAGTTAGAACATACTCAATTAGAAAAAATCTGCAAATAACTGTGATATTGTAATTGTTATATACGGTGGATCGCTCACTGTCCCTCATATTGTATATCTCTCCCTTCATCATTCAGTGGATGACTTGCAGATATCCTGTTACCGTATAATGTGCAGTATCTATTCCCTGGGCACTGTAAGGACCCCTCATGTTGAGAAGTAAGAAACAGCTTTGCATATACGTGTTTGTTTCTATATGAGCCATTTTTACAGAATGTGCTAATGAATGTTATGTTGTGATATCACAGCCAAAGACCAGCTCTAGGAGAATGTCTGGCTCATCTGGCTGCTGCTATGCCTGTTGCATTTCTGGAGCCTAATCTCAATGAGTTCAACACATACTCAGTGTACACTACCAAAACCCCACGAGAGAGAACAAGTCAGTAGCTCACTCTGAATGTATTCCATTTATAGGTGTTGTGATCAGCTAGCGCTTACTTAACTGCTTTATCATCCATGTTTTAGTCCTGGGTCTGCCCAGTCAAGTGCAGGAACTGTGTCTGGACATCCCTGAGCTGGACGTTTTGATGAAAGAGATCGGGGATCTGGCAGAGTCTGGGGCCCGTTACACAGAGATGCCCCACGTGATTGAGATTACCCTGCCCATGCTGTGCAACTATCTGCCCCGCTGGTGGGAGAGAGGACCAGAGAACTTCCCAGAGCAGGAAGGCAGTCTGTGCACGGATGTCACCTCGGAACATCTCAATCAGCTCCTGGGTAGCATCATGAAGATTGTCGTCAATAACCTGGGCATTGATGAAGCTTCCTGGATGAAGAGATTGGCAGGTGAGTGGAAACCAAGCATGGAGTCTTTTAAAAAATGGCAGTCAATACTAAGAATTTACTTATGGAGTTCCTCCTGATATTCCTCCGCAGTGTTTGCTCAGCCCATTGTGAGCAGGGCAAAGCCTGAGATGCTCAAGTCCCACTTCATCCCCACTATGGAGAAGCTGAAGAAACGCTGTGGAAAGGTGGTGGCCGAGGAGGATCAGCTGCGTATGGAGGGGAAGACAGAGGTGGACAGTGAGCAGGGAACCATTCGTGATGAGTTCGCTGTGCTCTGCAGGGATCTGTATGCTCTTTACCCGCTGCTCATCCGATACGTGGACAACAACAGGTATCTCTCAACCGCAGGATGATTTTATGGTCCAAGTACTGGTCCGAGATTACCAACCAAAGTAACTACTTTAAAGCCTTTGCAGTAGTAAAGGCCCATTCATACCAATAGCAATAACTATATTAGCATCCACACAGATGGACAATTTTGTAGTAAAGGTACCGTTTAGGTTTTATTTTTTTGTACAAGACCACCAACAAACATACATCTAGACACTTTGAAATCTTTGCAGAGTAAAGGCCTTTCACACCAAGAACAATAACTGTATTAGCGTCCAAACCAACAGACAGTAACGTTCTGTTTATTATAAACGCATGCTACAGTTATGTAGTCTGCTGCTTGAAATACATAAAGGGATAGTTCACCCAAAAAGGAAAATTTCCTGTTGATTTACTCACCCTAAGGAAATCCAAGATGTAGGCTAGGTGATTTATTTTTCTTCAATAGAACAGAAGATTTAGCTGAAACCATGGTTCTTGGTATGATGGCCCAGTATTGCACAACACACTGAAATCTCCACAACTCAAGGAAATCAACACAACACAACCCATAAGACTAATTTTGTTGTGTTGTGCTAATTTCGCTGTGTTCTGGCTTGTTTCCATTGTGTTATGCGAGTTTCATTGTGTTGTGGCTTGTTTGCACTGTGTTGCAAATTGTTTCCATTGTGTTGTGGCTTGTTTCCGTTGTGTTGTGCTAATTACATTGTGTTGCGGCTTGTTTATATTGTGTTGTGCTAATTACATTGTGTTGCGGCTTGTTTACATTGTGTTGTGCTAATTACATTGTGTTGCGGCTTGTTTACATTGTGTTGTGCTAATTACATTGTGTTGCGGCTTGTTTATATTGTGTTGTGCTAATTACATTGTGTTGCGGCTTGTTTATATTGTGTTGTGCTAATTACATTGTGTTGCGGCTTGTTTATATTGTGTTGTGCTAATTACATTGTGTTGCGGCTTGTTTACATTGTGTTGTGCTAATTACATTGTGTTGCGGCTTGTTTACATTGTGTTGTGTGAATTACATTGTGTTGCGGCTTGTTTACATTGTGTTTTGCTAATTTCGTTGGGTTTTAGCTTGTTTCTGCTGTGTTGCGACTTGTTTCTGTTATGTTGTGGCTTGTTTCCATTGTGTTGTGCTAATGTCGTTGTGTTGCAGCTTGGCTTATGAAGCCAAACTATCATTATTTACAACATTATTTGAAAAAAAAAATCATTCTTAAAGTGATTAAAACAATATTGTTGCTCTGTAGCTATGGTGTGGACTTCCCTATTCTCGTAGAATTAGAATTATTATTAAAACTATGGTTATTGTTATAGTTATCATCCTTGGTGTGAATGACTTTTAAGACTGTCGTTCTGGAGATTTGGTTCTTGCTGTCGTTTAAAGGGCGAGGTGGTTGACCTGTCCTGACCCTGATGCTGAGGACCTCTTCAGGATGGTTGGAGAAGTCTTTATCTTCTGGTCCAAATCTCACGTAAGTCTGTTTTTCCCTCTCTATATTTAAAATCACATTGTCTTGTCTCATGTTTAGTTTCTTCTTGCCTCTTTGTCTCCTTGTGTCCTCCAACACGTTTTTAACTTTCTCTCTTCTCATCTCTTCTGATTTCTTTTCATCTCGTCTCCTCTTGTTTATTGTACTTTCACTTTTCTTGTCTCCTTTTGTCTCTTCTTGTCTCTCCTCCCATTTCTTTCCACTTTTCTAATAACTATTTTATTATTGATTGCAGAATTTCAAGCGTGAGGAGCAGAACTTTGTGGTGATGAATGAGATCAACAACATGTCCTTCCTCACTGCTGACAGCAAAAGCAAGATGAGCAAGGTGAGTTTGTCCACTTATTGTTGCTCACATCATTGCAAAATTGGCATTTGAGTTTAAACATAAATGTAAAAGTTGTGTACCTTCTCCATCATGTCAAAATGTTATTTAATAATTGATTTCTAGAAATTTTTAAATGAAATGAAAATTGTTAGATTTGTTAAAACTCCATTTCTTCAGTCGATTGCTGACCTATTGTCCTGTTCAGGACATACACTGTTTCTACTCTCACAGTGGGTTTATAGATCCATTGATGTTTTTCCTTTCTGTGAGGATTTAAGTTTTAACAGTGCTGTCTCTCTCTGTGTCCTGTCTCGCTGTGGATTCGGGGTGTGTAGGCTGGAGACGGAGAGGTCAGACCGTGTTTCTGCACGATAAAAAAAGAGCTGTGCTGATCGCATGGCGCACAAGCAGGGCTTTTCATCAAACTCCCACACACTGGCAAACACACATATACACAACAGCCAGAAGTCCATACCCTCATTCATTGCCAGTGTGTGTGAGGTATGTTGGTACCTTGCTTGATGAAAGCCCTCAGCCATAGACTTTAGTCTCAGGATCATGGCACCCCTTTTCAGCTGGATCTTTAACTCTCGCTAGATCTGAGTGCCATCGTCCTGACAGTGATTTTGATTGATGTGCCTCTGATGGATTTTGACTGCTGCAAGTTCTTGCAGACTTGTCTGTTTCCTTTTCTTCCTTCTAGTGCTGTTGTCCAGTTTGATGTTACTGTTTTTTCCCCACAAGCTCTGGTGGTGATGCTCCCTCACTAGGAGCAAAAAACTCATTATCAAAAATACATTGTCAAACCATTACCCATCACTTAATCTTCACAGATTTTAGGGAAATATATGAGCACATTGGTAATGTAGGGAGGGAACATGACTTTTCCTATAAAGGAAACAGTTCTCATTACATCTCTCATCTAATATTTCCCTCCCTTTCTTTAATTCACTGTATCCAATTAAATGGTACTCTCCGCTTCTTTCATTTGATTAATGTGACTTTTGTGTCCATTCTGTTGACAAGTTATTAATTGACATGTTACCCAAACCCAACTCACTTGCTCACTTCCCTAAAAAGTTTGTCTCTGTTAGGTGTTAGCTAGCACAATGATACTATTCACTTTGCAGGATACCACCTCCTCCTCTGTGCTGTGAGACGGCCATTACTGTAGCACCATCTGTTATCTCCTCTCCATGGGTGCCCCTCTCTGCCTAATACATTCAGAATACATTAATTTCATCTCTTTTGGTCTCATCTCCCTACTGATGTCTCCTCTCATCTAGTCTATTCTCTTCTCATCTCATCTCTTCTTTTCTCATGTCTCTTCTCCTTGTTTTCCTCTCTTGGCTTGTCTCATCTCCTTTTATCTAGGGCTAAACGATTAATTGGAAAAAAATTGAACATGGTGATTATCAAATGTGTTTATCAAATCGCAATAACTGTGATTTACTAAAATAAGTAAAATAAGAGTAAAGCTTAGCACTGTGTTTATTTACACACGAGCAGCTCATGAGCCAGTGTTTTTAGTATCTCCATCTTTGCATGTGCTGAGTTTGCATCTTTTATAACATGCATTTAAAAATGCAGCACGTGCCAAAATGTTACCAGAATTTAAATGAGAAGCATTTATAAACCTTTTTCCAACAAAGGAGAAGCTTTAACCCTGTGGTTTTCCAAAATAAAATCTCAGTGGTTTAACATCTGCACATGAAGAAAATAAGACACAAATATTAGTATTGTAATTTTACAGTACTGTAAAATAAAATTATTATATATTTTTTTTAACTTTACAGTTAAATAATTGTATTACACTAATTTTTCGTTTATATATTTTGTTATATAATAATTATAATGATGATGTTAGTAAGTATTATATAAGTATAATACTTAAGTATGCTAGTAAGTATAGTGCTGCAGCTCTGACGTCAAAACCTGTAAGACTAATTTGCCACAGGTTCCTTGAGATTTTTAAAATGGGGCTTTTCAATTCATGAGTAAAATAAGGTCTGTGGTAAACATAACTTCATGGTTTAGTGTTTTGTTGTACAATGTAAATTGCACACACTCACAACCTAAACGTTCTTATGTAGTTACTTATTAAACATATGAAGAGTTTATTTGCAAAAACAGATAACTCCGTTTTTTAAAGTTTCAAAAATCATGTTTTTTTATGTTATCATTTTCATGTTATCCCAAATTAGTTTTGCAGGTCTTGACGTCACAGCTACCGAACTCTATTTTGCAGCCCTACAAACAGGCACAGCACACCTGGAGCTCTTTAAAAAAATTCAATTAAATAAAATTAATAAATAAATTAAATAGATTTTTTTTTTCCCCCTAGTCTCATCTCTCCTGTCCTCTTATCTTGTCTAGTCTCCTCTCTTCTCCTCTCATGTCTCGTCTTGTCTAGTCTTTTCTCATCTTCATTTTGCTCTTGTCTCGGATCTCATCTCATGCTGAAAGGCCAGAGGGAGCTCTTGTTGTAGAAGGCAACAGTCATTAATGACGTCTTACAGGCACAGACTCAGAGAGTGTGTGTGAGGGATGGAGCGGCCCCAAAGCCTACTGTTGTTTTTAAGTGTGCAGTGCTAAAGGGTTGGCAACCTTACACCACTAACAATGAGACTGCTGTATGTTTAGCTCTAACATTTCCTAATAGACTGACTGATAAAACACGTCCTTGAAGCATGGTGTTATTTTCCCTCAGTGCTAGTTTAGTAAATTTCCCCATTTACTTGTTAATCTATAAAACATAGAAAGTAGCTACCATTAACACATTATTTAACCATGTAAAAGCTGTAGCTAATCATCAACTATTCAGAAAGCAAGACACTTACAGAAGGGAGATGTTTACAGAGAATTGTTTCTGTATTCACATTATTCACTTAGAAAGCATCCCTCTAAAGACTGTTTTTGTCAATAAAATCAGTCTTTTCTAAAACAAATCCATATTCTTTTCTCAAAACAGCCTGTTTGTGGCCAAACCTGTCTTTCTAGGTAAGAGCATCCTTGTGTCAGTCTAACTCTGCAGAGTTTTTATAGGGTGGAGGCTCAGATGTTGAGCGGACCAAGAAGAAGCGGCGCGGGGACCGTTATTCCGTTCAGACCTCGCTGATTGTAGCGGCCCTCAAGAAACTGCTTCCCATCGGCCTCAACATGTGCTCCCCTGCAGACCAAGAGCTCATAAACATGGCCAAGATCCGCTACTCTCTGGTATTTAGCCACATGTTTAGCCATATAGTTTGATTAGGATGGTTGATTTACTGCCAAACAACACAACAAAAGCTCTTATACTCCTGTTCAAAAGTTTGGGGTCAGTTAAAATGGTTTCATGTTTTTGAAACAATGCAGCAAGACTGCATTTATCAAAAATACAGTAAAACTGTAATATTGTGTAATATTATTACAATTTAACATAACTGTTTTCTATCTTAATATATTTGAAATAGTAATTTATTCCTGTGATGCACTGTAAAAAAAAATTCCTTGTAAAAACAACGGTAATCTTCTGGCAGCTGTGGTTGCCAGCATCATACTGCTAAATTACAGTAGTATACTGTAGATGACAAAACAGCATTTTACTGTTAATTTCAAAAACTGTAGCTCACTGTATTTTTACAGTATGATGCTGGCAACTACAGCTGCCAGTAGATTACCGTTATTTTACAGGGAAATTTTTTTACAGTGATGGCAAATCAGAATTTTCAGCAGCCATTACTCCTGTCTTCACTGTCGCAATATCCTTCAGAAATCGTTCTAATATGCTGATTTGATGCTCAAGAAACATTTCTTATCAATGTTGAAAACAGTTGTGCTGCTTAATATATTTTGTGGAAATCATAATTTTTTTTTAAAGATCCTTTGGGGAATAAAAAAATTACTTTATTTGAAATAGAATTTTTTGTATCATTATAAATAATTTTACTGTCACTTTTGATCAATTTAATGCATCTTTGCTAAATAAAAAATGAATATATTAAAAAAATAAAAGTATTTATTTAAAAAAACAATCTTACCCCAAACCTTTGAAAGATAGTGTGCACTGAGTAGTATCAATTTTGTTGACTCTTTGGTGATTTGAATGTTACAGAAAGACACAAACGAAGAAGTGAGGGAGTTTCTGCAGAATAACCTGCATCTACAGGGAAAGGTAAGTACAGACACAGCCAAGTGAAGAAAACATCTTAAGTACAATATAAGTGTTTGTGTGTACATATCTCTGTCTGTCTGTAGGTTGAGGACCCAGCTATGCGCTGGCAGATGGCTCTGTATAAGGAGACCTCAGGTAAAGCTGAAGACGCTGATGCACCGGAGAAGGTTGTGAAGAGAGTTCAGGAAGTTTCGGCTGTTCTCTACCACATTGAGTTGGTGAGGCCTGTTTCCACATATACATGAAGTTACACGCTTATTTTCTCAATGTTAAGCCATTTCTTCTTCTTCTTTGTCTTCCTTCAGACTGAGCATCCATTCAAGTCCAAGAAGATGGTTTGGCACAAGCTTCTATCCAAACAGCGTCGCAGGGCAGTAGTGGCCTGCTTCAGAATGACACCGCTGTACAACATCCCCAGGTAAGACACACATATCCTTACTTTAATGCTGTCCAGGAGCATAGTGGGATGCACAGACTTATTTTTCCTTTTATTTCAGGCACAGGGCATCTAACATGTTCCTTGATGGTTACAAGCGCAATTGGATTGAAAATGAGGGCTACTCTTTTGAAGACAAGATGATCGATGACTTATCTGTAAGTCTGTATATCCATTTACACTCCCTGAGTACACCCTGTTGAGTGCAGTTTGTTCATAGTGTTGTTTTTTTGCAGAAAGCAATGGAGCAGGAAGAAGAAGAAGAGGAAGAAACAGAATCAAAACCAGACCCCCTTCATCAGCTCATCCTACACTTTAGCCGCACAGCTCTCACCGAGAAAACGTAAGCAAATCGCTCTGTGGTTTAGTGAACGGGATTTCTTGACAGGATTTCATCTTAACTAAAGTCACAATTATCTATATAGCGCTTTTTATAATACACAGAAATAAACAGGAAAATAACAGTGTTTCAAAACTGGTCAATTACGAAATTACTTTAATTTGGTCCGTGTACGTTGCGTTCGTTCATTTTTTGATTTAATATTGAAAACAGAAACCTGAGAAAACGGCACCATTTTCATTTTTCGCTTTTTAAAAAACATGAAAAGACAAGAATTCGCCTTAATTTTTTCGTTTTTACATTCAGGGGTAGAAAATGGATAAACAGCTTGAATGTTCGATTTCCACATGTGAGAGGGAATTAAACACCCCTTTTCACTGATTGGTCAAGCAAAAATGAAACGGTGCCGTTATCATGTCGTCTTCAGTTCTGTGCAACAGAATAAGAATCCTCTACTGTTAAGGCGTTTATTGCAACTCCTGCATTTCGTCTCTCTCTCATCAAACAACCAGACTAACAAATGGACAGGGTTTACTCTGTGTAGGCAGGCATAGATTCTCTATGGCAAGTATTAGGTGCTTATTGCAGAAATATGTATGTACCTCAGATCTGCAGCCACATTACCCTTTTAGTCTGTTTCTTTGGCACACCGCACATTTTATTTGGTTGTCCAGTTATCAAAATTTGTGTGGCAAAGCTGCGTGACATTTACATTATAGTGAAGCACTTACCAGTATCGGTTTTGGTGTGAATATAAAGCTATCTTACCGAGTTTTTTTTCATAGAGATCTTTCATGCAGATCTGAGGTACATATATATTTCTGCAATAAGCACCTAATATTTGCCACATAGAATCTATGCCTACACAGAAGTGTGCCCTGTCTAGGCGCTGCCCCATTTTGGTTTGTGTCAAGCCATTTGTTAGTCTGGTTGTTGGATGAGAGGGAGATGAACACAGGAGTTGCAATGAACGCTTTAACAGTGGAGGATTCTTATTCTGTTGCACAAAACTGAAGACGACATGATGACAGCACGGTTTGATCCTTGCTTGACCAATCAGTGGAAAGGGGCGTTTCATTTCCGCCCACACATGGAAATCGAACATTCATACTGTTTATCCATTTTCTACCCCTGAATGTAAAAACAGAAAATCAAGGCGATTTCCTGTTTTTTTCGTTTTTTTGAAAAGACGAAAATGGTGCTGTTTTCTCATGTTTCTTTTTTCAGTTTTAAATAAAAAAACGAATGAACGCAACTAATACGTTACAATACTAATACTAGTACACTGACCTAATTTCAGATGAAAGCAGTTCTACTGAAGACAGTTGCAAATATTCAGTTCAAATTAGTTCAAAGTTGATTCAGTTTAGTTTTTATAACAGTGTTGCAACGTTCGTCAATTATGAAAGAAATTCAATTCAGCTAATAACAGCTCCACATTGTCATTATTCAATTCAAATTATTTCAATGTTGAACTAAGAGCTGAAATTATTTCAATAACAGTGTCAATGTTGCTAAGTTAATCAAATATTAAATTCAGTTCAGCTGTAAAGCAGCTCTACAGAAAGCAATAGTATTAATATTCAGCTCAAGAGATTTTAATATTGATTCAGCACAGTTTAATGACGGTCAATAGCCCCTTTCACACCGTAATAGAAATAAATTGCCGTAAAATTACCAAAAAGACTTTACCAGTAGATACAAAAATACGCTGTTCACACAGGCAAGGACGTTTCATTATTTTACTAGTAAAACACCATTCAAAAATCAATTTCAAAATACCAGTAATTTCTGTGATATCATTACTGGAAATGACATCTAAACAGCTGCGCCCCCTGGTGTTGTGTTTGTTAACATGGAGGGGTTTGTTAACATGATGTTTTCATTTTTATATCAAATGTTCACATTCATGCAGCTGCTTTTGCATGACTTCAAACCGAACTACACAGAGCAGAGTAAATGCATCATCTGCATCAGAATGTTATGATAGGCCCAGAGTAGACATCTTACATCAGCACGTTCTGAATTCGTAGCCTACATTCTAATACCAGTAATCTTATTCTGCGTTCACACAGAACATATTACCGGTAATTTACTGGTAATGTTACAACTTCTCATACTGGTAAATACATTTTGGCATTCGTTCGGTATTTTTTAATTACAAAAGGTCCTGTTCACTAGGGGTGTAATGGTTCACAAAATTCATGGTTCGGTTCGATACGACACAGTGGTGTCACGGTTCGGTACGTTCGGTACGGGGGTATATTGGTTACGTCGCAATGTTGGAAATATTTCTTTTTGAAACCATGAAGGCAAGCCAATGGATATCACATACAATCACCGTGCAAACTCTGTGCCGGTGAACATCTTAATCTCAGTCAATTCACTATATGCAGAAAGTGAAAGTAAAAACGGAATGATGGAGTAATGATGGAGCTTTCGGCATCTAACACTGCATATTCTCTCAGAGACGACAAGAGACCAATCTATGTCAACATTATAATGGTATATAACTAACTGTTTTCATTTATTCTCTTAATACTTCTCTTGTGGCCGTACATGGTGAAAAAAAAATGAGAAGAAACGTATTTCGTGTTAAACAGGTTGTTTTTGAAAGTCGGTGCTTGAAATAGGCTAAAGATTTTTATTTCAATGATTTTTATTGATGACTGCAGTGTTAATATTTTAATTGTAGGCCTATAATTCATTGTATAATAGACCTGTTTTAAAATACCTTTTTTTTAACATTTTAATTGAGGAGTAGGCTAAATAGCCTAATCTTTTGTTATCCTCACAGCACGTCAGTTATTTGATAATTATTGTGGGGCAAATTAATTGTAATTTTAGTTTAATAATAAAAATAACTTCATAATAATAATAATAATAAGCCTAATAAAAATAAGAATGTAACAGGCCTACATTAATTGGAAATGCCAAATATCTTAATATTGCCAACAATTGATGCTTTTGACAATATCTCTGGCTATCGTCGATACAAGATCATGCCTTTCGATGCACCCCTGCAAGAGGAGGTTATCGCGGGGCAGACAGCACGTTGCCTGTTACGTCGTTTGGACTGCCTTGTTGAGCGCAGTGGCACTGAGAACATTATATTTCACACACTTTAAGCACACACTTTTATTTTCTAAATGTAATAGGACTAGTTCAATGAATCGAATCGTTCGGTTTGTAATATGTACCAAACCGAAAGCCTCGTACCAAACGGTTCAATACAAATACGTGTATCGTTACACCCCTACATGATCACACATGATCTCTTAATGGTAATTTACCAGAAAAAGACTGTATGTGTGAAAGGGGCTAATGTTGCAAAGTTCATTGATTTTGACATCATAATCAAGCTCAATTCATTTAAAAAATTCACTTTTTTGATCTCATCCGATAGTGTCAATGCTGTCAAACTAATCATACTTCTGACATTTGTTTCATCCTCACTGCAGTAAACTTGAAGTGGATCATCTATATATGTCATACGCAGATATTATGGCAAAAGTAAGTCATAAATCTAACTTTAAGAATTTTATGCCTTTGTTTATAGATGTAATACGAGCTGACCTTACATATCTCTCTGTTCAGAGCTGCCACATTGGTGAGGAGGACGAAGGGGGAGAGGAGGGGGGCGAGGAGCCATCCTTTGAGGTGCGACAGACAGAGATGGTATGGGGGGGCCTGGGGCTGGGGCCATGGGAGTCAGCGGAGCCAACAGCTACAGCTACAGCTCCTGCCACGCACTGAGTGAACACATCCAGAACCACTGCACCCCGCACACTCTATGTCTCTCATTGTACCTCTCATCCTTTCAGCTCTTATCTGTCTCTCTTTCTCTTTTCTTTTTATACCTGTTGTGGACTGATCTGTGCACTCCTTTGCTGGATTCTGAGTCTTTGTCTCATTAACAGTTTATCTTTGTGTTTATTGCATGACTTGAATGAGTGCAGAGAGATGGCTGCACACAAAACAGATGAAAAAAAAAACAGAACTAGACATGCTGAACACATCACAGTTTTGACCAATTTGGCTTCATTTGTAGACCGGCAATAATAAACAGGAAGCTAATAGATGTGTGAATAGTTTTTCTAGCACTTTCTCCCCAGCTGGGAGGCCAATAATGCAAAATTTTAGCAAAATAGGCTGCCTCAGCCCTCAAAACAGCATTGTTGTTCTCTCAGGCTGTTTAGAGTAGTGTATTATTAGTGCTGTTGATCATTTCTGGAGTGTGTGTTTGTGTGAGAGATTTAAGTACGCACTTATACACACTCACCAAACACCTTAACTGGTCTCCTAATACATTACCAGTCCCACCTCTCTAGAACCCTTCTTCTCTGTGTTTGTAGGCAGTCGCCTGTAGTTTTCCATTCTGTCTGCATCTTTTGTATCTCACAGTTTTACTGACCTACTAACCCTAAGGAATTTTTGACTTTTTTTGTCCTTGCTGATATGATTTAAATTCAGAAAATATATCTTCACCTTCTCATCTGGCCAAAAAGATTTAGGTTGTGGGAGCTTCAGTTGCTTCATTCCATAACCTTGTGAGCTGATAACCTATTCAGCATTTTAAAGAGATAGTTCACCCAAAAATGAAATTTGCAGCTTCATTTACTCACTCTCAAGCCATCTTAAGTGTATATGACTTTCTTCTTTCAGATGAATCTAATCGGAGTTATATTAAAAAATGTCCTGGCTCTTCTAAGCTTTATAATGACAGTGAATGGGTGTTGATATTCAATAGTCCAATAGAAGTCCAATAAAGTATAACCATCCATCATAAAAAAGTACTCCACACGACTCCGGGGGTAAATAAAGGCCCCCTGAATTGATTTGATTTTTGTAAGAAAAATATCCATATTTAAAACTTTGTAAACTGTAATCTCTAGGTTCTGCTAACTGTCATATGAGACATGCTTGCTTTTTTCTAAAAATCATATTGTTTTTGTACGATCCTCATCGTATGACTTTATCTAAAATCGCCGCCTCAAAAAATATTTACACTTTCCCTTCAGAATGGGTTAGAAATGCTCAAGTATAAAATTGCTTCAACCATAAAATGTAGTTTTTAGAATATTTACAGTGTTTAATAATTATTATTGACTATTGTTAATATCTAAATAATGCAAGAATAATTTGAAAATAAACATAAGACTTGCGCCAGTGCAAACCGTCTTTTGGCGTTAAAATAGTACTGTCAGTATTTACTAAAAATGCACAGTGAAGAATTAGCGCTGAAAAGGCGTGGACAGTTATGCCTGACCTTATTGAATATGCATTTCTAGGAGTTTCCCTTTCAGAAGCAAAATAAAAATAAAAATTAATCACGCAAAGTGATTTACTAACATTTGCGCTCGTCAAATTAATGGTATTTGTGCCATTATTTAATGTCCAAAAAAAGCATGTCTTAAAGTAGGTGGTAATTTGTGCTGCTCTTGGTAGATTGTGCTGGTCATTATGGAAATGATCTGGCTGCGTCTGTGTTCTTTAATGTGTGCATTGTCAGTAAATCACCCGCAGAATTTTCCCCTCTCATTGGCGCTTTTATGGAATTGCGCTCTAACGCTAATTTGCCCTGTTTAGTAAATCTGGCCCATAATATCTATTGTTTACTCAAATTACACAGATTCATTTTGGCTTTAATAGTATTGTAACAGAAAGTAGAATAAATGTCTGGGTTGTCATCTAGTAATCGTGATAATTGTGACATTCGCTGCATAACTGTAATAGGAGTATTATAGAATATGTGTGTGTTGGTGGTGAAGGTTTTATGAAGGCTGACAGAATTTTCTGGATTTAGATCAGGCCTGTATGTGATGACCTTGTGTTTCTCCAGAAGTGTGTCTCCATGTCTTTGTTTTGAATTGGAACAAGTCTTTTTCTCTGTACTCACCAAAGACTACAGTAAAAGCCTGCACAGACACACAAACACATTCAGAGCATCACATTACAGAAAGAACACACTTGACATATTTCCATCTAAAACAACAGGTAAAAAAACGTACATTTAATTAATTACAAAGATTATCAATACAATTTTAAGTCACACAATTTGTAGGACATGGCCTGGCTCTCAGGGCGGGGTGGGAGTGGGTGGGGCTTCATGCTGGGGTTGGGACGCTTGGGTGCTTTTAGGGGTGGGTTCATCTTAAAAATCAGCCCGCTTGATGCATTGTATGTACTTGTATAATCCTTTTTGTCAACAGGGTATCAATCACCACCAAATTTCAAATGGGTCACTTCGATAAATGTTCATCTCTACAGAGAACAATTTCTTCCATTTATCGTGAGATATATTATTTTTGTGAATATGCCGTAACAATATGCTACATACAATGCAATATGCTAAGTACTCTCTAAACCAATGAAAATTAATAACAGTCTCAGACAAGAATTCACAATACAATAACTTCTAAGAAGTAGCCAATACTGCAGTATACTCAAATGCTTTTAGTTTTGGTTTTCACTAGTGCACTTTTAACATAAAAATAAATCTTTTAAACATTACCGTTCAAAAGTTGGTAAATTTAAAAAAAATATATAAAAGTAATACTTTTATTCAGCTATTTTATTCATGTTAAATTGATCAAACATTTAAAGTGTTAAGAAGATTTATACAGTATTTTAAACAAATGCTGTTTTTTTTTAACTTTCCATTCATCATAGAATCCTGAAAAAAAATCAGTTTCCGCAAAATATTGAGCAGCACAACTTTACTTTTATTTATAAATTGAAAATACCTTTTTTATGTCATACTTTGCTGCCATAAGCTGATTTAGCAGTCGTAGTGTGAGGGTTTTTAAGAAAGTACAGCACCCAGCTGTATAATGTGGTTAAAACAGAGGGAAGAGCCAGTAGTATCATACAAATGTGCCTCACTGTTCATGGAGAGCAGGTCTGCTTGCTGTAGTCTAACGTTTGTGCCAGTCAGCAAACGTGATCGGCTCAAATAACGGACACATGACTAATAGCACTTGTGGTTTGGATGAGAAAGAGTGTGTAAGCTGTGTGTATGTTGTTGAATGAAGAAAAACAAGCATAAGTGCTAATTAAGAAGTAAAATCTGGTATTAAAATAGTCAGTTCACCACATTTTCTTTAATAATTTTAATACAAGACATTTTCTCAGGTATTCAGGGAGAAACCAAAAATAGAAACTCAAAAATAGCTTTTAAACTTACTAGATAGAACTTTTTTAAACTTTACTAGATACAATTTTAATCATCCTTCTTGTCATATATAACATCTAATTTGTATAAAAATAGTGTAATGCTTAGTGTATATGTGAGTGTGTGTGTGTGTGTGTGTGTGTGTGTGTGTGTGTGTGTGTGTGTGTTGGATGGTCATGGGGCAGGGGTATTTAAAGCCGGGCATCATTATGACTGGATTGTTTGTTTTCATCTAATAGGAGAAGGAGATGGAAAAGCAGAGGCTTCTGTACCAGCAGTCCCGTCTACATGACCGCGGAGCGGCTGAAATGGTTCTGCAGATGATCAGTGCTTGCAAAGGTGCACACGCAATCACTTACAACACATGCATTTGGACTATGACAAACAAAAAGTAAATAACAAGTTCTGTAATGAAACTCTAGCTGGTGCAGGGTGATGGGTCGTTAATGCAAATTGATGATATTCACAGCATTAAACTACTTGGCACAAGCTGATTGGTTCATGTTATATACGTAGCCAATGAGCATACTGCTTTACATTTAAATGGCTGTTTTGCATTCACTAGAGCAGTTCGCAGCACGCTTTCAGAGTTACTTTGTAACCCTTCACCTTCCCCAGCTCCACCTGTATAGATCTGCTAGGGTTATTATATTGTATATGTTATTTGTGCAGCAGCAGTATGTTTTAAATACTCACAGCACCGTATCAGCGTATGGATTGGCAGTAGCAAGTTCCTGTACTTGCTTTGCAGCAGCAGCAGCAGCAATAATCTACAACAGCAATAACCAGCAGCAGCGTAGTACATCTATTCCGCCAAATACATTAATATTGTCATATCCATTACCATGCTAAAATCTTCAGAGAGTTGTCATGATAGAACTACTTTTAGTATTTTTAGTAACTATTCTATTTCAAATAAATGCTGTTCTTTTGAATTTTCTGTTCATCAAAGAATCCTGACAAAAAATCAGATTCCACAAAAATATGAAGCAGCACAACTGTTTTAAACAACACAATAATAAGAAATATTTCTCACATACACTGAAGACTGGAGTAATGGATTCAGCTTTGCCTTCATAGGAATAAATTACATTTTAAAATATATTAAAATTAAATACTTATTTTAAATTGTAATAATATTTAGCAATTGGTATACTATAGTTTCGATCAAATAAATGCAGCCTTGGTGAGCATAAGGGACTTTTTTCAAAAACAAAAAATCTTATCGGTCCCAAACTTTTGAACTGTAGTGCAGATCTTTCTAGAAAATACTCTTACTAGTTTGACTAACAATCACACAAGCTTTGGTCTCTTGTAATGTTTTGTTTTAGGTGAGACGGGAGCCATGGTGTCCTCTACTCTCAAACTTGGCATCTCCATCCTCAATGGTGGCAACAGTGATGTTCAGCAGGTCAGCTGATAGTACTCTCTCTATTAGTACTTAGTACAAGTAATATACCTGTGTTATTTCTTAAATGATGTTGCCAAGCTAAGCTTAACAGATTAACTCAATGCAACATTGGCAAAACTGTCTTGATGTCTTGTGACAGAGGATGTTGGACTACCTGAAAGACAAGAAAGATGTGGGCTTCTTCCTCAGCCTACAGGCTCTCATGCAAACCTGCAGGTACATGGCCTTCACTTTCTTTTATTGTATTGTTAACTTTAAAATGATAAGTATTATTTCTTTGATAATTATGTTGAACTATAGCAATATTTGCAACAAAAAGTGTCTTCTGCAGTGCTGACTGTAGATGTATGATATAAATATGGTGTTTTGTTTGTTGACAGTGTTCTGGACCTGAATGCATTTGAGAGACAGAATAAGGCCGAGGGTCTTGGAATGGTGTCAGAGGAGGGCTCAAGTGAGTCTAACTACACTGAGAACATCACATAGATTTGCATCCTCTGATCTCTCGCCTTTTTAGTGATGAAAGTTATCCTGGAGTTTAGGACCTATTCACACTATATTTGAATTTTCAGCATGAAAAATTCAAAACATTCACAACAGGATTTAAATGAGAACAGGAGTATATACTCCTTCGTGCTGATTCATCATACTACTGTATGATAATCTGTTGGGTTTTTTTCATTCTTAGGCTAAGTCTTTTTTTTTTTTTTTGGTGTGTTATCTTATGAAAGCTGGTGTGAACAAACCTTATCAGAAACTGCATAGGTTAAATTAAATGTTCTTGTTTTCATAAATACAATAAAATATTTTCACAATTATTGCTGGTTATAGATTGTTGGTTTATTATATGCCCAAACTGCAAAATAAATAAATAAATAATAATAATAATTTTTTTTTATTTTAATTTCTTAATCAGTATTTTTGTCTTGTTGCTTGTATAAATATCTATCTTACTTGAGAAGACAAACTGTATAGTATAATTAGACTTGTTTTCAAAAAATATATATTTTTAAAGTTTATTTTTACTTGTCTGAAGCATAAATCTAACAAAATGTAATCAGGTGCATGCTTAAAAAGAATTTGCCATTGGTGTGACAAAAATAAACTTAATTCAATATATATTTCTTGAAAACAAGTATTAATATTTCAGCTTTGCTTGTTTAGATATTTTTACTGCACAAAACTATACAAAAATGTTGATTAAGGACATTTTTTTTTTTTGCAGTTTTGTACTTTATCATGTGCTTTTTGGTCCACAGGTGACATTTCCACTCTGTATGTGTAAGACTTAGACTCTGTTTGTGTAAGAGTGTTTAATGTGCATTATCTTTGTTTCTTACAGAACCATCATAGTGTATCTGTTTGTATTAGTCTGTTATATTTCCCATGCCAGAAGCCTACAATCCTACAATGTCCAACTCACTGCCTCTTTCTCTTTCTTCCTACCACCATCACTCAATCCCCAACCTCCCCGTATATGCCTCTCCTCTCCTTCTTTCCTCCTTCTTGTTTTTCAGACATCAAGCTAGAACGTGGTAAATAATCTTGTCTCTATATATTTATCATCATTCCCTCTTTCCTTCTGTCCCATCTCCTCCTGTCTTCCTCCTTTTTTCAGCTCTTACATTGTGAAGATCTCCTTTCGTTGGCGTGTAGTTTACCTGCATTTCATTTCGCGCTCAAGGGAACTTAAAAGAGAACTTTTAAGTCATTGCAAAGGTTTTGGGGCAGCCAACTCCTTTACGATTCTTATAAAGCAATACATGGATTCTACATTATGTAACTGTAATGCAATTCTTATGATTTGAATCCTGTTTTCAGAGAAGTTGTCTTATACAGCTTGTACTGTTATATGCAATGGCTGTAAAGTTTCTTTGCACTTTGCCCTTGAGTGCTCCGTCACAGATCTACTGTAACTCCAGCATTCATTGACTGATTGAGAGGAAAGAAAGACATTTGTCCTTTCTTTTCTGATCAGTTTTCTCTGAGGAGATCACAGAGAACTGTGGTGACCAGTGTCACCAAAACCATGAAATGATTTGCAGATTCAGGAAACTCCCCAAGTCCTTTATCTCCTGAAATGAGCCATCTAACATTATTTGAACCATTCTTTCAAATAATGAGGTGCCATGTTTACTTCAGAAGAACAAACTTGTCTGACATGGCACAGTATACCCTAGAAATTATCTAGTTTTTAGTCTCTAGAGCATTTTTTTATCCTTCGTTAGTGATCATCAGTAACATTAACAAAAACCCATCTTCCATTTCATTCTTATAAAGTTTGCCCAGATTTGCTCTCTGTAAATTGCTCTCCATAAAATCTTCCAAATTTTGTCTTGCACCTCTTGTGCTTTGGACATGAATGATCGAGTCATTTTGAGTACCAAGTCATTTTGAGTAGAAGTGTGCTATTAGTTTATTAAGTAGGTTTACAGTCCTTTTTGGCCTAGTGGACGTTAAAACAATTGTAAACCCAGTCACCCAAAATACCCTAGCAACTATCTTCCAAAACCCTAAGAACCCTCAAGGGGCCAGATTCATGAAAAATTGTAATAAAATTATTTTTAGACTGCCATTTTCTTATTTCTAACTTAAGAATACAGAATTTTTTTATATTGATGGATTAAGAATATTTTTAAATTACTGAAAAAAGCTCTTAAAAATCACTCTAAATTACCTCTTAAAGTCCTCTAACTTTGTCTTAAATCCCCCAAGGTAAGATGTTTATTTTGGGGGGGTTGTTTAAAATACTAAGTATTACACTTTCTATTACTAGTGATGTGCATGTGTACTCAGAAGTATGGAAGTCCATTTCCGCCACTGAATAAAAAATTAAAAAAAGGTTATTGCGAATTTTTCTCTCACAATTCTGACTTTATTTCAGAGAATTGTGAGATCTAAACTCGCAATTGCAAGTTATAAAGTCAGAATTGCGTGATATAAACTCGCAATTGCGAGTTAAAGTCCATTTTTTAAGGGGGGGGGGACTGATATGTTCTCAGAATTGCGAGTTTATATCTCACAATTCTGACTTTATAACTCGAAATTGCGTGTTATAAAGTCAGAACTGTGAGATATAAACTCGCAATTCTGAGAAAAAAGTCAGAATTGTGAGTATATCTCGTAGTTCTGACTTTATTTCTCAGAATTGCGAGTTTTGTATCTCACAATTATGACTTTTTAACTCGCAATTGCGAGTTTATATCACGCAATTCTGAGGAAAAAAGTCAGAATTGTGAGATAAAAAGTCGCAATTACCTTTTTTATTTTTTATTCAGTGGCGGAAACGGGCTTCCATACAGAAGTGACACAAATGATTGATAAATTAAACAATGATTGTACTTGTGAAAACAAGGAAAATAGGGACCTTGTTTTTAGCTTTTACAATTACGACAAATTTTTGCAGTGTTCAGCAAATATGAGAGTGCCCATACACAGGATGCATTCACTCTAGAGAGAGTACAAGAAAGACAGAGCGCTCAGACAGCTCATCTTGAAGCAAGCTCTTTAAAAAATAACTATTTAAAACCATGACACAATAAAAAAAATGTGACACAATGTGCTGAACCACATCAAGCCAGTTAGAATGAAAAAAATGTGCGCTTATGACTATTGTGCTTATCTGCAGGCAGCACAAAATGATCACTTTTGAGTAGTTGAACAGCGAGTCTTGGGCAAGAAGCGCCATACTGCCGTTATCGTATAGAGAAAAAAAAAATCTTATGATTTTTGTTCAAGAATTGCTATTCCTGACATTTTTCTTATGTCTTAAGAAGATTTTTGTGAATTTGGCCTCAGAACACTCAAGCAAATGCTTAGCAATGTTAAACCCCAATGGAGTGATCCAATTTTGAGAGCTTTATGGAGAGCATTTCAAAGTGAACATCTTGAAGAGTTAAACTGACCTACAAATTAACGGACGTAATTGAAAGTTTAAATTAACAGCTCGCTGATTTAACATTTATTCATGCTTTATAGTTATATGACTTGACTTATACCCTACTAGCCAGTGCATCCTGAAACTAGATGGCCAAAATGTAATGCATGATTTCTATGACAAAACAATAGTATTTTATTAATTATTATAATTGAATTAAATGATACTGTAATTAACAATACATTTGCGTAAGATAATTATTTGAATTGTGTTTTAATGACATAGCAGTGCACTCATAACGATGTAACCAGTGTTTTTTTTTTTGTTGTTTTTTTCTAATTTCTATTTTTTGGGGATCTGAAGTTTTGTGACACCTGTTTTAAAATGTTTTAATTGTTTCAATGTTTTGTTTTGTTTTTTAGCTCTTTTCCAGATACTCACTCTCTGACTGATATATATTGGACACTAAATCTGTGTGATGTGTATTAAATGTATTACTTCCCATTTCCTGACATCTTTCTATGTATTTTATTCAGAAAATAGCTTAATTTTTATGAGATTATCCAATTTTTTTCCCACACAATGGTATTTTTCATGTTTTTCTTATTAGTCTAACTCTTGTCAAATAGTGTACTTATTCCACCATGTATATTTCTTAGCACATTACCTCTGGCTCATCTTTCCCCTCCACTTCTCTCCCACACCTCCAGGAGTGCAGTAGATCTGTTTTGCATGATTGTGTGTCTGTGTGCTGTTTTTTGTTCAGGTCTTGTTTGAAAAGACCAAAACTCTTCTCCATTTGTGTCCTTCATGAAGATCTCACTGTGTAGTGTCTCATTTCAGTGTCGGTTGCATTTATCCATGTTCCATGTCTGTTATATCCCTGTGTATTTCCATACGCGGTGACGTTTTCTATCAGTTAGTGTATAAATGTTATAAATGTCCCTTCAAAGTGGTTGTACTTTCAATGTGTGATCTATCAGACTATATGTGTGTGTCTACTAGTGTTGCCATTCTGGGAGAGGGGAGGGCTTTAGTCTGTGGATTCAATGTGGACGTCAGGTCTCTGCCTCCCCTTTCCACGTTTGCTGGTCTGCTCTGCAGTGAACAGCTAAACAGATGTGCCACAGCAGGTCTTTGTGGTTCACTAACATGCTAATAGCTGGGCTGGAAGTGCTGTGAAGTGGTTATTCTCACAGAACACAGACACCCTATTCACCCTGAATAGTGAAGGGATAGTTCACCCAAAAATGAAAATTATGTCATTATTCACTCACCCTTGTGTCGTTCCAAACCTACATGCTGTTATTTTTTTTCTGTGAAACAAAATTGATAAATGTCAACTAGCATTCAAAGGTTTGGGGTCAGTAAAAAAATTATTTAAAAAGGATGCATTAAATTGATCAAAAGTGACATTAAAGACATTTATAAATTTAAAAAAGATTTCTGTTTTAAATAAATGCTGTTCTTTTGAACTTTCTATGCATGAAAAGTCCAGAAAAAAATGCATTATGGTTTCCAGCTCAAACATTTTCACCGTTAATAGTAATAAGAAAAGTTTCTTGAGCAGCAAATCAGCATATTAGAATGATTCTAAAAGAGCATGTGACACTGAAGACTGGATTAATTATGCTGAAAATAGTTTTTTTTATCACAGAAATATATTAAAAATCAAAACAGTAATGTTTAACTGTAATAGCATTTCACAATGGTACTCTTTTGCTCTATTTTAATCAAATAAATGTAGCATTGGTGAGCATATGAGGCTTCTTTTAAAAACCGTTAAAAAATCTTACCAACCCCAAACTTTTGAATAGTTTTGAATGATGCTACATGCTGTAAAAAACTCATATAAGTAATTCAAACCTATATACTAAAATTAATATATTAGGAGATCAATATACTGTCTACTATATCAATATACTAAGTATAGTTCAAATCTATTAACATATTTACTGACATATCGCTTGAGACTTACTGATATAAAAATTAAAATTAAACTTGATTAGGAGTACTACTTGTGCACAATGCACATTTCTTGATATTAAGCCTGCAATGTGTTTTAATGTCACAATTGATGAGGATTGTATGATCTTTGAAAAATTGAAATGCAAGATATTTAAAGTGTACCTGAAGTATACTTGCAATAGTTCCACTTTAGTACAATCAAATATACTTCAGCTTATCTTTAGCTGGACTTCAGCACTACTTCTACACAATTAAAGTGCATTAAGTACAAAATTAGTTTTTCCAGTTTAGCAGACTTTAGGTATACAAGTTTAGTCTACTAAAAGTACAATTGCAGGGTATTTTATTAAGTATATAATAAATATGATTATGTATTTGTAGTATACTTAGCATGAAATAAACATATTTCAAATTTATTTTAATATGTTTATTTTTCACTAGGGGTGAAAAAAAATGCAAAACTTCCCTTCTGCTGGAGCTCAGATTGCATGGAAAATAGCATATGGGTTTAAAATAACACAAGGGAAGTAAACAATGACAGGAGTTTCATTTTTGGGTTAACTATCTCTTTAATACAAAAAAGAAAAGAAAATTGTCCATCTGCATAAGAATGGTCTGGTCATATTCCTATCTAGAAATATTTGGTCACATTTTAGTTAACGAATTAACCATTTTAATCTTTGAAATTAATTGTAAAAACAATTTATGTCTATTAATTCACCACTTTATTTTGCATTTAGGGGTCTAGTGTAGTTCACACTCTCATACAGTAAAGCACTGTTCAGGAGTTCTTCTCGCACATTCATGCTGTGTGTATGTGTGTGTCCCTGTTTAGAAGAGAAAGTGATGGCAGATGATGAGTTCACTTGCGACCTTTTCCGCTTCCTGCAGCTGCTCTGTGAAGGCCACAACAACGGTGAGCTTCCTGAGATGTAGACTAATTCTTCTGAATACTTCCTCCACCACTTCTGTTTACTCACTGTAGTGTTTGAAAAGAAAATCATGAAATCATAAAAAGATGTTCCAAAAAACATGAACATCTAAGTTCAAATTCTGCCTTTACATATACACTGTAACAATTTAACTTTTATTCACCAAGGACAGATTAAACTGATCAATATTAACAGTAAATACACTTTTAAAATGTAAAACGTTCACATTCAACTTTCTGTTCATTGAAGAATCCTGAGAAAAAAAAAATTGTATCATGGATTCCACAAAAATAAGAAATTACATTTGAATATTTTATTTAAAATGTAATAATATTTCACAATATTACTATTTTTTGCTGTATTTTTGCAGCCTTGGTAAGCATAAAAAAAATCCCAAGTTGGTAGTGAAAATGTGTGAAATACCTAATTATTTAAAAGAACAGCTGGTTTTGCATTACCATCTTTCTCCAGATTTCCAGAACTATCTGCGCACACAGACAGGCAGCACAACTACAATCAACATCATCATCTGCACTGTTGACTATCTGCTCAGACTGCAGGTATAGCTTCATCTCGTCTGTCTTCCTCTACATATACTAGCACCAAAAGTATTTGGACACTTAAAAATGTGTTAATGCCATTGCGTTTGAGAACAAGAAAACAAATAAAGTGAATATTTGTCCTCACTCTGTCTTCTTTTCTATCTCAGGAGTCTATTAGCGACTTCTACTGGTATTACTCTGGGAAGGATATCATTGATGAACCAGGCAAGAGAAACTTTTCAAAGGCAATGACGGTTGCTAAACAGGTTTTCAACAGCCTGACAGAGTATATCCAGGTACTGACGTCACCGCTATATGCAGTCGAGCTCTTTCAAACTTGCAAATTTCCATCTTTAACATAGTTTTATCTGTTTTTTGTTTGTTTCTTCACCTTAGGGGCCTTGCACTGGTAATCAGCAGTCTCTGGCTCACAGCAGATTGTGGGATGCCGTGGTGGGCTTCTTGCACGTGTTCGCACACATGATGATGAAGCTAGCACAGGTAGGAACACACATGTTGAGCGCACACACACCCCTAACGTGACTGATAAATCTTATTATATTGATCAATTTTATTGCACCTAGACGACCCCGGAAATTTCCTGGAAAGGTTCCGTCAACACTGAATCAGTATTATCTGTATGTTGGTTTATTTTGACATTAAAATACTTGTCATTGAGTTTGCCTAATCTAAAATCAAAACATAATTTCACCAGCTTTACACACAGGAAATCAGAGAAAAAAATGCATTGTTTATTTATTTATTTATTTATTAAGTATTGCTGCAAAAAATGTTTGTGAAAGTGTTTTTAAGAGCAGGAATATTTGGATGTTAAATCAGTTGAAAGCTTTTCTCAGATGTTCCAGATGTTTATTTTTATAGTGTTTGAGTTGCATTGAGCTTATCATTTGTGCAACAGAATAGAAGTCAAATGCATGTCATACATGTACATACTTATATATTCTATATAAGTATGATCAGAGTAGACTAATGAAGAACATTTTCTCTGTTTTGGAAGTTGCATTTTTTTCTCAGTACTAATGTTTAGTTGTTACTATGCATAGTCTAATTAATTAATTTATTAAAATCTGTTTTATTTAATACTTTTTTAAGTTACTAATCAATTTACTAATTTGATGTTGACTGTGGTTGTTAACTCCCTGAGTCGGTTTCTACCTGTTTATATCATAAATTATAGATTTATAAGAAACCTTATTGGAGTTACTGGAGTATTGGAGTATTTAAGGAGACTTGGGGCGACTTTTACTAAACAGGGCAAATTAGCGTGAGAGCGCAATTCCGAAACAGCGCTGATGGGTGTGGAAATTTCTGTGGGTGATTTACTAACAAATGCACAAATTAAAGAACACAGATGCAACATCTCATTTACATATCGACCAACACAATATACCAAGCGCAGCGCAAATTAGCATAGTCGCAAATAAAGAATAAACAAATAAAGAAGCCACGGTACGTTGAAAAGAACCGGAGGCCAAAAAAACGAAGGGTTGTAAGAAGTTTTGATAGACCTGGTATTGCGTGACTCCTCCTAGTTGAGGGTTCCAAGTCATCTTTTATTTCCTGAAGCAAATTAAAAATAACATGGCTTGGCAAATGATATGTTCAGATAATGTGTTCCAAATAAATTAATACGTGTGGAAAAAATCCTCTGTTTTCTGCTGTCCCTCCTCCTAGCAACAACAATTGCAGCCATTTCAAGCACAAAAAAGTTGAAGACATGCTTTTTTTGGGCTTTAAATAATGGCACAAATACCCGTAATTTGATGAGCGCAACCATAGAAAATCACGTTGCATGATTCATTTTAATACTCTCCTTCCAAAAAATTTGCATCTAAAAAGGGAAGCTCCTACAAATGCATATTCAATAAGGTAAGGCGCAAAAATAACTGTCCACGCCTTTTTAACGCTAATTTATTACTGCGTGTCTTTTGTAAATCCTGACTACTTTTAACGCCAAAAGGCGGTTTGCGCTGGTGCAAGTTGTTAGTAAAACTGGCCCTTGGTTGTTAAATTTCTTTAGAGTATCATATATTTTATGGCAAGCTTTTCTAAAATGTAATTAAGATTTTAATTGCCTTTTAATTAGAGCAGAATTTGTCTGATTGTGGTGTTTATCGGTTAATCGGTTGATCACTATTTCCAAACTTGATTATAGTGGATTATCGAATGGATTGTATTTCACACTGTTGTTACTCTATTATATAAATGTTTAGTCCAGTTTCGCCACTAATCCATGAATGTGGAACATGTTCACAGTGTGACGTGAATGTTGATGCTCTAGTAATCTTTAATCATGCGTTGTTTCTCTTAACCTCTGTTGTGTTGTTTGATTTTGTTCTGTGTGTTACACATCTGGTACCTGTGTACTGCATTTTTGTATTTCTTAAAATTGAGAATCTCTCCCACTCTCTCAGGCTTCAAAAATGTGAATATGGCTGATTTACTTGTCTTCAGTCTGTCGAAAGATCAGTGCCCACCTGTCGAAGTTGGTTCGTAAAAAACAAATTGAAACGGTTGTGTTTTATATTATAGGTGAGGCCTACAAAAGGCCAACTTAACTGTAATGAGCTTATTTTTTAACTAACCTTACTTAATTTTAATACAAAACAGCTTTGTCCTGGTTGTCTGCAAAACTAGAAGTGAGAGACTATAAAAAGACAGACATGCAAATTAAAAAAAATGGAATTAGTGAATGTATTTAAAAGGAATTGAGTGAATGTAAGAGAGTGGGAGATACAAAATCAATACAAAATACAAAAATGTATTAAAAATGTTGATGGGTAACATTTTTATTCTGATGTGTAACCCTGCCAGATGCACCCTGACCCTGGACTCCGAAATGGCGTAAGGATCTTTGTTTTTGTTTCCATCTTACACACTGCTTTCTACACCCGTATACAGTACACAGAACAGTTTCTTCTTTGCTTCCTGTTTCCGTTGTATTGCTTATGTTTCGGCACGTTTTCTGCAAGTGTTTTCACTTTTTTGTCATGTACATTCCCTCTGTCCCCGCTGTATCAGTGTTGAATTTCTGAAAGCAGTCTTAACCTTGTTGGGTTTATTTTGATATACTGGAGCTGAGGGAGGTGTCACTATATGCTATGTTCCTGCTGTTGCTCACTTGTAGAGGAAATTTATTTCCCTCGACCTGCACTGTTACTCTTTTCAAATACAGACATAAATACAGTCTCAAGAAAATCTGTACAATACTGCGTAAATCTCACAAAACCTGTCAAGATCACATCTGGGTCACATTTTAAAAAGTATGAAATCATTTTATATATGTTTTATTTTCATTGCAGAGTGTGTGTATGTGTATATTTTTCAATTACAATTAGCCTAAACCAAATGATATTCATTGTAATATTGTATTATGAACCTATGAATATAATATAAATTTGTTTCTTTGAAGCAATATACCATTTCATTTTTTTCTTGCTTTTGATTTTGCAGTTTTGTGAGATTCATCTAATCTTTCTTAATGTGTATGTGCAGGCCTTTGTGCTCTTTTGTTGTTAAACATGTCAGTGGGTATACTGTGTTTGCAGGTGTGTGTGATATTGTTCTGTATAAAAGACTGTTTATGTGTCTGCTGGCATTCCTTCATATGCTTTAGACCATTAGCTAGGCACATATAAAATGTGCTTGCAAAGAACCTAGTTATTTATTGGGAATTACATATTATGCCACTTTATGGCAATATTTTGCAGATACAAAGTCATAAAGAATATGATAGTCCTCATCTATGCCAGGAGCTGACATCTGCTTCTAGCTGTTTTATCTTCATATCCGTCTTTAAATATCCCTGTGTTAGATGTTAGGTTACAGTATGTGATGCTATGTTTGTGTTTGTTTATAAACGCAAACCCAGGATCATTTCTGGAGTAGAACACATTCTGAGGTAAGCTGAGAATAGGTGGAATTTGTCCCAATAGTGCCATCTCCCACATCACCCCCCAAAAATAAAGATTTTAGTTATGCCACTAAAATAAAATTTAGCCTGATCAGGATACTTGGTGTTCTCGGTAAATCTCTTTTCATGGTTCCATGCTGCATATCATATTAAAAACTATGGAGTAACAGCAATATATGTGAACTGAAAGGTCCTTTTATGCTCTCTGTCAGTGAGAGTTTGAGACATTTTTTGAATAATGATTTTTTTTTATTATTTTCTTGTGTCTGAATCTGGTTGTGTGAAACAGGACTCCAGTCAGATTGGTCTGTTGAAGGAGCTTCTGGATCTGCAGAAGGACATGGTGGTGATGCTTCTCTCTCTATTAGAGGGTAAGAAATATCTGTTCATAAAATTTAACTTTAATCTGTAAAGTCATTTAAGGGATTCACTTCCAGAATAAAATCCAAAGCAGATAATCGAGTATCGGCATAAGCAATAATCGGAGACCAACGTCTTGGTGTGCGAATTCCAGGACAGAGTTCTATCTTCACAGCTGAAGCTTGTGCTCTACTACTGGCTTTGGAAATGATAGAAAATGGACAAGAAAAACATTTTTTAATTTTCACAGATTCAAAATCCTGCCTTCAAGCACTTGAAAATGTAAAGACTGATCATTCCATAATTATAAAGATTTGAGCCAAAGCAGACTGTTTTTTCTACTGCTGGGTTCCAGGTCATATGGGTTTTTCTGACAACGAGAAAGCAGATATCACTGCAAAAGAAGCACTGTAACTGAATATTTCTGAGTGTCAAATTCCTTTTTGTGATGTCAAACCTGTGATAAACTCTTATATTAATGACATGTGGCAGATAGAATTGGATAAATGTCATGAAAATAAGTTATATGAAACAAATCCTAGTGTAAGAATTTATTTTTTTTTTTTTAAATTTAGTGTAAGATTTTTTTTTAAATCTAGGTATAACCAAGTTGTTTTTACAAGGTGTCTTTTAGGTCATACAATATTTACAGATGGATATTTATTAAAAGGTGAAGAACCACCATCATGCCTTTCTTGCCAAACTAAAATGACTATGAAACATATTTTATTGGATTGTACTGTTTTTAATGTAAATAGACAACGGTTTTATTCAGAGGTGTGGCTAACTGATTTATTTAAAAATGTACCATCTGAATGTATTTTAGAATTTTTGTCTAGTGTACATCTGAAATGTCTTTTATAAACTTTTGTTAATTGTATACCTTGTATAATTTATTTAGAGAACACCATGAAAATAGCCTTCATGCTGGCATGGCGTTAAAAATGGAATAAATAAATAAATAAATCCAGAATAAAAATGTCCTGATAATTTACTCACCCCCATGTCATCCAAGATGTTCATGTCTTTCTTTCTTCAGTCGAAAAGAAATTAAGGTTTTTGAGGAAAATATTCCAGGATTTTTCTCCATATAGTGGACTTCAGTGGTGGCCAACATGTTGAAGGTCCAAATTGCCGATTCAATGCAGCTTCAAAGAGCTCTACACAATCCCAGCTGAGGAATAAGGGTCTTATCTAGCAAAAATAACAGTCATTTTCTAAAAAAAATAAATAAATAAATAAAAATCTGTCTTGTCACATAGGAAAGGTCACACGTGACGTAGGCAGAAGTACCGACCCAGTGTTTACAAAGGGAACGTGCAAAGAAAGTCAAACGTCCTTTACAGAAAAAAGGTAACACAACGATGTTGGATGATTTTGAAGTTGGAGGAGAAAATGAGATGGAGTTTTTCATCCTACCCTACCTTTTTGAACCAAAGTACACAGACAAAGAACTAACGTGTGTGACCTTGAAGGATCGTTTCGCTAGATAAGACCCTTATTCCTCAGGTGGGATCATGTAGAGCCCTTTCAAGCTGCATTAAAACTGCAGTTTGGATCTTCAACCCATTGGCCGCCATTGAAGTTCACTATATGGGGAAAAATTCTGGAATGTTTTCCTCCAAAAACTCTTTGTGACTAAAGAAAGAAAGACATGAATATCTTTGATGACATGAAGGTGAGTAAATGATCAGGAAATATTTTATTCTGGAAGTGAACTAATCCTTTAAGTCATGATCTATAGCCTATTTTTTCTTGTATTATTACAGGTAACATTGTGAATGGCACAATCGCTCGCCAGATGGTTGACATGCTGGTTGAGTCATCCAGCAACGTAGAGATGATTCTCAAGTTCTTCGACATGTTCCTCAAACTGAAGGACATTGTGGCATCAGATGCCTTCCGTGATTATGTGACAGACCCTCGTGGCCTTATCTCCAAGAAAGACTTCTCCAAGGCCATGGACAGTCAGAAGCAGTACACTCCATCTGAGATCCAGTTCCTGCTGTCTTGCTCCGAAGCCGATGAGAACGAGATGATCAATTTTGAGGAGTTTGCCGATCGCTTCCAAGAGCCAGCCAAAGACATCGGCTTCAACATTGCTGTGCTACTCACCAACCTCTCTGAGCATGTTCCTCATGACACTCGCTTGCAGAACTTTTTGGAGCAAGCTGAGAGTGTGCTGAACTACTTCCGACCCTTCCTGGGCCGTATCGAGATCATGGGCGCCAGCAAGAGGATAGAACGTATATACTTTGAAATCAGCGAGGCCAACCGCAACCAGTGGGAGATGCCTCAGGTCAGAGAGTCAAAGCGGCAGTTCATCTTTGATGTCGTCAATGAGGGTGGTGAGTCTGAGAAGATGGAGCTCTTTGTGAACTTCTGCGAGGACACCATCTTTGAGATGAACATTGCCTCGCAGATCTCAGAGCAGGAAGAGGAGGTGATCGAAGATGAGGATGAAGAAAATGAGGAGGAGAGCAGCGGTGGTGGAAATGGAGAGGGAGAAGGAGAAGAAGGTAATGGAGAAGCAGCACCACCTGAATCCAGCTCAGCCTTTGCAGACTTCATCAAGAGCATAATGAACTTCATTAGCCTCTTCACTTTCCGCAATCTCAGACGTCGTTACCGCAAAATCAGGAAAATGACCATAAAGGACATGATTGTTGGTCTGGTCATGTTCCTCTATACTGTCCTCTTTGGCATCCTGCACTTCATCTATAGCGTCTGCAGAGGTTTCTTCCTGCTCATCTGGAACACTCTCTTCGGAGGAGGTCTGGTGGAGGGAGCTAAGAAGATGACATTGACAGAGATTCTGACTAACATGCCCGACCCAACTCAAGATGAGGTCCACGGTGACCTTCCACCTGAGCCAGGAGCAAGAAAAGTACAAGAATCAGGTGGAGCTGGTGAGGGAGAGGAGGGAACAGGAGGAGGAGAAGAGGAAGCAGAAGATGGAGAAGAGGATGATGGTGGAAGACCTGGTTTTGGTCCTCACGGCGGTTTAGGAGATATGGGAGAAACTGAGCCAGAGGAGCCTCCGACTCCAGAAGGCAGCCCACTCCTGAAGAGGAAGCTGGTGAGAAAAAGAGTTTTGCATTTGTAGTCTAAAGATGCAGTCACAGTTATCTTTGTTCTGTGAATCACAGGTGAAATCCGGTCATTTTAGTAGGAATTAGTCAGGAATTACTCAGTCAGGAGGGTAAAATAATTCCCCCCATTTCCCAATGATTGTAAGTTGATCACGTGGATATCTGTGACTTCTATGTGAGTGGTGCTTCATACGTAAATCACAACACTGTAGACAATAGACTGTGGACCTTTTTAAGCTGTGAAATTTTGCCCCGAATTGTACTAATGTGACCGCACATTAAGAGTGAACATCCAGCATGTGGATTGTTCATCACCACGTTTCCACATTGTTCTCCTTCTGTTTGTCAAATATAATGGTGCTTCTTGCTTTGTAGATTCATCATCTAAATCTCATAGTCTACATATTCTTCTCCTGTGGGTATTTCAGGTGGTTGAAGAAGCAGAGGGAGAAGCAGTAGAAGAGGAGAAAGTAGAGGAAGAAGCAGCCCCTGAACCCGAAAAAGCAGAGTAAGTAATGGGAATCAAATTATCAATGACTTTCACTGGTGAATGTTGTGAAGTCATATTCATTACAGGATAAACATTGTGCTGTTGTTGCTTTGACTGATCCTTCTGTCCATCAAAGTGCTGAAAATGGAGAAAAGTCAGAGAAGGAAGCAGAACCTGAGCCAGAGGAAAAACCAGATGAAGAGCGAGAGGAGAAAAAAGCAAAGGCTAAAGCAAAGAAAGGCAAGAAGAAAGAGGAAGAGGGCTTTGAACTCTGGAATGAACTTGAAGTCCAAAGAAACAAGTTCATGGTAATTACAGTTATTTATCTATATACATCTTTCACAGTCATGTAGAATGAATGTATATTGATTCATCCCAGCAGGCACCAGACGTCTATGTAACGTCAGGTTGACGTTGGACATGACGTCGGACAGACGTTGCATTTTGGTTGAAAATGAAAATCGGGTTGACGTCAATATTTGACGTCAATTTGACGTTGACTTAACGTTGGATTTTGGTTGCACAACCTAAAGACAACAAAATCTCAACATCAGCTGACGTCGGTATTGGACATCAATTTAACATTGATATTAGACGTTGAATTTACGTTGAATTTTGGTCACCCGACGTCGCAACCAAAATTTAACCAAATATCAACGTCTTACGACGTTGTGTGCCTGTTTTGTGCCTGCTGGGATGTTTAATTCAATTATAATATGTTACATTATATTATTAATATTTTTCATTCATTACTTTTGATTCTGACTGCATCTAAAAGGTAAACCACTTTCTCTTCTAGAATTATCTGTCTCGCAATTTCTACAACCTGCGCTTCCTGGCTCTCTTCATCGCCTTTGCACTCAACTTCATTCTGCTCTTCTACAAGGTGACGTGATAATAAAACAGGGCTTTTCAAACTGAAGTCTTGGGAGCCCCACAGGGCCACGGGGGTGGTCTGTGAATATTTTTATTTATTTATTTATTTTGCATTTTTAGTTAACATGCTGTTTTTTCACATTCACTAGATTTATTATGCATTCTAAGGACTGGTCAACGAGGGGTTCAATCACAATTTAACAGCAAAAAAATGAATAAATTGAACCCCTGCAATAAAATACTTTACAACTATGTGATTCGCTGTAATTTGTTTCAAAAACAAATTTGCCTGAAGCTATCTATTCCTCCCTAGGTATCTGACAGCCCACCTGGAGAAGAGGAGGAGTTTGAGGGTTCGGCTATGTTTGAGGGTTCTGGTGTATTTGAGGGCTCTGCTGTGTTTGAAGGCTCTGGTGTGTTTGAGGGCTCCGGGATCTTTGAGGGCTCTGCTGGAGAAGATGAAGGTTCTGGAATGGAGGAGAATGGAGAGGAAGATGAGGAAGAAGGGTTTGTCCACTACTTCCTGGAGGAGAGCACTGGATATATGCAGCCTGCTTTGGCCTTCTTCTCTATCTTACACACCATCATTTCCTTCCTATGTATCATTGGCTACAACTGTCTGAAGGTCAGGAGTTCACTGGATTTTGTTATCATTTACTAACTCTCATGTAATTTCAAACCTGTATGACTTACTTTCTTCTGTGAAACGTGAAGAAATATTTACTAGTGTCAATGCTGCTCTTTTCCAAACAATGAAAGCATTAAAGGACCACTGAAAGGACATAAATTATGACAGAAGTGTCATTTTGGAGTGAAATATTTCTTTTCCTTTGGTTAAGCTAGTGTGAGCTGCTAACGTTTTCACATATGTCTAGGTTCCTTTGGTCATCTTCAAGAGAGAGAAGGAACTGGCCCGTAAACTGGAGTTTGACGGTCTGTACGTAACTGAACAACCAGAAGATGACGACATCAAGGGCCAGTGGGACAGACTTGTCCTCAATACACCGTAATACTACTACATTATTATTATATATAAATTTATAAGCAAGTATCCCTGTGAAGACTGTGCGATCTGTAATTTCTTTTTATTCTCCACTCAGGTCTTTCCCGAACAACTACTGGGACAAATTTGTGAAGAGAAAGGTCAGGAGCGTACTATACTTGTGTGTGTAGATGTATTGAGAGATGTCGGTGACTGAAGGTGTGTCTGTGTTGTAGGTGCTAGAGAAGTATGGTGATATCTACGGTAGAGAAAGAATCGCTGAGCTGCTCGGCATGGATCTAGCATCCCTTGATGTCAGTGCTATGACACACGAGAAGAAGCCTCAGATTGATCCCTCAATGTTCACATGGTAAGAAAGACGCAAAACACACTCATAAGTGTCACCAAAATGTCAACAGCCAATACAAGTAACAAAAATAATTCAATACCACAAAAACATATATGCCATTAGGTAGGGATGGGAACTGCTCTGATGAATCCAATTGCTTAACTGTTCCATTGATGACTTTTGAAGCGGGAATATTTGGAAAGTGAAATTTAGTTGCCAAATGATGAAGAAAGAAAGAAAGAAAGAAAGAAAGACAGAAAGAATTGAACTTGAAGAACTCAACTATGAATTGAAGTGCTCTGGTCAAGCTCATTTTTTGGATTCACTAAAATGAACCTATTCATAAGAGCCATTTGTGTGAGATTCAGACATCACTGCTCTTAAACATGATGTAACAACAGGATGGAGATTCTGTTTCTCATTATAAAATTTAATGAATCCACAGGTTGACATCTATTGACATCAAATACCAAATCTGGAAATTTGGAGTGGTGTTCACTGATAATGTGAGTTTCAGTAAAGACAACACTTTTTCCTAAGTTGTTTCGGTTAGATGAGAATATTTATAGCAATGATCATTCATTTGGATTCTGTTTTGCTCTTAGACGTTCCTGTATCTGGTTTGGTATCTGGTCATGTCACTGCTTGGCCACTACAACAACTTTTTCTTCGCCTGTCATCTGCTGGACATCGCTATGGGCGTCAAAACCCTGCGCACCATCCTGTCCTCTGTAACTCACAATGGCAAACAGGTATAGCTCTCAGATAACATCATATTTTCATATAACATAGAAGTCTCTTTCAGATGTGAATGTTAATCTGGTGACTGTGGTTTAGCTGTTGATGACTGTGGGTCTGCTGGCTGTGGTGGTCTACCTCTACACCGTGGTGGCCTTCAATTTCTTCCGAAAGTTCTACAACATGAGTGAGGATGAAGACGAGCCGGATATGAAGTGTGACGACATGATGACTGTAAGTCTTTCTCCACACATATCTACATTTGGTTCAATTACACTTTCTCATTTCATGCCTGACTGTGATCATGTCTTCTCTCTCAGTGTTATCTGTTCCACATGTACGTGGGTGTGCGAGCTGGTGGTGGTATAGGAGATGAGATCGAGGATCCAGCCGGAGACGAGTATGAACTTTATCGTGTGGTCTTTGACATCACCTTCTTCTTTTTTGTCATTGTCATCCTGCTGGCCATCATTCAAGGTGAGGAACGTTTTAGAGAAATTTAGACACTGTGGACAATTTACTACTTTGTAAATTTAATGTTTAAAAAATTTATAACATTATGAAATAATGTTTGTGTTTTGTGCAGGTCTGATCATTGATGCCTTTGGTGAGCTGAGAGATCAGCAGGAGCAGGTCCGAGAGGACATGGAGGTACTATTTTTTTATTATTATTATTTTAATACATAAAAGAATAGTTTACCTGCAATTGACAATTTGCTGAAAATTCAGGCCATTCAAGATGTAGATGAGTTTTTTTTTGGAGAAATTTAGCATTTAGCACTTGTAAATAATGGATCCTCTGCAGTGAATGGGTGCCTTCAGAATGAGAGTTTAAAAAGGTGATAAAAACATCACAATAATCCGCAAGTAATCCACATGACTCCAGTGCATCAATTAATGCCTTGTGAAGTGAAAAGCTGTGTGTTTGTAAGAAACAAATCCATCATTAAGGTATTTAACTTTGAACTGTCGCTTCTGGCCAAAATATGAGTCCATAATAACACCGTTCCTTTAATACTTAACTGAAGTATGTAAAATGTTCATGTGAGTCTGTTGCACTGGCATTTACAAACCTCAGTGTAGAAACAATACAAACTATGATTAGTGGATTATGTGTAGATCAGTAAGAATTGTTGCTAAATGGGCACTTTGTTACGGTGGCCCAGTAGTGCACAATACAACAAAATCTCCACAACACAACGAAATTAGCACAACACAATGGAAACAAGCCACAACAAAATGAAATTAGAACAACACAACGGAAACAAGACACATCACAATGGAAACATGCCACAACACAACAAAATTAGCACCACACAACAGAAACAAGCCACAGCACAATGGAAAAAAGCCGCAACACAATGAAATTAGCACAAAACGATGAAAACAAGCTGCAACACAACAAAATTAGAACAACACAATGAAAACAAGCCACAACACAATGAAATTAGCACAACACAACGGAAACAAGCCACAACACAACGAAATTAGCACAACACAACGTAAACAAGCCACAACACAACGAAATTAGCACAACACAACGGAAAAAAGCCACAACACAACGAAATTAGCACAACACAACGTAAACAAGCCACAACACAACGAAATTAGCACAACACAACATAAACAAGCCACAGCACAACGAAATTGGAACAACACAATGGAAACAAGCCACAACACAACGAAATTAGCACAACACAACATAAATAAGCCACAACACAACGAAATTGGAACAACACAACGGAAACAAGCCACAACACAACGAAATTAGCACAACACAACATAAACAAGCCACAACACAATGAAATTAGCACAACACAACGGAAACAAGCCACAACACAACGAAATTAGCACAACACAACATAAACAAGCCACAACACAACGAAATTAGCACAACACAACATAAACAAGCCACAACACAACGAAATTAGCACAACACAATGGAAACAAGCCACAACAAAATGAAATTAGAACAACACAACGGAAACAAGACACATCACAATGGAAACATGCCACAACACAACAAAATTAGCTCCACACAACAGAAACAAGCCACAGCACAATGGAAAAAAGCCGCAACACAACGAAATTACCACAAAACTATGAAAACAAGCTGCAACACAACAAAATTAGAACAACACAATGAAAACAAGCCACAACACAACGAAATTAGCACAACACAACGTAAACAAGCCACAACACAACAAAATTAGAACAACACAATGGAAACAAGCCACAACACAATGAAATTAGCACAACACAACGTAAACAAGCCACAACACAATTAAATTAGCACAACACAACATAAACAAGCCACAACACAACGAAATTAGCACAACACAATGGAAACAAGCCACAACAAAATGAAATTAGAACAACACAACGGAAACAAGACACATCACAATGGAAACATGCCACAACACAACAAAATTAGCACCACACAACAGAAACAAGCCACATCACAATGGAAAAAAGCCGCAACACAACGAAATTACCACAAAACGATGAAAACAAGCTGCAACACAACAAAATTAGAACAACACAATGAAAACAAGCCACAACACAATGAAATTAGCACAACACAACGTAAACAAGCCACAACACAATGAAATTAGCACAACACAACGTAAACAAGCCACAACACAACGAAATTAGCACAACACAACGTAAACAAGCCACAACACAACAAAATTAGAACAACATAATGAAAACAAGCCACAACACAATGAAATTAGCACAACACAACGTAAACAAGCCACAACACAATAAAATTAGCACAACACAACGGAAACAAGCCACAACACAACGAAATTAGCACAACACAATGGAAACAAGCCACAACACAATAAAATTAGCGCAACCCATCGAAATTAGACCTATGCATTGTGTTGTGGAGATTTTGTTGTGTTGTGCACTACTGGGCCACCGTACTTTGTGACCAGAATAATCAGCAATTAGTCAGCTCATTATCATGTGACTTCACTGTCATTCACAAATTCTCTCTTGTGGCCTCATGGGGTAGTAAAGTGTCCACTGGATACACACTTCAGAACCTCTGCAAAAGTAGTAGGTCATCTTCGCCTATTGTTTTATGAATACTACAAATTCGGACATACTATTCATTTCGCATACTGTTTTTCGGCTACAATATAGTAAGGGAGAAGGCATGTTCTGGTGCAAGGATTAACATTAACTAGCTTTTCTCAGCGAGATTCTATTCAAACTGTTGCTTCCCCATGACAGTGGTTGACGTTCAAGGAGAAAACTGACTGTTGAAGATGTGTTTGCTAATGTGTGCAATAGCCTCCCTTGTGGCAACCACTGAGAATGAAATATGTACTTGTCTTGCATTATGGATTGTGGTTTTAAAATTAAGATCTTTTTGTTTTGTTTTTTCAAAGACTAAGTGTTTCATTTGTGGAATTGGAAGCGACTACTTTGACTCGACTCCGCATGGCTTCGAGACGCATACGATGGAGGAGCACAATTTAGCCAACTACATGTAAGCGTTTTGTTTATTCAGAAACAACAAGGGCTAATATTTGGTTCCTTATTTTGAAACCATGTTGTTGTTTTTTTTCTGCCATGTAGGTTCTTCCTGATGTATTTAATCAATAAAGACGAAACGGAGCACACAGGACAGGTCAATGTTGCTTTATTCTTATCACTGTCCAAAAATGTCTTTCTGAAACAAACAAATAAAAAACTTTGCATCTAAAAGGGTAGACATTCTAAATATATATACACTACCATTCAAAAATTTGAGTTGATAAAGATTTTTTATGCTTACCACGGCTGCATTTATTTGATCAAAATGCAGTAATATTGTGATGTATTGCATTTCCATTTTAATATTTCATTTTAAAATATCATGTTAAAGCTAAATTTTCAGCAGTCATCACTTCAGTCTTCAGTGTCACTGACCCTAACTTTTACTGACCCTAAAATCTGAGCAGTAGTGTATATATTAAAAATGTAAATAAAAAAAAAATCATTTTAATTTTCTCAATATTTTGCTGAATTGTATTGTAATGCAGTGTATTCGTTTGATTTCTCTCTCTTTCTAGGAGTCCTATGTATGGAAAATGTACCAGGAGCGATGCTGGGACTTCTTCCCAGCTGGTGACTGTTTCAGGAAGCAGTATGAAGATCAACTTGGCTAATTCTACAGCCTTGAAAGTGTGTGTTTGTGTACAAGTATAATTTCAGGAATGAGGGTCAAAGAGGGAATTGTGAAAAATAGCCAAAAGAAGGGAATAAGAGATAAATGACCGACTGTAGCCTTGATTTGACTCTCACAACCCTCATCTTCAGCCAACACATCACACAGACCACACAAACTCACTCATAATACTTAAATCCTTTGATTTCCCTGTGTTTGACTAAACGAGAGAGAAAATAACTAAGACTGAGCATCAAAAGAAAGTTTTTTAAACTGTATATACACACTACATGGCCTTTACCTATCCACTAAGGACTTTTTAAATCACATCAAGCCAAAATGAACAAACACCCCTAAACAAAGCCTTCCTTTCCTCTCTGTTTTGTCTGTCACTATCAATCTAAAAAATCTCAGTGCCTAATGTTGAATCTTAACAGTACAGTGAGGATTTAAGTATGATTTTATTGATAGTTTGTAGCAATCTTTTTATGTGTAGAGTAGCTGTCTAGATCTTTTAATTTTAGCGTATATAAATAAAGCTTTGTTTATGTTTATTTATTCACGTATACCACATAAATATAACCATATGAGTGGTAGCATCATGCTCTGTGACTTGTATATAGAGCATTTTGACAAATATCAATCCAGGCTTTTCCCCTGGCGCATCGAGCGAATGTGAGAATGCATGCAACCGAAACATCTTAATACCATTTTATTCTCGAGAGGAAAGTATTACAACCCTAATATTTCTCTCCCGCCTCTGTTTCAAGTTTCAGAGAATTACAAATGGTCTCATGAGAAGTTTTAACTTTGTAAAAATGTGAAACCACCTGTTTTGCACTCTAGAGTCTTATAATAGGACGCTGTATCCATGCCAAGCACACACTTCCATGGAGTCCTGCTACACAATGCTGTATTACAAATATAGAGAGGTGGAGAGAGTTTGTGGGTCATTCATTTTATTAAAAACCTCCTCTCTAGATTTAGAAGACGATGTCCTTTTACTCTGATTATGGGAAAGAAGTACTATCATGACTATATGCACAGTATTATTTATGTTGCTATACTATCATTTAAGACCTTGACGTGAACGATGCTGTGTCATTCAGATAACAAGACTGCAACTTACTTTATTCACTTAAATACATAGATGATATATTTTTGTTGGAGCTCTAAATAATTAAGACACTCTGAACTCATTATGTCACAAGTGAGTATTTATTATGTACCTTTTTTGGGGGGGAATATAGGTCAGAATTTAGTAGAAAAGTGGAAAAGGAATGTGAGCTAGATTAAGTTAACATAGAGGTAACAAAGACAATGTGTTTTTGCCTTTTAGATTTTTCTTCTTCTTTTTGGCGAAATCTCATACTTTATTTTTGTCGTATATAGGTGACGTATATAGTCGTAGGTCTCTGATATTCGTGCATCAGACAACTCCAATCGACTGAAACAAACTCACATGTGCATGTTCCACTTTGTGTGTTCTGCTGACAAGTTGTGACAGCACATTAAGAGCGTGTGTTGAGGTCTTTTGGTGTGTTTTGCTCTGAGAGCTCACAGAGGGAAGAAATCAACTGTCTTCTCTGGATCTGACTGTGTATCAGGCTGAATCCTGTTTCAATGCACATTAAACAGATTCCAATATTTTAAGAGCACTGCTGTCTCTGTCTTTTGAGCTTGATTTGTGTCTGTAGGTTCTTATAAGCCTTACTCTATAATACATGTCTTCAGTAATTGTATCAACTACTGTGCAATTAATAAGTATTTGTTGTAAATATGGTAGTATTCATGAATGAGTCACTGAATCATCAAACCAATTCATTCAAACACACTGATATGTTCAGAAACAAATCCAGCGACTGTGTTTATAAGTGAGTCATTGAATCATTCACTCAACCGATTTGTGTTAAACGCACTGGAACAAAATAAGTTGCTGAATTCAGAACAATATACTAGCATACTATTATTTTTATAATATATTTGTATGACAGCAATAGTAGTAGTAGTATACTAGCGTGCGGTTATGAATTCAGCAAGTGGCTGTGTTTTGGAGTGAGTCATTGAATTTACTCAACCGCCACACTGGTTCATTCAAGAAATAAATAAAGTGGCCGTGTTTATAAGAGAGTCATTGAATCATTTACTCAAGTGATTCATGCAAACATACTGATTCATTCAGGAACAAATCAAGTGACTGTCTTTATGCCTGAGTCATTGAATTGTTCACTTAACTGATTAATCCAAACACACTGATTCATTCAGGAACAAATCAAAAGACTGTCTTTATGACTGAGTCATTGAATCATACTCAACCAGTTTGTTCAAAAACACTGATTCATTCAGGAATGAATCCCCAACACACCACTGTCGCTCGGAGTCACAGTAAATAATTCTTCTGTGGCTTTGTTTGAAAAACAAAGTTATTGGTGACAGTGTACCTAAAATGTTGGTTAATCAACACACAACTTACATAATATTCAATATCAATATTCTAATCAATATATATATATCACAGTCATGATGGTATTTGAAACAACAGCATTCTCAGTCATGTGATATTTCTTAGGTATACTATTATACCACAGTACACTATATATAAATTGAAGTCTTTTAATATCATATAAATATAATTATTCAGTGGTGCTAGGTGATCCTAACCACATCCTCAGCATATAAACGAGTCTACATTCATACACTTTGGGGTGTGTTGTCTCAGGGCATTATAACTGCATTATAGTATCAAAACAGTTATATAACTGACTGACATAACAATAAAAGAATTAAAAATAATGGTGATTTGGACCACCCTTTCTCAAACCTTCCCAAAGGGCTCCTGAAACAACAAATGCCTCAAACACCATGGCTGTACATGTTGGTGCTTGTTTGTTGACCGTATCAGGAAAGGGCAAGGCATTGCTGATACTAGACGAGTTAGTCCAGTGTTTCAGCAGGTGTTTTTTATTATTATTATTCATGTATTTAGTGATTCATTTGTGTATTCAGAATATTTTTTTTGATTTTGCTCCCGGTTCTGCTATTCAAGTTTCATGTAATTCTGCATGGTCAAGTGCTGATACGGCCCTCCACCTCCACCTCAGTCTTCAGTTTGGTTTTCAGATCTGCTTTCAATGTGGAAGGTTTAAAGGGGTTTAAAGGGCCCTTTTCTCAGTTTGACATCCTGGAGATTGAGGAAGATGTTTAGCTGTTCTTCATTCACTTCTGAACATGAAGGCTCTTCATTATAGGCACCAAAGACATAGCATACTGTTCCTTAGTTATCCTAAAATCATATTATACTGTAAATTAATACCAGTATATTCTCAGTTTATAAATTGTTATTGTTATTAATATCTGAAATAATTTAGACAAACATAAGAGTGAATGAAGGCATTAAAGCACACAGTATTATTCAACTATATTATATTATTCAGCTTCATTTAAATATATGGCATACACACTTCTTATTGCATTTCAACATTTAGATTAAGGTGACATTTTTATTATTTATTATTTATATTTATTAATTATCATTAATATTCATTAATGACAATACATTATAATGACATACCAAGAAGACACCTAATGAAAATAAGTGTAAAAATAATTATATATTAATTGAATTATATATTAATACACATAATAATATTACAAAATACTAATAATGTTCTATAAATATGAGATTGTCATAAAACAGACACTGTGATTGATCAGTTTCAACACGCATTTAGCAGGATCATGTGACATTGAGTAAAACTCGTGACATTTATCCTCCATCAGTGATTTGTATTGCGATGACTGTATTTGCTGAGTAACTTGGGATAATTCTAACTAAGCATATTTAGTCCCTAAAATACTGCTGAATAATCTAGGTGTCATCCAGTCTCTCATTAAATGTGAGAATTTCTGCATTCATTTTGTTTCTGTGGTCATTAAACAAAATTCAGTCCAATGTTATTTAGTACATAGTTTCTCATTTTGTCCATGAGCTCCTCCTGACACAATGAAGGGACAAGTGAGGACTAGTAACTTGTATTATACTAAGCTCATTAATGTTCATAAACCTCATACTACTCAGCTGCCCAGCGCTGACTTCTTTCTTACTGGACAAAGGCTGAGAAGGGTGTGTTTCAGTTGAGCTTATTGACTCATGACTCATTATGAGTAAGAAAAAAGTGGGTTAATAATATTCACTTCAGCCATCATCCTGTGCAGTCAATCAGTTTAACAAGTAAGAAAACATCCTGAGGCGGGTCTGATGTTAGTGGAATCGGTAAGCGGAAGTTTATTAAAAACAGTAATTATGAATGATTTTTTAATGTAGAAATCAAATTTAGTGTGATTTCTTTTATTATTCAAACAGAAATACAGTAAAAACAGGAATAGTGTCAAATATTATTACAGTTTAAAATAACTGTTTTCTATTTAAATATATATTAAAATCAAATTTATTCCTGCGATGGCAAAGCTGAATTTTCAGCTGTCATTACTTCAGTCAGTGTTCTTCAGAAATCATTCTAATGAGCTGATTTGGTGCTCAAGAAATATTTCTTAGTATTTTTCATTCCTAATTATTATATCTGCTTAATATTATTTGTGGAAACAGTGATCTGTGTTTTCCAGGATTCTTTGATGAATAGAAAGTAAAAAAAAAAAAAAAAAAACAGCATTTATTTGAATTAGAATTCTTTTGAAACAGTGATCAATTAAATGCATCCTTACTAAATAAGTATTCTTTATTTATTTATATATATATATATATATATATATATATTAAAGATCTGACTCAAAACGTTTGAGTGGAGGTTATACTGTAGAACTATTTACTGGCTGTTTCCTCTGACATAGCAATGAATGTAAAACCTTTCTTTCACAATGCTTATCAGACCAGAAATACTTGACTGATGTAGGCTTATTTAGTTTTCTAAGCATCAGTGTTAATATAGGTCAGGCAAAAAGGAATGCAGAATGGCTTGCCATCATTGTGGTCTCTCATGCAGCCTCACAACAAGAGCTCTTCTCACTTAAGTTCACACTTTCTGTACCACAATAATACAGCAACCTCTACGTATATATCAGTACTTACAGAACTGTTCACATTGGTACAATTTCCATTTAATTTTATTTGACTTTCATTTTGATAATATTAAATATCAGGTAAACAATGCATTTTTAATGTAACAATTATTCTTGCTCTTTTGTGGTTTGTACCGAGTAGCTTGTAACTGTGGTGAATGTGGTCTTGTCTTGAGAGGTGTCCTGTGGTCATTGTGTCAAGTTACTTACAGTAATACAGTTAGTTAAACCTGTACAAAGCTGAGCAAACAAGAATGTATGCAGGGTGGCGTAAATGTTGTTTAGTTAATGCCAAAACTAAAAATTCTGCCATTATTTACTCACCTACATGTCGTTACAAATCTGTATTACTTTTACTCTTCTGTTGAACAACAACAACAACAACAAAATAATATGTTATATTATTATAGGTTTAGACGTTGTAACTTCCCTCTTTAAACACTAGAGGGAGTTATTCAATATGGGAAGAATTATACAGCTGCTATCCTCAATTCAGCCACAAATATATGGTACTGTTTATACCGGACACATAGTCATTATCTCATTGAATCAAATGAGTACTCTAGTTAAACATTTCCCTTATGATTTATATGGCATTTTATTGAAGAAGAGCACTTCTGGTAAGTGTTGGAATCACTTATAAGTCACTTATTAAATGTTATTACCTTGTTTGTTTAATAGCATCATATGTTTGTGGTGATCGAGTGAGTTACATTTATTGATGTGTGTGTGTGTGTGTGTGTGTGTGTGTGTGTGTGTGTGTAGGGGTTGTGATTCTTAACTGTACAATATTCATTTGGTTAAGCTATATTTTTATTAATAGTAATTAGCCTACTCCTAAAAACAACAAAAGCAGTAGAAATTTATGGCATGTCTATGTGTATGTGTTTTTAAGGGAATAAAAATTAGCATATCCTATCTATATTTGAGAAATGAGATATTGTCTCGTAATTAATTGCCTTGTTCCTGTTATAATATGCTGTGCCACAGTTTTTCGTTTTTACAAATATTGCATATTGCCTCAAAAGAAGCTCAGTTAACCATATATATCCTACTGTATCATATTTAAAACATTTTTAAAACATTTATTTATTTGTACATCTCTCAGTGGTTGCATTTGGGTTTGGGTTTTTTTGCAAGGACCTTTAAAATAACTGAAATCTTTTGAAATCAAGTGATAAATGCGGTCAAGACCTGACTGGAAATACTTTGTTTAATTAACCTAATAATTTCTCAGGACGTTCGTCAGCCAATCAGATTCAACAGCATTTTATATGCATTTTATGTAAGTTGTGTGTTGTAATGTTAAACAGGTGTTTCCTGGAGTGTGAGGAATAAGCATGTAACAGCCTGGTGTATCAGATATGATACTAAACATAAAACATAAGCAATTTTTTTTAAAGGTGTTATTTTACATTTTGTATAAAGGTACAATAAACTGTAAATAAAATGAAATGTATTTTTTCTATGTCAGGTTGTGCAGGGTTAAAAACCTTGGCCAGAGCAGTGGGCGTGGTGCAGTGGGCGTGGCATTTAAAGGGCTGCGCAGGATGGGCCAATCATCATCCAGCAGCGGCTGCAGCTCTTCACGCGGCTGTAACCGCGCAGCACTCGCGAGCTCCACACGAGCGCGAAGGTGTTCTTCTTCACACACCGGTGACCGGTTAGACGAGAAACCGATGAAAACCAAGGAGCTGCAGCCTGTTCAGAAGTGCTGGCGGGACGATTTTAAAGAGGGGAAGACTTCTGTGGATGTGAGGGTACATGAGCCGAAAAAACTTCTTTTAAACGCGAGTTCTTCCGGTAATCAAGATGCGACCGAAAACTTGATCCTTCTGAGTCGGGACACCAGCTTTGAGAGTCCTGATTCCCGAAGCGGACAGAAAGGAGTAGCGTTACGCGAGGAGAACCATGAGTGTTGCGTCTCGCCGTGGGACATGGAAAGAGTGTCAGAGGGAGGTGCCGTGACTCCAGGCAGAGTTTCGGAGGAAGATGTGACCCAGTGCCTGAACGCACCAGACTTTTTAGTAGACTTCAGTTGCTCGTCTCCGTTAGCCAAACATAAAATGACCAAAAGTACATCGCAACCCCCCGTGTCAGGTGGTGGGCTGGGTGGAGAAGCGGAGCAACAAGCCTCAAATCCATTCCCTAGGATTATTCCCAAACTAATAGTCACCCATGATGATTTAGGTCCTGGTCAGGACAGTCCGCACATCAGTGATTTGACTTTAAGCATGGGCGGCTTTTCGCTGGACCTGCATCCCGACGAGGACTCGCCCTGCTCGGACAGCGGCTGTGGAGGCTCCCCCGCGCCCTCTCTGCTCCACAGAAAACTGTCCAGCTCCTCCTCTGCTGGATTATCCTCTGCCTCGTCGTTTGAGGAGTCCGAGGATGATTTCACAGGCAGTGATTTTGAGCCCACTAGCTTGTCCCCCAGTGTGATCGGCAGTCCTGATGAACTCACAGGGGTAGGTGTCCAGTTTTCCCAAATGCTTTTAGCCCTTATTATTTTCAAGGTCCCATTATATATATATTGACCTGTTGCATAGTACTGGGTAGTGTTACCCCTGTGAAAAAGAAGCGAGCTTAATTGTAGGGAATGTGCACTTGTAGTGTACTTTAAAAGTTTACTGCACTTGTAGACAATATAAATGAAAGAGAAGACCACCTGAGTGTACTTACAGTCCACTTTCACAACTAAGTGGCTTAAGTACACTTCTAAAAAGTGCACTTTGTAGTGATGTCAAATTAATAGAAAGTTTTAGTTTTACTCTAAAGGTACATTTTTATTTTATTTTATTTATTTTTATTTTTTTTACAAACCTTTTGTCCTGCTTTAAAGGAGTATGCTTAGTAAAACACTAAAGCACACTTAAAGTACCTTTTTTTTAATTGCAGAAATATATGCAATACAGATAGTCTTGGCAAAAATCAAAAAAATCTTCCTTCTGCAGTTAAGTACAAATGCATATGAAAACACACGAATACAGTGTTCTTAGTCTTACTATACAAGCACATGCCACATAAATATTCATACAAACATGTCTATATTCCAACATACTGAAAATTCCTAATAATTTTACCTAAATTGATAATACAATACATACAAGTTAATATATTTTAAATATACTAAATCACAACATTATCATTGCAAATGTGTAGTTACAAATATATTTAAAAAAAAAAAATCATGGCATACAAGTTCCAATAGAAATTACATAAAGTATATTTTAGTTCACATAAATGCTTGTTAGTGCATTCAGCAGTACATTTCAGCCATATTTCAAAGACAATAGAAATATTAAATTCTATATAAAAATGTATGTCAAAAAAGCACTCTTGTGTTCAGCTAATGCAAAATTAGGCCTACATTTTCTTGCAAATAACATGGTGTTCAAAAACATTAGGCCTACGTTTAGATTGCACTTGAGAATTTTCTTTTAAAGTATACTATATCTATAATTTGCATACTTTTAAAAAAGAGAACTTAAGTGTACTGAGTGTATGTCTCAATGGTTAGGGGCAGGGCTTTTGAAGTGTTTGTGCACCAACCTTTTATTATCAACTTTATTATCCGGTTGCAGACGTGAGGTCTTGTGCTGCCTCTTATCTATTGATATTCCTCCAATAAAATACATTGATTAGGACTTTCTGATTACCAGTAAGGAACTTCTCGACATTAAACTTACAACTGTGTTGTTCTTGAGTTGCTTTTGATCTGTAGTGATACTTCAGCTTCAGTTGGCATACAATTATGAGAATGTTTGAGTCACAGTGAAACTATTTATTAAAAATTACAGCTATTTTTAGCTGCTTATCTGTACGCCACCAACTTTTGTATTGTGAAAGAGGTGAATCTAAGATGCATTGATATGCATATATAAAATCAATACCTGTTATTTTATATATAACTCATCAGGCTTTTAGAAATCATCCAAAAGCTTACTGCAATATTGTAGTTTCATTCTTTCTGACAGTCTAGCAGCTTTTCAGTTTCAGATGTATATTGTTAGTATATGTTGGCTCTTGGAACAGTTGACGGGTGAGACTTATTAGAGAGATGACTTTTGTTTTCTGTGGAAAGTTAGTAACTGTGCAAGTTATTTGGCTTTTAAATGCTAGAGACAAAAAGTGAGTAAGATTACCCCGATATTCATGGGGATGTTTTTAAAATATGAGCAAAACTCTCAAGGTGAAGAATAGAAACTCTTCTAGTTTCTGGAAACTCAAAAAAAAAAATAGAACTGTGAAATAATTTCCAAAGGTCACTGATTGATTTAATAATACACTCACTGTCCTAGTCATACATAGATGACTAATAGAGAAGACGAACTCCATGATACCAGAGATTTCATCTGGAAAAATCCCCCAAATCCCGAGAGTCTTTGTGTCCGCCGCCTGAATCTCGGTTAGACACGTGCTAGTTTTTGTCTGGATGGATAATCCAACTGAAACCGTTACAGACTGAAACTTTGAGTGACTTCATATCTCTGATGAAACATTTGTTTACCTTGATTTGAATAGAAACTCTGATCTAGCAACCTGTGCACTGAGTAGGCTGGGCAAAAAAAAAAAACTTGTTAATGAACCTCAATTGGTAAAACATGAGGCTAGCAACACCAAGGTCATGGGTTAAATTTCCAGGAACATTAGTTCTGATAAAATGTATACATTGCTTTGAATGTGCCTTGAGTTCATTTGAAAAATAAGTGTTGTTTGTTTTATTTGAAAGGTCTTACTGTGAATTACCATGATATGTGATTACAGGGAGTTATGCAAATCATTTCATTTGAAAGCTATAGTTTTTTATGTCTCCGCTGAACAAGACCATGACCAGAGTCAGCAGAAACATGATACAATATTTCATTTCATCAGCAGTTCTGTACTACATTCCAATTTCCCCCTCAGTCTCCCATTATCCCAATGATTGATGTTAGTTTTGTGTATGTCTGGCTGGTCCGTGAATCAGTCTGAAGAGAATGACTGTCAGGAAGGGCCATGGCTCCTCATAATCTTTCCATCTTTCCTGCACTTTTTTTTTTTTGTCATTCTTGTCCGATTGGAAGTCCGATTGGTCAAAGGCAGCATCATGTGGTCAAATATTTTAATAATAAGCACTACAGTTTTTAAATGAATAGTAACAAGAAAACTATTTCCTGTTGTTCAAAAGCATCTGTAATTTTTATTTTTATTTTTTGAAAGAAACTTTTGTGCTCACAGAGGCTGCATTTATTTGGCGAATACAGTAATGTTATTAAATATTATTACAATTCAAATGAGCCGTTTTCCATTTGAATATGTTTTAAAATGTAATTTATTCCTGTGATGACAAAGCTGACTTTTCAGCAGACACTGACATTATCACATGATATGCTAATTTGTTGCTCAAGAAAACAGTTGTGCCTCTTAATATTTTTCTGGAAACTGTGATGCTTTTTTTTTTCAAGATTCAGTTCAGTGATCTGAATAAAAGTTTTACTTTTTTTTTTCAAACAAAAAAAATCTTTTAAATGGTAGTGTACATTGCATTGCTAGTCTCTCATATCACTCCGCAGTCTTTGTCACATCATAAAATAATTCCAAGTCTTTTTATTTGTTTATCAATCACCTTGTAATAAGCCATCAAACATCTTGATCACCCAGTCAGGGTTTATTATATATGTTATCATTTACAAATCTTTTTAACTTAAGTTTTGCGGTACATTGAACTCATCCAAGCTACGTATTCAAATTTTTTTTTGAATGTCAGTTTTTTTTTTTAATGATTCGACTCTGTTCTATCAGCTGCTGACATCCACAAGCCACATAGACGCACATTATGATGCCATCATTGAGCCATAATCACTCACACTGTCATGGAAAACTGAGTTGTGGGTGGTTCCTTTGTCGCTAAGTAACCATGAATCCATATATGGTGTTGCTTCTCATTTCTGTTTCTTCAGCTCTTTCTTAATCTGTGTCGTGTCTTACTTCAGTGGTCATGGTGCCGATTATTGTGATTTGTTTACAGCTGTGAGTGTGTGCAAATTACTATTGTTTGACTCTTTTCGTGCTGAGCGTGCTGAGGAAATCTCACATCGCTGCACTTTGCGATAATGAAACAATTCATTTCACGCCATAAGCTTGCTCCACCACTTCTAAGACAAAGCAAAACACTCCAAACAAGATACTAGCTTGAAAACACTTTACAGGAAGAATGAAAGACATCTAGCTGTCTCGGTCTCAGTGTTCCTGGCGCTGTAAAGGGCGTGAAGCTGTTGAACAGGTTTATCTTTATTATGAAAATGCTTTAGGAACTTCTTAGAAAGGAGGGAGAGAGAGAGAGAGACAGATCAAAAGAGCAAGAGGGAGGGGAGAAGTGGAAAATGGATGGCTGCAGTGAGGGAGGAGGTGGGTGATGGGGTGGGTGGGGTTTTTACAGCGTGTTCAAACACAAACAGCCCAGAAAAGCACATTTATTACATTAGTGGTGTTTGTCAAGGCAGACGACACTGTAACTTGATTTTAGTCACGATTACTTGCTAAAAAAAGCAATTTAATATGTACTAATACTTATTAAAATGGTTTATTCAATGTATACTAGTCAACATTTAAAGTGGATCAAAACCTTTCATCAAAGTTGCCCTAAAACAGGGGTGGGGAACATTGATCCTGGAGGACTACTCTCCTGCAGAGTTTATCTGCAACCCTGAAAAACCCTGGGAAAAAAATACCCAACTGCATCCTGAAGACCTTGATTATCTGTTTCAGGTGTGTTTGATTAGGGTTGCATTTAAACCGGCCCTCCAGGATCAACGTTCCCCACCCCGGCCTAGGACAGGGGTGTCAAACTCAATTCCTGGAGGGCCGGAGCCCTGCAGAGTTTAGATGCAACCCTAATTAAACACACCTGATCCAACTAATCAAGTCCTTCAGGCTTAATTGAAAACTGCATAGTATGTGTGTTGGAGTAGGGTTGCAACAAAACTCTGCAGGGCTGCGACCCTCCAGGAACTGAGTTTGACACCCCTGATCTAGGACAATTTTGATGAACTTTTTTGGTCCACTTCAAATGTTGACTACTATACTTTACATAATTTGAATTGTTGCGTGTTGCAAAACCGTAAACCTTAAAAAAATACCACTTCAGTGTTTCTACTTCAAAATTTCTCTTAATTTGATTTGTTACTTGCCATTAGTTTGTAATTATTTGAGAAATTTCCTAGCATTTTCTGAGTGGTCCAAGTGAGTAAATCCTAGACCAATTTTATTCATATATTATTTATTTATTTATTTATTTATTTATTTTCTTCAGTGTACTTGAGAAGATCTGATCACAGAACAACCTTGTTTTAGACAGTTTTTTTTTTTTGGTTTCCTGAGTAGTGTTGTTATTGTTAACTAACTGAAACTAGAACTAAAACCAAAACCATTAAAAATCATTTGAAATCTGAAAGAAAATAAAATGTACATAGTAGGATGAAAATCTTTTAAAAACAAAAAAATATAAATGTTGTCTTGGCAACTATCTGAAATAAGTTTAAATAAAATTTAAAAACAATTAAAGCTAAATAGAAATATAAAAAATGACAAAAGCACATTAAAAAAAAATAAACTAAGAAAATATAACATAACATGACTAATAAAACATAACTAATAAAAATGACAAAAGCATTTAAATTACTAAAACCAAACCTAATATAAAAATACAATGAGGTCCCTTTGGGCCAATAAGTAAAAGCAACCACATGACATTGTTTATATGTTCTTTTACACATTTCTTTCTAAGCTTGCCAGTATGCAGTAAGAAGAGAGTGAGTAAGTCAGGAAGAGTGCATATGCTTCGGATCAGAGAGGAAGGGAGAGTAAGATAAGACTGTGTAGGGGGGACATCTGAGAAAGCAGGAGGAAAGGCATCGACTGACGAGTGAGACAGAGGACTGATAAATTTACTGAGATGGTGAAAGAGACAGCTGAGCTGCAGAAGTGCATGTGAGCGAGAGACCTGGGATCAACAGAGAGAGAGAGAGTTATCAGACTTGTGAGGTAATCAGTGCTCCGTGCACATGATGTGTGTGTGTGTGTGACAGCTCAGTCTGCTTCCCGGATGCATGTGTGGTTACAGGGCAGTGCGGGAGTCGTGGGTCTCTGCACGCTTGTTTGAAGTGTATGCTTTAAGTGTGTGGTTGTGCATGCTTTTGTTTGCCCATACATTTGTGACTGACTGCTGTCTTGCTTGCCAGGTAAGAGACATTCACACACACTGCTGAGGAGATTTGGCAAAAGGATCAATTGCAAAAAGGAGAGTTTAAAAAAAATGTAGTTTAAAAACACACGTGCCATTTTTGAATTCATGTTCATAAAGTTTCAGAAAGTTATATTCTTTTCAAAGAAAATCAGTTTAATGACAGTTTCATTTGGTGTAACAATCAAGTATTGATTATATATTTTCCTTATTTTTTGACAACGTGAGTGTGACTATAACTATTTTATTACAAATATCATGAATTATTCAGTCATAAATATCATGTTTTTGAGGAAGTGCAGAACGTGACATTTTACTTGAACTTACCTTGCCTTCTGAATAAAAGTCATATTTTATGAGGGGTCTTTCTTATAATATTATTACTGTTATTACTGTTTTTGTTTTGCTTTTCATTTCTGTTTTCATGTTGCACTGCATGAGTTTTATGAGTTGGCTGAAATACGTTTTTCAAATATTATTAGAAGTCAGAAGTCAGAAAGAGCTTTATTACCAAGTATGTTTACACACACAAGGAATTTGACTTGGCGACAAGAGCTTTTGCTTTATTTAAATATTAAATTTTATTTAAAAAAAAAATATTTAAATAAAAAATATTTACTGAAGAAGACATGAGTAAGAACTGCTGAAAATTCAGCTTTGCATCACAGGAATAAATAAAATTTTAAAATATCTCCAAATAGAAAACAGTTTTGTAAATTGTAATAATATTTCACAATATTAGCCTACTGTTTTTACTGTATTTTTGATAAATACAGCGTTAGTGAGCATAAGAGACTTATTTCAAAAACAAACTTTTTAATGGTAGTGTAGTACTCAATGTATGCTGTATTAAAAGATAAATACTGTCAGAAAACGTTTAGTGAAATGAAGTTCTTCTGGATGTTCTGTGAGATGTATATGCAGTAGATCTGTCTAATAGCAACAGTAACCTGACAAATAAGCCTCTGTGCGTGTGTGTGTGTGTGTGTGTGCGCGCAAGTCCTTGAGATAAGTCAGACATTAAGATAGAGCAGCTCTGTTTGTCCAGGGTGGGTTTGACCTTTGACCCAGGGGTGGATCACACTGTGATGCTCCACAAGGCTTGACTGTTATCACCATAACAACAGCTCATATTCTGGATATCATATCAGAATGGGAGTGGCTGTCATGAATTGGTAGCATGTTTTGCAATCACAGTTGAGATACAAAGTATTGTAAGCATTAAACATAATGTTTTAGGTGTTAAACAATGGTAGATATGATTTCACCATAGATAAAGACATTTTTGGCAAGAAATGTTCATATCTAAATAGATGTAAGGCTATTTCTTTTCTTAAACTGTAAGGAATATGGTGCCTGTTTTGGAAGTGAAATGTAATACTTCTCCTGAAGTTTCAAGAAGTGTGTATAACGAGACAGAAGGACAGGAAGAAAGACAGAGGTCTTTTATGAGGGCTCGTCTGTCCACTGTTGGCTATAGTGTCGTCAAAGGGGGTCAGTCAGGAACAGAGAGGACAGACTGAATTACATCTAAGTGTGGAGAGCGAGCTGTCGACTTTACAGAGCACACGGTGAAGGGGGATGGTTTGGAAGGAGGGAATGAATGGATGAATTGTAAAGAGGAATAAAGAGACCTGAAAGAGGACCGATCAAGAGAGAGATGCTTCTATTTTGCATTTTTCTAATTTAATCATTTAATATTTCATTATAAATTGTTGTTGTAATTACATTACCAGTCAAAAGTTTTTAAAAGAATTCTCTTCTGCTCACCAAGCCTGCATTTAATCCAAAATACAACAAAAACAGTAATATTGTGAAATATTTTTACTATTTAAAATAACAGCTTTCTATTTGAATAGATTTTAAAATGTAATTTATTCATGTGATCAAAGCTAAATTTTTCAGTCTTCAGTGTCACGTGATCCTTCAGAAGTCATTCTAATCAAGTTGATTTGCTGTTCAAGAAACATTTTTATTATTATTATTATTATTATTATTATTATCATCAATATTTAAAAAACAGTTGAGTACATTTTTCTCAGGATTCTTTGAAGAATAGAAAGATCCAAAGATCAGCATTTATCTGAAATAAAAAGCTTTTGTAACATTATACACCATGCCATTCAAAAGATTGGAGTCAGTATAAAAATTACTATTTTTATTTAGCAAGGATGCTTTAAATTGATCAAAAGTGACCATAAAGAAATTAATAATGTTATAAAAGATTTCTATTTCAGATAAATGCTGTTCTTCAGAACTTTCTATTCATCAAAGAAACTTGAAAAAAATTCTACTCTGCTGTTTCAACATAATAATAATAATAATAATAATAATAATAATAATTAATAAAAGTTTTTTGAGCAGCAAATCAGAGTATTAGAATGATTTCTGAAGGATGGTGTGACTGGATTAATGATGCTAAACATTCAGCTTTGAAATCACAGGAATAAATTACATTTTAAAATGTATTCAAATAAACGTTATAGTAAAAATATTTCACAATATTACTGTTTTTGCTGTATTTTGCATCAAATAAATGCAGGCTTGGTGAGAAGAGGAGAATTCTTTAAAAAACATAAAAAATCTTACTGTTCAAAAAATTTGACTGGTAGTGTATAATAATAACATTTATATAATTATTTTTTTATTTCACATTTTTAAACTTAAAAAAAAAAATTCTCATTTATTTTCAGTTTGAAAAAAAAAAGTAGTATTCTCAGGCGTTCGTATGTGAGTTTTTCACAAGTTATTTAAGGTCAGGCACCAGGCATATTCTGGAAACTGCTCTTTCCAGGAAGAGTTATGTTATTTCCATATTCCTGTCAAAGCAAGTGAGCAACAGATAAAAAGAAAAAGATTTAAGGAATTATAGAAGGAAGTTGTCATTGATGTGAATGTGAAAGTTTGAGTGGTGTCCCTGGACGTCATGAGGAGGTTTTTCTGGTTCCCCTGCAAACAGCTGGGTTATGTCATTTCCCACACTCACACATTCCTCATTGATCAGAGCTTTATAATCAATAACCTGAAATCTGTGAGTCCGTGTGCGTCACGCCTTCTGTGTTGACCTTGTGTCGCTGATAAAGTCCTCCCTCCAGAACTTCAGCCTGAAAAAAACAGTGTCAGTGTTTTTACAGAAACTCAGTTTAGACCAGTGTTTGGGGTAACGCATTAGAAGAAATACGTAATTACAAGAGATATGTAATCAGATTACTTTTTAAAAAAGTAACTAGTAAAGTAACACATTACTTTTTAATTTAGAAGGAAATATCGGAGTTACTTTTTCAAATAAGTAACGCCAGCTACTTTGTTTCCCATGTCTTGACTGACAGCTCTTGTGTTGCCATGTTGAGAGAAATCGGGAGTAAGTGCAGAGGCGTTGTGTGCGTTGTGTGAACATGATGTTACTTTATCTCTTGACTAAATATGAACATGTATTCACTCATCTTACCTGTACAAAAACAGATTCAGTATGCCTCAAAATCAATAAAAACAGTCAAATGCAAACTCAGAATATTATACAAACCTGCAATAATTAAAAATCATTTATATATTTAATTCCATTTTATTAACCAATGTCTTTGCTACTGACCTTCAGTGGTCCAATTCAGCCATACTAAGCAAAAATGACACATTTGTGTTTCATTTTTGTTGTTGCTGAATGAATAGTGTTGAACTTTCTTCTCCTGCATCATATTCTTAATGCGATTTGCGATTTTGTACAGATGTGAATTTACTTTTCCTTCAGCCCGAGGCCTATTCATTTCACTTTTGGTGTAAAAGCGCTTTTACATTTGTAAAAGAAGAACTTCTATATATTAAAAACAAACGAGCAAGCCCTACCCAGATTTAAAAAAGGAACTCAAAAGGCACGTAACGCATTACTTTCAAGTAACTAAGTAACGCAATGTTGTAATGCATTACTTTTAAAAGTAACTTTCCCCAACACTGGTCTAGACACTAAATGTTTGTTTAAAGAAAACAGATGTGGCTTGTTTCACTATCAGTTTTACATATTTAGCCTGTTTTGATAATTTATAAATGAAAGAAAATACAGCATTTTGGTCTGATCTGTGCATATGCGTTTTTTGATTTCAGGCTAAATCGTGGAGGAAGTTAAAGACTATGGTGCACTGCTCTCCGTTTGTGGTTTCATTTAAGAAACGATATCCTTGGGTTCAGCTCGCAGGCCATGCAGGTAAAAACAAATTCTTGTTTGACTCCTGTATTGATGAAAAAGCTTGTTTCTGAACCGATTGCTGGACTGATGAAATGAACACAGTTTTTGCCTCTCTGTGTGCAGGTAATTTCCAGGCAGGCGAGTATGGGAAACTATTGAAGAAGTATTGTGAATGTGAGCAGCAGTGTCTCGAGAAGCTGATGAATGATAACCTCCGGCCGTTTGTTCCTGGTTACTATGGTATTGTGCAGCAGAACGACCAGGATTACAACCTAATGGATGATCTGCTGACCGACTTCGACTCCCCTTCAATCATGGATTGCAAGATGGGAAGCAGGTTAGAAGATAGATATGTTCAGATTTATTTTTCAAGCTCCAAAACCGCCCTAACCAAACAAACTAAATGTATAGTAAAGAAAAAAAATGCAGGTGGTGGCAGGATGTGGTTAACGTCATAAACTGATGTGTGAGGGCTGTGGTGTGATCAGTTGGGTCAATTTTATTTTACCACAGGACATACCTGGAAGAAGAGCTGGTAAAGGCCCGTGAGCGTCCTCGTCTTAGGAAGGATATGTATGAGAAAATGGTGGCTGTGGACCCAGGAGCGCCTAGTCTGGAGGAAAGAGCCCAGCAGGCGGTTCTCAAACCTCGATACATGCAGTGGAGGGAAACCCTGAGCTCAACCGCCACTCTTGGCTTCCGCATAGAGGGCATAAAGGTAAGAGATCACATGGGATTCATTCAGCAAGTATACATAACATTGATCAAAAGAGACTATTTACTATTTAAAAAAATGTGTAATGGTTTCCATAAAAATATTAAGAAGCACAACTGTTTTCAATATTGATAATAATAAGAAATGTTTCTTGAGCGCCAAGTCTGCATATTAGAATGATTTCTGAAGAATCACCTGACATTAAAGACTGGAGTAATGATGCTGAAAATTCAGCTTTGCATTATGGAAATAAATTATATTTATAAAATATATTAAAATACAAATCAGTTTTAAATATAGCATTAAAGATACAGAACAACAAAATCTTTTTATAGATGTGATTAGTAAAACCACTAAGTTGTTATCTGTGTATTGCAAAACATGCAAATATATGTCATAACTACTTTCTCGATGCAGGTTTGTTATTTATAGAGCTGACATTTGCACTTTTTTGTTATTATTAAAAACAAGTAGCATTAACATGAACTGTTCACACTGTGTTTGTGTTTAGAAAGCAGATGGCACATGCAGCACCAGCTTTAAAAAAACCAAGCATAAGGAGCAGGTGATGAAGGCCTTGAGTGACTTTGTGGATGGAAACACACAGTTACTGGTATGTGGCTTCAAAGGAAACAGACTGTTTTAACTCTGCACTGGAGCTTTTATTTCATTCACTTTAGCCAATTTCCTGTTTTATTTGATAATCATACTTGTGAAAAACAGATGGTGTTGATTTGTCTGAAGTGACGTTCTGACCTCCAGTGACATTGTAAAATTAAGAAATAAATTAAAGAGGCCCTGTTACATTATTATTGTAGTTATGGCTAACAGGTGTTACTGTATTTAAAAAAACACAAAAAATAACACAACAATTGTCATCAAAATATTATTCTGAATTCATTAAATTACCACCTTTTCACTGGACAAATATAGTAAATATTATTTTATTTTATAGCTATTGGGGGAAGCATATTCATATTCATAAAGAGGCCCTACTACATTATTACTCTAGTTATTACTGTAGTTAAGTGAGTTCACTAAATTGCCACCTTTTCACTGGACAAATATTTTATTATATTTTATTTAGCATATTCATTTGCCATACTTTCTAGTCCATTATTGTACCTTACATACTTATTTTTTGTAAACATAAAACAAATACATGAAACAAAAATCAAACAAATGATGAGGTGAAAATTGTTATTCACTTTTCTTTAACAAAGAATAGGGAGCTTTAGAAGTAATATCATCATTCATTTTTCTTGAGCTTTGTTCAAATGTATATGTTTGCAATTTTGAAAAGTCATTTTCTCCGTTACAAAAATATCTCTCATAACCACTAATCTATATAATGACTATATGATGTCTATTATAAATCAGGGCTTATAACAGTAATTAATTCTTCCACAGTAGGAGATTCAGGCTCTAATTTACAGTATATATTTATATATAACTAACTCGGGCTTTTTCTAGCAATAGTTTTTTATTTTGTATTTTAGCAGAACTGGAACGCTGTAATAACCAATCAGAATCCAGAAACTGGCAATGGGTAATTACAGTGGTCTTGAACTGTTTTTGTTTTTTTCTTCAGAGGAGTTATGTGCAGAGGCTGGAGGAGCTGCGTAGCGCTCTAGAGACGTCAGAGTTCTTCAGGACACACGAGGTGAGGAATGTTCTTTCCATGTTGTGAAATCTTTTTCCTGCCCGGGCCAAAATATTTTCATCTTTGGAACACAAGAAGTCATGTTTCATAAGCTCAGAACATTGCCCTGTAAATTTACACATTTAAGATACCCTTCTGTTTCTCATCAGGTGGTGGGGAGTTCTTTGCTGTTTGTTCACGATGCCTCAGGCCTGGCCCGAGTATGGATGATTGACTTTGGTAAAACCGTCCCACTGCCACCACCCCAAACCCTGGACCACCGCACGCCCTGGGCCGAGGGAAACCGGGAGGAGGGGTACCTGTGGGGTCTGGATAACCTCATTGAGATCTTTGGAGACATGCTGCAGGACGCCACCCCTCCCTCACCCTGATGAATGCACAGAACATGCCTGAGCCCGGAGGATCACGTGTAGGGACACGCTGATGGAGGGAGGCACACAACAGGATATTAGTTCTGAGATGAGTGTGCTCTTGTGCTGTCGGAGAGATAAAGAGCCAAGTGGAAAAACTCCAGCTTATTTTGTCGACAAGCTCTTTTTTTTTTTTTTGCACATGTGGTGCTGCAGATCCACAGAAGCTCCAGCAGAGTCAAAACACCCTGATACTGAACCCAAACAGACTCAAGAAGCAACAAATGAGAAGAAACTATCATTTAAAGGCGCACATCCATGATTATTCTTTTAAGAATATATGCCAAGTTCACTTCTCTTTTTTTTTTTTTTTTTTTTAACTACAAATATGATAACACTATCAAACTGGAATGCGCTTTTTGTTTTGTTTTTTTGTAAATTTTTCTTTGGGTTTCCATGGTTATGTAAATAGTGCTTATTTAATTTTTGTTAATTTTTTTTTATTTCTGTAGTCTAACCCATACCTCATTAATTTCTGAAAGGTGGTCTAACTGCCAAACTACAGGCAGACTGCCTTTTTTTCAATTTCCTGTGGTCTTCTAATCTTGATGATACTTGTGGTGTATGATATTTCCATGACTCATATGTCCTGTTGAATTTTGCAGAATGGTGTCACCTCTTAAACAGTTCAGTCGGCAGAAGTTTTACTACCAAACAGTTAACATATAGGCTTTGTCAGAAATAAGGTAGTAGTTTGTGACAAACTTTTTTTTTTTTTTGAACTTAACTAACTGCCCGAAACATTGAGGACAGTTAAACCTCACCAAAATTGTATTTTATTGATGAGAAATAGATGCAGTGTTTCTTAAAACTAGCCACGGGTACAAAGACACAACAAGCTAACAGGTATAATAAGTTATATACACACGTTGATGGAACAGTTTGTTCACACTTGGTTTTTAAGGCAACCCATCAGTAACTGACCTGTTTGCATTGTTAGTCATATGGTTCGGTTTCTAGGTTAGCCAATTGCATGCAAATTTAGAATAGGTTTGAGAGGTTAACCATCTTTATCTGGATCTATTAACCAGATTTTTTTTTTCTTTAAATAAATAGTTTTGTGTGCTTTTGTGTTGGTACACAGCAGAATGACCTCTGACCTCCGCTCTTTCCACACCATAGCAGGCACTGTGGAGTTCAGCTTCATAGTGATCATATCAGTTTATTTTGCATGAAGAACAAATCTGATGGTTGATCTCTCAAACTGTGGTGGAAATTTTTTTTTGGTGTGTTAGCAGATTGTAAGTGTCAGGGCCATTGATGTCATGTTGTTGTTGAGACACATTAGTTCTCAAATTAGGTGCTGTGGTCAGCTAAAAAAAGACAAAGCAAAACTTATTCCCATCATAACTTCATGTTTGCTTAATTTCAGATATAGTCATAAAAAGATAACACCCTCTTGCACAATATCACAACTGTGATGTTAAAGTGATTACCTCACCTGGACACTTTTAGTTGACGTTAGTTTACGGAACGTGATGTTCTACCACTCTGTGTGTGTGTGTGTGTGTGTGTGTGTGTGTGTGTGTTTATCTTACAGCTTCAGAGATTGTATTTTCCTGCACACTGTCTGTTGGTGTGTCTGTCAACGTTCCAACACAACATTCCCATCTGTCAGTATTTCCTTGTGGAAACTTAATGTCTCGCACATTCTTTTGGAGATCCACTGCATTGTTTACAGATTATACAAAGTATTGTGTCATTCAAATTGTTGAAATTGGTTTCTCGCTACCGTACCGGATGTTTTAGATGACATGAAAAGAGAACTGGAACTTTTTTTAGTTGTCTCAGCCCATTTAATACACTTTGAGACAACAGTTTAATTGCAATAGGGACACGCTGAGCATCTGTACTCACATCACCTTGAATCTTTGTCTTGAAAGTCAATAATATAATACAATAAACTGGAACTGTTGTTGTTTAATATACTGTGTTTCTCCTGTTCATTTCCTGATTCACCATTACTAAAAGAAACTATTGTCGAAACACTACCATACTGATTGGGATCAGTTAGTTTTTTTTTTTAAGAAATTAAATTACATTGAAGTGACAATCAAAACTATTAAGCAGCACAAGTATTAAAAAGAAGACATTTTTTGAGCACCAAATCAGCATATTAGAATAATTTCTGAAGGATCATGTGACACTGAAGACTGGAGTAATGATGCTGAAAATTCAGCTTTGACACCACAAAAATAAATTGCATTTTAAAAGATGTTAATAAAACAAGCAGTTGTTTTAAATTGTAATAATACTTCACAATATTACTAACTGTATTTTTATAAAATAAATGCCGCCTTGGTGAACATAAGAGACCTCTTTCAAAAACATAAAAAAAAAAAAATCAGTCACTTTAATTTAAGGTCCAGTTCTCGCTATTAACAAACCATTAACTACGACTTTTGCCTCAATTCACTGCTAATTTGCTGCTTATTAATAGTTAGTAAGATAGTTGTTAAGTATTGGGTAGGATTAGGGATGCAGAATGTGGTCATGTAGAATATGTGCTTTTTTTAAGTACTAGTAAACAGTCAATATGTGACCCTGGACCAAAAAACCAGTCATAACTCGCACAGTTATATTTGTAGCAATAGACAATACATTGCATAGGTCAAAATTATCGATTTTTCTTTTATGGCAAAAATCATTAGAATATTAAGCAAAGATAATGTTCCATGAAGATATTTTGTAAATTTCCTATATATATCAAAACGTCATTTCTGATTAGTAATACCCAGGTGAAAAACAAGTGCACTTCCATAATGTACCTAAAGTGCTCTATTTTCACGCACTAATTTTGTACTTAATATACTAAAAATGATTCTTTAGTACTTCTTAAGATAAACTTAAGATCATCTAAGTGTACTCAACTGTGCTATTTTGAGACACCATGAATATGAACTAAAATGCACTTTTAACATACTATCTCTGTATTAAAAAATGTATTCAATTACCACTTGTAGTGTACTAGTGTATGAAAGAGGGGTTCAAGTGTACTACAAGTGCTAACTAAATACATTTTTTAATAGTAAAGTGCATTTTAGTTCATATTCATGGTGTCTCAAAATAGCACAGTTGAGTACACTTAGATGATCTTAAGTTTATCTTAAGAAGTAATAAAGAACCATTTTTAGTATATTAAGTACAAAATTAGTGCGCGGAAATAGAGCACTTTAAGTACATTATGGAAGTGCACTTGTTTTTAACCTGGGTATGCATTGCTAAGAACTTCATTTGGACAACTTTAAAGGCGATTTTCTCAATATTTTGATTTTTTTGCACCCTCAGATTCCAGATTTTCAAATAGTTGTATCTCGGCCAAATATTGTCCTATTCTAACAAACCATACACCAATGGAAAGCTTATCAAATGATTATTCATCTTTCATATGATGTATAAATCTCAATTTCAAACAGTTGACCCTTATGACTGCTTTTGTGATCCAGTGTCACATATATTAATAATAGGCATGATAATACAAAAAAAAGTTGGTCCCTATACTAAAATGTTACCAAAAAATCTTACTGACCCTAAAATAAAAGCACTATATGGAATTGAACATTCTCGTGAGTGAGGAGGACGTTCTGGACATGATTTGGATTACAAGGATACTGCTCACTTTTTTACAGTAAATGTTCTATTCCTGCTAAGTGATGTTTTCCTCTGTCATAATTTCCTGTGCGGAGAGCAGCTCTTCCTCAAGTTGCACAACAGAAGGGTTCTGAAACCTCTGGATGACATCAGAACAGCCAAACACTTTGTTCTGTTTCTGAGGGTCATCAGTAAATGACATCTGACTTACATCCTCCGTTCAGTTTGTTTGTCCTGAACCGAACTGAATGTTCCGATTAGTCTAGAGGATTACCTCATACTGGTCAACAAAACAGTTAACTATCTAAATGCTGTTAAATAGTCAAAACAGTCAAAAGCATTATTGTTGCACAAACTTGAGAGCTAGCAGACACCACAATGAGAAAACAGACCACAAAATGTCAACATACGGAAAGTAATTTATGTTTCGAATTGCACCTTTAGAAACACTCAAACTATAAGGACACCTAGTGGACAAGAATTGAAAATAGAGGTGTGCAACCAGCTCCTGAAAGAGCTCATGCGGCCTGTAGAAGAGTCTTTGGTGTTCTTGATCAGCTCTTCTGTGTGTTAGTGTGGAGCAGCAGCACTTGTCCCGCTAGACCGTCCTGTAAGCACGTACCTCGTCCCATCGCTGGCTCTCTGAGGGTCCATCTCCTTGAGTTGACTGTTGCTCTGTGTTACCGACTCAAACTTCCACAGCTGGTAGCGTAGACTCTTCCCCTGCTTAGCCAGAGCAAACACCTCTTTAATGTCATCGGTCGGCCATGAGACAGAAGCCTCGTTCTGAGAGAGATGCAGCCAGGGAAGCGTGAGGTCAGGGGGGAAGTGTCTGCTGTCCACACACCCCTGTCTTAAGCCTAATAATACACCTGGATAAAGACAGAAATTATTAGACTGAAGTATTGTTTCGTCATATAACTTTCTGACATAAATTTCAACTTACTGAGTTTGTTAATTGTTGAGTCTCACCTGAGACGACTGCCCGGTGGGTTTTGTGGCCATTGTGTAAACAGGGCTCATGATTAAAATCCTCATCATATCTGTGCCAGCGCTGTCAGGAACACAACTACAGTCTATCTGAACAGACGTCATTCATTAAACAGTGTAATATGCACATGACTATGAATATGTGTCTTTGTATCATGTTGTATTTGATTATGTTAGCACATGCAAAACAAAGTTGTCAATTTAGAGGTCAGAGATGTGGCCTTGGGTTCAAAAAACAAAATAAAATACACTCGGAAAATAGTGACAAAAAAAAAAAAAAAGAGGCATAGAGGTAAAGTAATAAAATTCAATAAAATTTACAAATAATTTCAGAAAACTGATTCAAATAAAAAATATATAAAATAAATAAAAATAACTTGGTGGTAAAATAAAAATAAATAAAACTTATATATTATATAAACTTATTATTTATTTTTATTTTCCCACTGAGTTATTTTTTAGGCTCACTGTTTTCTCAAATTATTTGTGTGCTTGTGTATACACACACACACACACACACACACACACACACACATATTTGAAAACTTTGATCAAAACAAAAAAGTGGCCTAGTGGTAATAAAATAAAATAAAATAAATTTAAATAATAAAAAATAAAGTACAATAATTTCAGAACAGTGATCAATACAAAAAGAGGCCTACTATTAAATAAAATTTACAAAAAAAAAAAACAGAAACAATTACACACACACACACACACACACACACACACACACACACACACATTACAAAACTTTGATCAAAACAAAAAAGTGGCCTAGCACTACTAAAATAATAAAAAAATAAAATAAAATACAAACTTTCATTTCAAAAAACAGTAAGCAAAACAAAAAATGTGACCAAGTGGTAACATAAATAAATACATAAAATAAAATGATTTTAGAAAACAGTGAGCAAAACAATAAAAAACAATCGTGGACCAACATGAATAATCCATTATGTGAGTAGTAAAGATACGGTATAAGAATAGGTTTCCCGGCAGTGAGGTGTTTAAGAATGACAGCAGTGTTTTCTCCCATCATGCCTCCTGATAACCTCTGAACTCTGAACCCACACACTTCCTCCGCCAGCTTGGGCATGTCACTAGCTGTTTCAAAACAGAAAAAACACAAACATTGTAGCATTTAGCAGTCTTCTGTTTAAAGTGTGGAAAGCCACAAATACCCTTAATACAATTACCCAACACTAGTTCCTTTTTCATCAACATGTTAATCAACATGTTGATCTTTTAAGTTCTTCACTTTATCAGTGTTATTTTAGTATCATTTAGATACTATTATAGTTTTTTATTAATATTTTGAATCAGTCTTTATTTTTAGATTTTCTGTTTTTGTTCTGTTTCTGAAATTTTGTTGTGTTTTTGTCATTTGCATTATTTTTTAAATGTCTTTATATATTTTTTATTAATTCTTATTTCATTTTTAGAATTTATTTTAGTACATCAAGATAACCTAAATAAAAATGAAAACTGTTTCCTTGATGACAAGTTGTTGTTTTTTTTAGTTAAAGTTTTAAAGTTATTTTTTGTTTTTGTCTTAGTGAACTATAATAACCCGTCTTTATTTGTGAAAATGATTCCCAGTGTGTACAGATTTACCATATTTTTGAGCACACTGTTGGTTAGAATGTTTACTGCTTTTTTATGCATATTTTTAACATTCTTTATTTGTGCAAAATATTATAATAGGACTACATAATAAGTTGCAAAGTATTATTCTCTTTATTTTACAGGTTTATTATTTATATTAATTTTAAAAGATTTTCCCCATTCTGACTCATTTTAAAATTATTTATTTCTAATTTAGTAATACAGAAAGAATAATACATTTTATTGCAGCACATGTTTTGCTAAATTAAATATTTAAATTAAATAGTCTGATATCATGTATACACACATGCATTATACAGTTGTGGTCAAACGTTTGCATAAACCTTTGCAATCAACAAAATGTTAATTATTTTACCACAAGAGGGATCAAAATTAATTTTATTCCTCTTATTTTGATAAAAAAACTATAAAAAATTAATAAATTAAAATAAATGTTACATCCCTCTTATTTCAGAAAAACAGTTTGCAGATTAAGGTGGATGTCAACTTTTGACCACAACTGTATACATCAGCCACTCTGCTCTCTAAATAACAACAATCACATTGCAAACCTCTAAAATATCAACATCAACAATTATATATATTTATGGAAACTCACTGTAGACCATCTTGAATAAGTGAAGGCACATATTTATATTTATTATAACATATTTATTGAACAGCAACCACAACCAGAGAGGAAAAATACAAAAAACACAAATCAAAATACAAAAAGATAATAATATTTCAAAAATGTGGCGATATATTTGTATTAAACCAATTATAAGAGCATGTTATCGTTTTATTAGAACCTGCAATTTATATATTTCCTATTCAACGACATGACAGCCGGATAGAAAACAGCGTAACACGACCAACGCACCAATCAGCTCATAGAACAGCCCGCGCTTCTCTAAAATAACCAATGAGAAAGAGCTTTGGTAGGCGGGGGTGCTGGACAGACAACCAATCGGCAGGTTCGCCGGGAGACCAGCTGTCCAATCGAATTCTTAAATAGGCGGGTTTTCAGGCGGAAGTCACACGGTCTTTGTGTTCTGTGGTGTGCTTCGTGTGTGTGTTTGGCAGAAGCTCGTTTAATAATTGTAAGTTTGTCTGATTGTCTTCTTTTTTGTTAATACAGTTTATCTGTTTGTTGTTGTCGTTGCTTATTTAATCAAAATGTGGGTTTTCTTTGAATTGTGAAATTGTAATAATTCGCAATTAAATGAATTGACAAGCTAACTCGTTAGCTTTCGCTTAAAACAACGAGGTCAGTCATTTATAGCGCAATTTTTAATGTAAAAATAAACATTTCTTGATGACTTTTTACCAAAATAGATTATTTCTAACATGTAATCAATAAGAGTTGGGGAAGTTTAGAAAATGATTAAGCTTATTTATTTATTTTTTTAATATGTTTTTAATTGCAGAATCATGGCGAGCCAGGAGATGCGGTTAAATCACACTATTTACATCAACAACCTAAATGAAAAGATCAAAAAAGATGGTATGGTGTTTATTTATCTTTAACAAAACGATTTTGTTCATTTTTCATGTTATGACCCTTTCCTCTTCTTTTAATAGAACTGAAGAAGTCGTTGTATGCTATATTCTCCCAGTTTGGACAAATTCTGGACATCTTAGTCTCTCCTACACTGAAAATGAGGGGTCAGGCCTTTGTGATCTTCAAGGAGATCAACAGTGCTTCCAGTGCACTCCGGTCTATGCAAGGCTTCCCATTTTATGATAAACCTATGGTAAGATCAGTTATATAATATTTTATATATACACACACATTTAAGTTGATGTGATCTGAACTAAAATGCTTTTAAAATCTCTTCACAGCGTATTCAGTATTCAAAGCAGGACTCTGATATCATTGCAAAAATGAAGGGCACGTATGTGGAGCGAGACCGTAAGAAAGAGAAGAGAAAGCCTAAAGCCCCTGAAGCAGGTGCTGGGAAAAAGGCTTCTGCTGCCACAGCTGCTATGGCCGGAGTCCCTGCAGCCATGCCTGTTTGTATATTTGGACTCTATATTTGGGAATTTGTGTGCCATTGTGGTCTGTTTTCAGGCTGTTATTGATTTATTTTTGTTTTGGTCACTTACAGGGAATGCCACCCATGAGCCAAGCCCCTCGTATGATGCCAATGCCCGGTCAGCCTCCATACATGCCTCCGCCTGGTATGATGCCTCCTCCTGGCATGGCACCCGGGCAGATGCCTCCAGGTGCTATGCCTCCAGGTCAGATGATGCATGGTCAAATGCCTGGCCAGATGCCACAGCAGGTTTGTAATAAAACTGGAATGTACCTTTTACTATTAATGAAGTATAGAAAATTAAGTTTAATTAGTTATCAATTAATCAAATTTAATAATGATAAAGTTGTGTGAATATAAACTTAAATTGCACATAAGGCAGTTTTTATATCAACTTCTTAATGATGTGTGAATTGACTGAAACGTTTAAACTTGCTGTCATAACTTGTTTTCATGTTTGTTTCACTTTAACTAGTAGTAAATTGGAGAAACTGAATGGTTCACTCGTGCTCCGTGCTGCCACTTGAACTGAGGCAGATACAGCTATAGATTTTATTTTATAATCTCATATTTTTTTTTTTTTTTTTTTATATTACGGTGCATTAGTGTGTCAAAATGCTTATTGCAATTATTGGATGGTAGGTGTGCTATAAGTAATGTTTCCTGAAGTTTTGTTCACAGTATTTTGTCATTTGTTTTAAAAATGACAAAATACTGTTAGTCCAGCCCTAGCATATACACAGCTGGCATGTTTGTGTTGTAGTTTATCCACTTTTTGTGTTTGAAATGGACACTGACGCAATCAAAATGTCATTGGAGATGCACCAATTAAACATCACCATTTTAAGTCAATGATTTCAGCCCTCCAAAACCGTTTAGACTGTATTTTAATTCGCTGAAATTTCAGTGCATCACTCTTTGATTAATAACACTTTGTCTGTAGGTGTCAGAAAATCCTCCCAACCATATCCTGTTTCTCACCAATCTCCCAGAGGAGACGAACGAGCTCATGCTCTCTATGCTGTTCAACCAGTGAGTATTTGTTTGCTTTGTTCAGAAACTGTCTCGTTTGAACCTTGTTCAGTGGGGTGCTGGTAAAATTCCAGATCGTTTTTAAAATATTTGATCATCTTTTGCTAATTACAATGCCACTTTCTTCTCATAGGTTTCCTGGATTCAAAGAAGTCCGTCTTGTCCCGGGTCGTCACGACATCGCCTTTGTGGAGTTTGATAATGAGGTGCAGGCGGGTGCAGCCAGAGAAGCTTTGCAAGGCTTTAAGATCACACAGAGCAATGCAATGAAAATCTCATTTGCAAAGAAATAACATTCACGTAGATGAAAAATGGCAGTTATACACAGGCCTGCATTTAGAAACCACTGACCCCTTGGGACAGTTCAGGCTGTTTAATGGCTGAATAGATTACATGCACACCATTCAAAAGAAAAAGTCCAGAGATGAAATGTGAATTTTTATTTGATGGGACTTGCCTAGCTGTGCCCGTTAGATTTGTACTGCACAATGCAAGGTAAGGAGTGAATGGAAATGTTTACCCCCTCCCCCTTCATTCTTTTAACTTTTATTCCCCCTTCTGAGATGGTCGGCTTTGGTGAGTTTGTTTTTTCTTTTCTTTTCTTTTTTTTTTTTTTTGTCTTTTTTATTCCAATTATGTATTCAAAAGCATTGCACCCAGAGTCTGGTCCCCAGACATTGTACCTGGAGCTTTGATGTTTTTATTAAATCACAATGTTTTACATGTTGCTTTCTACTTGTTTTTTTTTCTCTTGACATAGGGTTTGAGATTTTGTTCTTATTATTCAGTTTGAGCAGTGGGGTGATCGTGTGCAGCTAGAGTAGAGCCACACAATTATTGCCTTTTATGGAGCACATTCATTATATCATACACTACCAGTCAAAAGTTTTTGAACAGTAAGATTTTTTTAATGTTGTTTTTTTTTTTAATTTTTTTTTTTAAGTCTCTTCTGCTTACCGAGCCTGCATTTATTTGATCCAAAATACAGCAAAAGCAGTACTATTGTGAAATATTTTTACTATTTAAAATAACTGCTTTTCTATTTGAATATATTTTAAAATGTAATTTATTCCTGTGACCAAAGTTGAAATTTCAGCATCATTACTCCAGTCTTCAGTGTCACATGATCCTTCAGAAATCATTCTAATATGCTGATTTTCTGTTCAAGAAACATTTTTTTTTAATTATCAATGTTCAAAACTGTTTAGTACTTTTTTTTTTTTTTTTTTTTTTTTTTTTTTTTTTTTTTTAGGCTTATTTGATGAATGGAAAGAGCCAAAGATCAGAATTTATCTGAAATAAAACAAATCTTTTGTAACATTATGCAGCATACCATTCAAAATCTTGGAGTCAGTATATTTTGAAGGGGATTATAGAATTTAAGACTTTTATTTCTTTTAAGTTGATCAAAAGTGATGATAAAGACATTTTATAATGTTACAAAAGATTTCTATTTCAGATAAATACTGTTCTTTTGAACTTTCTATTGCTCAAAGAAACCTGAAAATTCTACTCTGCTGTTTTCAACATAATACTAATAATAAAGTTTGAGCGGCAAATCAGAGTATTACAATGATTTCCGAAGGATCATGTGACTTGAGTAATGATGTTAAAAATTCAGCTTTGAAGTCACAGGAATTAATGACATTTTAAAATATTCAAACAGAAATTATTTTAAATAGTAAAAAATTTCACGTTACTGCTTTTGCAGTATTTTGGATCAAATAAATGCAGGCTTGGAGAGCAGTAGAGACTTCTTTAAATAACACAAAATCTTACTGTTCAAAAACTTTTGCTTGGCAGTGTATGCTTGAAAAGTCTCTCATGCTCACCAAGGCGGTATTTATTTGAAATTGATTAAAAACCGTAATCTGGTGAAATATTACCATTTAAAATAACTTCTGTTTAAAAAATATATATATTTTACTCAGGAAATATGCTTTGAAAGTGTTGATTATGTAGATTTCCAATGGTGAATCATGAAACAATGCATCGCTGTTTCCACAAAAATCAAGCAATTAAGCAGCAAAAACTTTCACATTGGCAGTAAGAACCATCATTAACCGTTGAGTACCAAATCACAATATTAGAATGATTTATGAAAGATCAAGTGATACTGGAGAAATGGCTGCTAAAAATTCAGCTTTGCCATCACATGAATGGTTACTTTAAAATGTAATAAAATAGAAAAAGTTTTAAAGAGAAACTTTTTACCAATAAATGCAGCCTTGAGCATCATTCAATAATAATAATAATAAAAAACCTCACCCCTAACTTTTGAAGAGTAGTGTTTGTGTCTTTATGAAACTGAACTGAACCACACCAGTTTTCATTGCCTGACAACAATTTACTGTTTAAGTCCACTTTTTCATGACACGCGTCCTTGTTCGCAAGCATTTAGAAGTAGTTCAGTTCGTCCTACCATATCGGTCATGATTTCCTCTGAAACTCCACCATATAGTTCATGAAGATGTCAGCCATCATGAGCCTGTGTCTTTAGTGTGTGTCAACAGCATCTAGCGCCAGTCCTTGTTACTTGTGGTTGTCCTTGTCTGTCACTCATCCTTTTGAAGTAGAAGCCAGCAAACTCAGGGGATCTTCTCTTCTCTTTTCATCTCAGTGACAGTCTACATCCAAATTGGCTTTTGGGCAGGGAGAAGTGGGGACAATAATTCCTTTGACATCAAACATTCAAAAATCCTTAAAAGCATAAGCAGCCTTGATCATGCATAAGTGCATGTGACACTCTTTGATTCAGTGATTTATTGATCTTCAGACTTCAAGCCTTAAGTCTGATTTCTAAGGAATTTACTTTATTCCCCATTTGTGTGGTACTAAAATGTATAACCCCAAGACTGAGTGAATGAAAAAAAAATTTGTTCTGTTATGAAATTAATTGTCAAGATGGAATCAGATATGTTTTATGTCAATGCATTCACAAACTCATAAACTGATCGTCCTGCCGTTTGAGTACATACATTCACTCTCTTTAATCTCTAGCAGTGAGTGATTTCTATTGAAGTTAAATCACCCTCTCATGACCTGGGAGGCTTTGTGAGTATTGTATAAGAGGTAATTTACTCTTTAATTAAGTTTGAGGGACTCTGGACTGTCAGCTGTATAATAGGAGCCGCCTTGAGTTACATTGTGTTGTAACGTAAATGACTGGGTCAACTTTTTCAGTGTACATAAACATGCATTCTTCTGCAGTTTTCCCAAGCCTCTGCGCACTCCGCTGTTTTGCCTTGAGAAAAACCTGACCTTAACTGCTGCTGGTGCTGTGTGTGTCTTATGCAATTGGCATCATGCCTAGCAGTTAGTTGTCCACCAACACTGGCCTCTTTGAGTCACAGAACAGACACTTCTTATGCCAGCAATGTGTGGGACACAGCTGTCCCCACGCTGATCATATGACCAAACAACAGGTTGGTCGGTTTGCAAAAACTACATATGTACATTGCTTTATTACTGTGTTTTGTCTGGAATCCAAATACACCCACAAACTGACCCCCATAATGGGCTCAAGCCTACAAATTGGTGACTTTAAACTGTGTAGGTTTAGTTTATTCTTTGTTTACTACATAGGCTATTCCTTTATTTCCATGCCAAATTGTGGGCAAATATGAGGATGTTCTTGTGAGTCCAGAGGGACTGGCTCTCCATTTCCATATTAATCACCAACTCTGAGTTCACAATGAGTCCAGCAGATGGAGACATTTACTGTTGTACGTTTACGATTGTAAGGTTTGTACCTGAAGAGATCGACCAATATCTTCCCATTTATCACAGTGGAGGATTGATTTTCTGCTTTAGGAAACATGCAACATAGGCTGTTATCTTTGCTTTTTCTGGAAACGTTTGTTACGTTAATGCCACTCATCACATACAACCCCTGGCAACAATTCTGGAATTACCACAATTAGATGATGTTCACCCAAATTTTTTACTTCAAAACAAAAAACGAATCACATATATGACACAAAACAATTTTTGTTTAATAATTGAACATTCTGCTTATGTGAAACATATCTCAAACAAAAGAGATTAAATTCTTTTAATTAATGGAAAACTGTTTTCCATATCGAGTAGGGGAAAAATTATGGAATCATTCAATGTTGAGGGGGAAAAAAATGGAATCATCAACCAAAAAAAATTTTTTATTCTTGCTCCTCCTCTGGCTTTTATGACAGCCTGAATTCTTTAGAGATTCTTCATCAAGTTGGTTCCAACTTTCTTGAATAGCAGTTGACAGATAAGCTTTGCAAGATGAAGCCTTGCCATGGACTAGTTTTTTTTTTTTTTTTTTCAATTTTCACCATAATTTTTTTTTTTTTTTTAATCGGATTGAATCTGGACTGTTTGCTGTCCATGTCATTGAGTTGATATGCCTTTCCTGATGAAAAGCTAAAACTCTTTGCTCTGTAAGATGTATTATCATCCTGAAAAATGGCATCATTATCACCAAACTTCTTTCAGTTGATGGAATGAGAAACTTTCAATGTGTTGACTGTTAAGGTATGGATTGCCATTTCCCCTGGTCCTGACATGCAACCCCATATCATAAGTGAGTTGGGAAATTTGATTTTTTTCTTCAGGCAGTCATCTTTATACATTTCATTAGAACGGCACCAGACAAAAGTTCCAGCATCATCTCTTTGTCCAATGCAGATTTGTGATTCATCACTGAATATCGCTTTCATCTAATCATCCACACTCCATGACTTCTTCTCTTTAGCCCACTGTAACCTTGTTTTGTTCTGTTTAGGTGTTAATGCTGGTTTTCGTTTGACTTTTCTATATGTAAATCTAATTTTATTCAGCCGGTTTCTTAGTTCTGTCACATACATTGACTTTTGTTGTGCATTTTCTATTTTCAAGGCAAATTGAAACCTTTTGATGTCTTCCTTGGTCTGCCTGTATGTTTTCATTTTATAACCTTTCCATCTTGTTTATACTTGCACCTAATTTTAGAAACAGCTGACTGAGAACTTCTTTTGCCACATTCCATGTTGGATTTCCTTCTTGAAGGAGTTTTATTATCCTTTCAGTCATTTCAACAGTCTTTTTGGGGCCACGTTTCCTTTAAATTAGGCAAATCCAACAGCTTAAAGGTGTGTAAGCACTCTCTTTTAACTGATGACTAAGTAGCATGTTAGACATGTGTTGGTATTTGTTTCAGAAATACAAATTACAAGCTGATTCCATAATTTTTTCCCTTAATTAAATTTTCCATTAATTAAAAGTTTAATTTCATTTGTTTGACGTATGTTTCACATAACCAGAGTGTTGAATTACTAAACAAAAATTGGTTTGACTTACATCTGTGATTTGTTTATTTCTTATAAAGTAAAACATTTGGGTGAACATCATCTAAGTGTGGTGATTACATAATTTTTGCCAGGGGTTGTAGCTAACTGGAAAAATATTAGGAGTTCCCAAACTCGTTCCTGGAGCCTCCCCAACACTGCACATTTTGCATGTCTCCTTTATCAATCACACCTGATTCAACTCATCAGCTCATTAGTAGCAACTCCAAGACCTGAAATGGGTGTGTCAGATGAAGGAGACATGCAAAATGTGCAGTGTTGGGGAGGCTCCAGTTTGGGAACCCCTGGTAGGAGACCTACAGAAGAACCTTGTCACTGCTGGTAGTTTATCTGTACTGTAATTTAATGATTTAATGGCAATTTAATGATGTACTGACAAAAAATAAAATAAAATAAAAAATCTTCAGAACACAGCCATACAGGTAATAATTCCCGCCAACAGCTAAAAATTCTAACGGATCCATAAATTCTATAATTATCTCTGAACACCAGCTCGCCGTGCAGCTTTAGAGTCAGTAGGAATAAAGAGTGATTTAAAATTCATTCAAATTCAGTTGAGTCGAGGTCAGCGCCACTCTATGCTAATCACAGCTGGACTTGAAGAGCCCTCTGTTCTGACCACGGGCCACTCTACTTTTGGGAAATAACCGGTTTCCAGGGATGTGCGCGTCAGCAACAAGTCCATCCCGTCGCGAATGGGGGGAGGAAACAGAATCGAGTCAATAAAATCGGCTCATTATATTTTCAGCATAAAGCGGATGCTTTGTGTTGTAATAACTGCCTCCATGCCTGCACAGTGGAAAATTAACTCATTCCCGATATGGAGATGTGGGAGGCAGCAATATGACGGCCATATGCAGGCTATGTTTTTAATTTCCACAATATTAAGTCAAAGGTGGTTTAGGCTGAGCTGGTCTTCCAGCCAAGCTGGTTTCTCTCTGCCTGACCAGCTGAAAAGTGGTCAAAACCCATCTAAAACCAGGAAACAACCCAGAATAGACACTAGATGTTACTTCTATAAAAATATTTTTCATTTATTTCTTCAGCATTGTAGAATTGCAGATAGTGGTATATATAGGCAATGTGTGTGGTCCTCAGTAACAAATCTTTACTGTAAACACACAAATATTCAGTCTTTGTGAAATGTTCAAACACCCATAGTCATTTTGGGTGCAACAGGGCCCCACAAACACTATTTGGCATCCAAACATTGTGGGTTTATTGCTTTGTCCTCACCCAACGACCTAATTATTAAGTCAGAGAAAGCATGCCACTTCCACTTTTAGCCTATGATGTGCTAACAAGCCGGAGGTAATGTGTGCATGAGTATTGAATGTAACAGCCTCTGTCTGTCTATTGTCTGTCTTCTGACGGGGTCTTTTAATTGGTGCCGCAGCACTTTGATCATGCTCAGAGATTAAGTGAAGCTTGAGACCTATTATTCCAGAACTGCCATGGGAGAACACATGAAAAGAAACCCCACTGAGAATTTCCAGACCAGTGCATTATGGGATAGCATAGTTTCACAATTTATTTGTCACAAATGATACTGTGACTTCATAAACAGGACCAGAATTGTGGAATCTGAGTGATCTTGTTTGTGGTATGGCAGAGAATGGGCCTTTTTCTGTCATTTATAAACTTAACAACTGTTACAAAATCAAAGGGATGTTGGGCTGTTGACCCTAACCTAATATTTTATTTAATTTTTTTGGTCCGGCATCATATCTATGCATAAAAGCCATAAAGTGTTGTATAATCAGCATTATACATGACCAGCACCGTCCTGAGGTGACAGTAGAAGGTGTAAGTGAAAAATATAAAGTTGTGAAATATAAAGGTTTTATCACAAAGGACACACCAAATTTTTAAACTGTAAGTACATTTTTTACATGATTTATAATGATTCTCTTATTCCCGGTAACTGACAGAACTGTTTAATTTGATGTATCCACACAAGCTTTTTATCTGCATTCCAGCAAACAAAAATATGTTCTAAGAACATTTTGCTAATGTTCCCATTAAAGTATTTGAAAACTGGAAACATCCCATTTTTAAAATGTAGAAAAAAAAAAAATGATTTGACAATCATTTTGAACGAACATTCTATTAAAGTTACTAGAAGAATGCTTGTTAGACATTGAGAGAACCTTGAACTTTCAATCAGAATCTTGCCAGAATGTTACCAAAGTTCTGAGAATGTTTCCTGTTAGCTGAGATCTTAAAATTAGAAAGATGTCTGACCAGACTAAAGACTATAGAATATCCTTAAAGCAACTTTGACCAGACGGGGAATGTAACACTTTCACAATTTTGTAACAATGCGTTTCTGCTGGACTCATAAACAGGCCCGTGGCCCTTAGGCCAGCGAGGTCTGGACCTCGGTAAATTTTTCATGCTCAAAAATAAAATTTGTTCTCTGAATGACTAATTTGCTGTTAAACTCCTCATATGAATGTCTGCATGACATGTATAATTCAGTTTAGACAGTTTGCAAGAATGTTTAGTGTCCCTGCTATGAAAATGATCGCTGCGAGACGCTGGCGGAGTGAAGGAGTCTTTTGAGAGAGTTGTGAATGAGTGCGCGGGCGCAGCCTTCCCAGATCCAGAAATTATAAGCGTTTTAGACTTGTCTTTTCCGCTTAATTTAACACTTTAGAAAGTTAATAAAGTAGGAAGTTGCAGTTTACAGTCAGCGATATCTTTATCTTATCTTATTTGCAAAAGATTGGAAATAATGTTTATTTTTATTTATTTTTAGTTTTTTTGTTTGTTTTAGTAGCAATATCTGGCAACACATCGCCGGCACTTAAACTGACCGCAATCAAAAAAAAGAAAAAAAAAGCCCATGGACAGGTTTTGCTGAGGGTACGACATTCGGTAAGGGAAACACAAAAAAATATCTGTCAGAAACGTTATCAACGCTGTCAAAAACAGTAGCATAACACTAATACACACAGATCTGTAGAACAAGTAGGTTACAGAATGAAATGAAATACGTAAAAACTAGCCATGAAGAAGTACTGTATATGCTATGTCATTCAGTATAGTTAAATTTTCACAAATCATGCTATAAACATCCATAAGAGCACTAGACAAAGTTATTGTAGTTATGTATTGTTACATGAATAATAAACAACTGATAAAATTATCCACCTTTAAATAGCTATAGTTAAAGTATTAACAAATTTTGATGCAATAAATAGGGTCTGATTTAAAAATGATCATCCCTCCAAAACAGAGATCTTTCACAAACATCTAAATGTCTCCTTTAATTGTAATAATGTCCCATATCTCAAAAATGCTGAAGTAAATAAGTTTTGATTTGAATTGTGCATATAGTGCACAACTTTTTTTTTTTTTTTTTTTTTGGAGATGTTTTTGAGATATGGGACATTATTCTATTTCAGAGGCCTATAAAGACCCCATTTCTAATAAGTAGAAAAAGCTAATGGTTAATTCTTATACAGGACGTCCAATACTATATACACACCTCATATCAAACCATTTTACTGCAGCATTTTTGAGATATGGGACATTATTTCAGAGGCCTATAAAGACCGGACCTCACTAATTTTCAAAGTCTGGCTACGGCCATGCTCATAAAGCACAGAAGGACAGTGACAATTTGTTTTTGTTAGCATGTAACATCAAATAGTCTACAGAACAAATAGATAAACATGCTGCATTTGATTTGACTATTTGATTCCAGTGTTATTTGCCGTTTTATTTAATTTATTATCTCATTTTTTAAATCAAATGGTTGAAATGAATGGTGAAGAGATATATAGGCAAATGAATCTCCACGATAAATTCAGGCACTGAATTTTAAATTTCCATATTTTCTATTACTGTTGCAGTAGTGGAGGTGGGGTTGTAACAGCAGCATTCTTGACATTATACATGAAAATAATTTAGACCTAAATGTTATATTTCTAGCCTACATCAGTTTGTAACAAATATGTCGATACTGTATTCAAGTTAGAGACAGGTGACGGATATTCCCATGCGGAGGACACACCCTCTGCTGGCAACTTTACCGCTAGTGCTTCCCACGGTGATGCGCAGTCTCGCTCTCATCGCTCGCTCTTTGCTTTGGGAGCGCATCGGGAAAGCCTATCCGGTTGACGCGAGGGAAAAGAGCTGCTTTAAGTGAGTGGGAAAGTAAATGGGATGAAAGCTCAAGCCACTAGGTCAGCAGGTTGAACATTCAAAGCTTCTTAACTGTAGCAGGTGGAAGGAGGAAGAGCTAGAGGAGGAGGAGGAAGCACCCTGGACTCCGCGCGGAGTGTGGAAAGACCTCAGTGGTCTTATCATTTACCTGTGCCACATTTTCTTTGCTCGTTTTCACGCTGTGTCTTCACGATGGACACATGGACAGTGTAAAGAAAGCGTCACCAAACATGGGAAGGCTGTTCCGTACGCACAGACCAAGCGCGCAAATGTCTGCTATGAGAATGGATAGAGACCGAAAGAGTTGGCACTCCTGGGAGAGCTCGAGTGCGGACAGAAGGAGTGCTGCTAGGGCGATGATAAGGGATGTAGAGCGCGGACAGCACTGGACCCTAATTTTCCTGCTCTCGCTCGCGCTGCAGCCGCAGGTAAGCCGCTGATTACGCGCTATTTTCAGTGCTGTCACTTTTTTTCAGGGGTGTTTTCTCTCCACGAGCTTTACACGGATAGTCCTTGGTCCTTATTTAGTGCAGTGTTGTTCTTACTTTTGCGCTGTTTAGAAGTGATTTGCACCAGCGTGCGAATTATTTAGTGACTTTAAGGCAGCTGAACTTTTTTACGCAATCTGTCTGTCGTTTTCTGGGCGCAGTCGGTTCATTTTGCGCAAACAAAGCGTAAACTTAAAGCCTTTTTAAACTAAACCTTAGCGATTTTTGTGATACATTAGTGTTGTGCACATTCATAATTAAGTGAGAAATACTTACAGTAATTATGTTTTTGCCGACACCATCCGAAACCAACAGCGACCACTTAGCTGTTGCTATGGCTACCTCCTCAAGCAAAGACGGGTTCATTTAGCAATTTATGATGAATTTGTAAACTTTTGTGATTTTTGAAATTATATCAAAAACCAATGCATACTTTAAACACACCCAGCCTGTCTCTTAGGGGTGTGGAACCCCATAATTCTGTTTTACACCTTTGTGGACGAGAGACCTGTGTTGTGCTGTTACCGTCTGCAAACACCTGTTGTTCCATCTTTCTTTGTTGCGCGCCGCACTTGTCGCTCTGTTTGGGCGTGTTGCCTTGATTTTCATGCAGATATGAAAGTCTCGTGTCGGCTGTGGTTCATATACAACAATATATCTGACGCACACGACAATTTGTTATTGTAAAGCTTGTCTGTAAGACTATTTACTCTGTAACTGGAGAAACTAAAAACAAGGCTCAACGTGTGTGAAATGTACCCTGGTGCACTGGCTTATTTGTACAACAAAAGCATCATTTTACTCCAGTATAAATGGGGACATTGCAGTGTTTTTCTATTTAGAGCAAGGTTTATTTTTAATTTCATTATGTTTACATCAGGCAGTAAAGTAGCGGCCATGGAGATTTTATAAAGAGAAATGGGTCTCTTTGTGGGCATGTGATTTTGCTTTTGTTTGCATTCCCAGAAAACATTCAGTCACTCTAATTATGCTGATCCATTTGTACCACCCAAATGGCTTAGCTTCATTTAGAGAACACATATCATCATTTTATTTTCAAAATATGAATTAAAAACCAAGGCACATCATTTCTGAATCTACTCCCAATGCTATCCCACCCCAGCCACCTATTATTCCAGGCTTTGAGGTCTCTGCTGGGGTTGTTGGTCTGCGGTGGAGATGACTGCTTACCTGCTGTGGAGGGCAGATCCAGGGTATGAGAACCCTTTGAGTGCAGAAAGCGCGTGTGTGTTCTGGCGGGTTACTCCTGGATGCACATACCTGTCCTGACACTGAGGGCGTGTGAAAAACGCTAATATTTTGGTTCTGCCGTTTTTGCAGTATGAACTTTGGTTGTTGAATGCTTTGATGGTTCTTGGAAGATTTAAAGCTTGTATGTTACAGAAAGTTAAAGAGAAGAATTTTAATGGTTTTGTTATTGTCAAAAGAGGTGAGGAGGGAAGTGATCAACAGCTTTGAATTGTTAGTTGGGCTATAATTAACAGGGCTCAACAATAAGGATGACCTAGTGGCCTGAAGTCAGTTGACGGAAATGTCACTTGACCTATCCAGGCCAGTACTGCGCTTTTTATGAACCTTGTCTATCAGTCATGAATATGTGTTTATTTCTTTCAAACATTTAGATGTTATTTGAATATTGTTGCTGATATCTTCAAAATAATACATTTTAATTTTTTTTATTTAATTATGTCACGTATATGTATGAGGTTAGTTACAGCTGGATGAGGTTTATTGAAACTGAGAATAATTTGTGATAGTATGAAATACGCGCTACCAGTCGGTACAACTTCTTAAATATTATTGAGCGAAATCTCTTATGCTCACTAGGGCAGCCAAGTTATTTAATCAAAAATGCATACAGTAAAACAGTAATATTTTGAAAGATTATTACAATATACAAATTTAATATATAAAATGTATTTATGTGATGGCAAAGCTGAATTTTCTGCAGCCATTACTCCAGTCTTTATTGTTATATGATCCTTCAAAATAGAAAGTAGGAATCTTTTGTAAAATTATAAATGTCTTTAATTTCACTTTTAAAAAATGTTATGTCTCCTTGCTGAATAAAATTAATAATTTATTATTATTAATTAAATCTACATAAATTTATTGAATAAGCATAAAATAGTAGATTATATAATAAATATTATAAGTAATCTCTCAAATGCCACTGTTTCCAGATTTTTTTTTTTTAACCCAACATGTGGGTTAGTCCATATTTGACCCAATATTGGGTTAAAACAACCCAGCATGTTTTAGAGTGTGTTTATGAACGAATGTCATGGAGTTAGCCTATATTATAGCTTTTTTTTGTAAAAGGAAAAGAAAAAGTAATATTGCAACGAAAAATAACATTTTTTTGATGATTCATGCAAAAATATCACTAACTTGCAAATGTGATTATATTTTTATTATGGCTATTATTATTATTGATTATATTTGTGGCAAAAATGCTGGGTTGTTTCAATCTAAAATTGGGTCAAATATGGACAAACCCTACTGTTGAGTTAAAATTTTTGTCCATTTTTGACCCAATTTTAGGTTGAAACAACCCAGCATTTTTAGCATTAAAGCCTAATATAAGGAACTACTGGCCCAATTGGGCCAGTTAAAAATAATCTGTTGAGCCTGTATATTGCATGCACACAAATCATGGCCTAAAGAAGTAGGGCAGTAATGTGTCAGATAGACCAGCTGTGTTTTCAGTGCTGTGTTGGATACTGTCTTGTACTCAGATTGTGGACTGTAGCAGTTGTCCATTAAAAATGTTAAAATGAAAATGTGTAGCTGCTCCCTCAGAAATGTGTTATGCACATATCCTTTTTGTTTTAAATAGCAGCATGTTTTTGTCTCTGATGTTGGATGGCAGGAGTTCAGCACGAGTCTTTGTAGGGTTTTAATGTCTCGGTAATGAGGCCTGTGATGCAGCTCCACAACAGAGACCGCTGAAATACAGGTATGTTGGGAATGACCCTGGCAGAGGATAGAGGGAGAGGAAGAAAGAGAGATGGAGAGTGATGGCCGGTGGTCTATCTGCCGAGTGTTTGATGTGTCCATGTTTTAGGAGCAGGAATGGGACAACATGCCATGATGGAACAATGGGAGGACAGTGCAGCCATTCAGCAGCGGTCCTGCTCAAATGTGGGGTCACGGGGAGAGGACAGGCACCACCGAGTCTTACTGTCTGACCCGGCTTGGAATGTCGTATACACAGGAGAATCAGTGTGTGTGTGTGTGTGTGTTTATTTGTGTCGGAGAGCGTGCACATCAGGATTTTTCAAGTATGTGCATCTTCAGGATCTTAAAATAAATAAATAAATAGTCTACAATAGTTTTGATAAAACGTTTTTTTTTTTTTTCCACTTAGGTTTTTCTTTGGGAAATCTTTTTTTTTTTGTCCCACTGAGAGTACCTAAAATGCCCAGCCACCCCTTTGCAGAGTGTGTGTGTGTGTGTGTGCGTCTTCTCCTCCTTTGTGACAAAAAAAGAGGTGAATAAAAGAATGGCAACAATGAAGACAGGAAAGTCTGAACATAATGATGAGAGAAGAAGAGATCTTTTCCCAAGTGAAAAAAGAGAACAACACTGTCGGAGAGGGCAAGATAGGAGCTGTGTTGTAAAAGTGCTCCTCTCTGGGGAGAGAGGGAGAGAAAAGAAGGGAGAGGTATTGATATAGAGAAAGAATAGAAGACAGAGTGCAAGGGGTTGAAGAGTAGGAAGTAACTAACACAAGGGAGTAAGGAGAGAAAGCGTGAGAGAGAGGTAAGACATGAGGAGGTAAATAACCTGGGGGAAGAAGATGGAGGTAATGAAGTTAATTGAGCATGCAGATGAAGAGGGTGTTTACACAGCACAGAAGAGGACTGTAGCTGTCCGTTTAGACACAGGGATTTTGCTTTGAATCAATGTTATTGTCTGTTCTTTCTGTCTTTATCTGCCTTCAGATACAAAGACTACTAGAGTCATTATTTGTCTGGATGAATGGGGTCTCGTGAGGATTGTGTTTGTGTTGTTTGAAGGTTGTCGGATGTGAAGGAAAAAAAACTGATTTTAATGTCTGAATACACATATTTTGCTTAGTTTGAAACATTAGGGCCTTTGAGCATTACTCAGAGCAAGTTCATCTGTGTTCATACAACCACAGTATCTTTTTTTCTGTTTTTGTGGTAATGCAGTTGAGTGCTTTTCAAATTTGGGTCTTTAAGGAATAGGGTAAACGTACCTATTAAACTCACCAAAATCCACATTGAGACATTTTTAGTGCACAAGATATTGTTTTCAGTACAAGAAGTTATGTTAAAATAAAATATTAATCTCTCACACAAAAATACATAATTTTGTTTTAAATGACAAAAGCATTTTGATGAAGATATACATCAAATGCAAAAAGTCTGGCTGTGCTTAATGGGTACATTTGTGTACCCTTTAAGCACACCCCTGTTCCCATTAAGCTCACATCATGTTTTATTAAAAATTCTTGTTTATTTTAAACAACTTTTTTTAAAAAATAATTAAAAAATATTTTATTTGAAGGTACAAAGTCAATCAAAAAAAAAAAAAGTCTGTAGATTTTAGTTGACATATCTAATAGAAAATCACGTAGTGTATGATGGTCATAGACTCCAATTTTTAGCTTCAGACTATGATTTCATCCAGTCGGAGGAGATCAAACATGTTTGATATTTTTAGCCAATTTTAGAATGCATATTGTTCTCATTTGTCACATTTCTGTGCGAGTTTGATGTGATCGGAAGGAATTTAAAGTCTGGTAGTGTATGATCCTCAGTCGTTTAGTGTATGATGCCCAGTTTTCCTTTGTGACTGTTTACAATACTATTATACTATTATAAGTCTGTAAGTGTATGATGCATGGTGTTTTAAAAAATCTGTTCACATTTTAAAAGTCGTGTAGTGTATTCCAGCCTTTAGTTGCTTTTTTTCTGGACAGATACGACAGGTTTCTGATGGCTTCTTCTTTGTAGAGATGACATGACTCTTTCATCTTTGGGCATAAACATTAGTTATGTCTAGATTTTGTCATCTTAAAGCTGTGAAAATAAGTTATTAACCATTTTATAAAGATAAACCTAAAGTGACAACCATCAGTTTATATTCTGTTTATGAAGTATTTATATAGACGTTCAATGTGGAAAAGCTCAAAGAGGGCTCACTGAGCTTAATGGGAGCAGCAACAATTTTTTATAAATTTCATGTAATATTTATAAAAATGACAATATTTTGCAAAATAAATAATCTAGGTCACGTATTAAATTCATACATATTTTATTTTGAACAACTATTATTAACATTATCTATGAAATTGTACTTTTTCTTATTGATGTCACACTGAAGCGGTGTGATTTTCATAGTAGTGTACCCTTTAAGCTCACCTTACAATAATATGAATTCTTTAAAAATTACAGCAGTGTAAAACCACAGACCAGCAATAAACTGTCAATTTATAATATTATGGATTTAAAAATAAATCCATCCAGTAATCCAGTAATGCCTGTGAAGTAATATATTAGTGTAGCACACAGTTTTATACAGCTAGTCAGCTAACTGTGTTCTGTAGCATCTGCGCTGTGTTGCTAAAACTATCTTTTGGATCTAATGTAATTATTTCCCACATCCAAGTTCCAGGTTATAATATGCAAAAGTCTAAACATTAATCTCTTAATTTTATAATAAGTAGTGAAACTTACCCAAAATAAAGGTTTAAGCATCTAAAAAATGCACATTTAAAGGGCTACTCTTCTGGTGAAAGTTTTTAGACAGCTTTCAAAATGGCCGCCAGACAGTGTGAACACATGGAGACCCATGTCTCAGTGTGCAATTATCTGATTGACTTGAAATTATTGGAGGTATGTAGTAACAAACACATCAGTTGGTTAAGACATTAAGTAGGATAATACATTATTTTTTCTTTTTATAATCTGATCTCAAAATGGAAGTGTGCTTAATGGGTACGTGAGCTTAATAGGTAAGTTTACCCTAGTTCACCCAAAAATAAGAATACTGTCTTCATTTATTCACCCTCATGTTGTTCTGTATACCCACATAACTTTATTTTATCATAATGTTTGGATGTCCTTTTATATATCATAAAAGGGAATAGGGCTGAGTGCTGTAAAGCTCCAGAAATGACAATAAAAGCACCATAAACATTTAATAAATTTAGTAAGACAAGTCGAGAAGTGTCTCATCAGATTTTTTGATATTTCTACATTTTATTTATTATTTTGTAGATTCAGTATGAATTTTAGGAAGAATGTTATTGGTGAATCATGATTTGTTTATCGTTTATGCACCAGTTTCATGCACATTTGTGTGTATGTACATTAATTAGCCTAAATTGGACCCATTATCTACAAATAGTCTGAATTTTGTGTTCCGTGGAACAAATAAAACCATCGATCACAATTACATTAAACTGTTATATATCATATTGTTGAGTTTTATTTTTATTACAACTGAAGTACCAGAGGTGTATATCAACTTAGACAGGAAGGCTTTCAAATTTTGTCTTGGACAAAGTGAGCTCTGAAGTTTTTGCCAGAACCACTGCTTTAAGCATTTCTTTTTAATAATAACAATCATAATACTTGTCATTTACATTACAAAAGAATATGACACATTTTTATAATCATATTTTGCCCTCGACAACAGCATTGATATTCTAACCTGCACTAGCCAACATCCAGATGTGATAAAACTGTTTTCAGAAAGCCAGTAACTGTGGAGAATATGAACAAGCATCATGAGAGAATTTAAAGGGGTCATATGACGTTGCTAAAAAGAACATTATTTTGTGTATTTGGTGTAATGCAATGTGTTTATGCGGTTTAAGGTTCAAAAAACACATTATTTGACGCATACTGTACATTATTGTTGCTTCTCTATGCCCCGCCTTTCTGAAACACGCCGATTTTTACAAAGCTCATCCTTCTGAGAAGTGAGGCATGCTCTGATTGGCCAGCTATCCAGTGTGTTGTGATTGGCCGAATACCTCAAGCCTGAGACGGAAATGTTATGCCCTTTACTGTATTGTGATGCCGTGTCCCGGTGCGACGACACAAATACAATAAAACCCATTACAAATGAAGCATTTGTTGCATCCAGTGGAGACATAATTACTGATTATAATGACTTATATTGTCTTTTTATGCGTCGCGTTGCATCGCACCGCGTAAACATTACCATGTCTGCATTTGTGATCCGAGAAACGACAATCAACAAGAACTACACTAAACTGCTCAAAACTCGCATTTGAATCGTCAGTGGCACATTCTTTAAATAAGAAAACGTACTTACAGGCTGTGAGTCAGACGCGCCAGACTGTCCTTGCAAAGTTGGAATTGCTCCACTTTACAGAAACAGTCTTTGAGCATAGCTGGCAGACTACTCCCAGGTTCAGGAAATAGTCCTCCGTAAAATGCACTGCACACACTCTAATATTTGGGTTGAACTGTTCTGGAACAGTGTTGTAAATACAACTTAACCACTGATTTCTAGTTGTGTCCTCTTTTGGAAGCCCAAACAAAGTAGTTTTGCTTTCACAATGAAACACAGCGTCTCCAGGACATGGCGCCGGCGGCAGCAAAAACACTACAGCGAGAATAATAGTTCCGCCTTCTTTCTTTGCGTAAACATTTGTGCGGTGTTTTGAAAATCTTCCCACACCGTGACGCAGACATGTGGGGGCGTGTTTGAATGAGCCGTTTTAGGGGGGCGTGGTCGAGTCTTAACTTTTATAAAGAATATCTCTTTGGTTTTGAGACTTTAGTCTTTGCAACTTCAGGGAACTTATCTATGCACAAACAGCATGTAACACTTCAAAGAGAAAGGAAAACTTGAAATCGCATCATATGACCCCTTTAAATTCTAAACACCTTTGGAGGCTGAAAGTGCTGCTTCTCATCTTAATGACTTCCTGCACTCTGTCACTTCAGTTTTCCTGTTTGTTTTCCATTTTTTAACCTCACTGTTTTGAATTTCCATAGGTTGTCTGTGCAGTGGGCACATTTGAGGTCCAGATTCGACAGTGGCTAAACCCTCAGGGCTTTCTACAGAATGGTCAGTGCTGTGACCCCCAGGCCAGTGGGGGGCAGCACTGCTCATCAGGTGATCAGTGTGACACCTACTTCAAGGCCTGTCTGAAGGAGTACCAGGCTCGGGTTGCACCAACCGGCACCTGTACATATGGCACTGGCAGCACACCTATCCTGGGTGGCAACTCCCACACCTTACATCATCATGGAAATGAGGGAAGCGATACCAGAAATGGACGAATTGTTATCCCATTTAAATACGCATGGCCAGTGAGTACATCTCTCATTTATTTATCTGCTTAGTAAAAAGTGATGAGGTAAAACATCATTTCTATATAAATCATTTGTTGTAGAAACCTTTGACAAAGACTGCTTGAAAGACACTTGGATAAAGTGTAGGTTTTTCTGATCTGTTGTGCGTGGTTAAAGGGGTCATATGACACTGCTAAAAAGAACATTATTTTGTGTATTTGGTGTAATGCAATGTGTTTATGCGGTTTAAGGTTCAAAAAACAGTGTGAGTGTGAGACGGAAATGTTACGCCCCTTACCGTATTGTGATGCCGTGTCCCAGCGCGGTGACACAAAAACAATAAAACCCATTACAAACGAGGCATTTGTTGCATTCAGTGAGGACATAATTACTGATTATAATGACTTATACTGTCTTTTTACGCGTCGCGTTGCATCGCGCTGCATCACACATCATAAACATTACCATGTCTGCATTTGTGAGCGGAGAAACGACAAACAAAAAGCACTAACATTACTCTACACAGCTCAAAACTCGCATTTGAATAGTCAGTGGCAAATAATATGAAAACATACTTACAGGCTGTGAGTCAGAAGCGCCAGACTGTCCTTGCAAAGTTGGAATTGCCCCACTTTACAGAAACAGCCTTTGAGCACAGCTGGCAGGCTAGTCTCAGGTTCAGGAAATAGTCCTCCGTAAAATGCGCTGAACACACTCGAATATTTGGGTTGAACTGTTTCTGAAACAGTGTTGTAAATACAACTTAACCACTGATTTCTAGTTGTGTCCTCTTTTGGAAGCCCAAACAAAGTAGTTTTACTTTCACAATGAAACACAGCGTCTCAAGGACATGGCGCCGGCGGCAGCAACAACACTACAGCGAGAATAAAAGTCCCGTCCCCTTTCATTGCGTATACGTTTGGGCGGTGTTTTGCAAATCTCCCCACTCCGTGACGTAGACATGTGGGGGCGTGTTTGAATGAGCCGTTTTAGGGGGGCGAGGTCGAGTCTTAACTTTTATAAAGAATATCTCTTTGGTTTTGAGACTTTAGTCTTTGCAACTTCAGGGATCTTATCTATGCACAAACAGCTTGTAACACTCCAAAGAGAAAGGAAAACTTGAAATCGCATCATATGACCCCTTTAAATATATAAGGAAGATATTTTCTAAAGGGCAACTGTCATGTCACCAGTAAACTGTCTGGGTTGCCAAGACCTCACCTCTGCTGCCCTTATCATGTCAGCTCTTGAAGGTAAACTGTGTAAATTACAAATATAACAGGTGAAAAATGACAAAAAAGACCACACACAAGTGTCCTGAACACATTCCCTCATCTGCCATTGTTTGAAAAATACATTAAATACATTAAAAATACATCAAGGCTGAGTTAATGTTTATGACATTTCTGACAATGATTTGTTAGCACTACAGAGCCACAGTATTTACACTTTTCTTTGAAATAAACTTAGAAATATCTTACCTAAAGTTGTCTCTACATATATAAAGATATAAAGATATAAAAATGAAAGTCTATTACACCAAAACTTTGATGCTTCAAAAGTCATGGTTAAAGAAATCATTATGAATCAAGCGGTTTAACCAGTCAAAATATTCATGCAAAACATAGACCTCTATATAAACTGAAACAATAATCATTTGAAGGCCTAAAAGTGTTCAGCATTCTCCAGCAAATATTTTTCTGATTTGTTATTTTGAGTTGTAAAGTTGGCAGGATGTAATAAAATTCATTGTATGGCTTCAGCAGGCATGTGTTATGATACAAAGGCCCCGTTTACACTAGTGTGTTTTCGTTTTTAAAACGCATAACTTTTGCTACGGTTACGCCTGTCGTTTACACTACTCCGGCGAGACTTTTGAAAACTCCAGGGTTGCGTTTCAGTGTAAATGGACCAAAACTGTGAGTTTTGAAAACGATGGCGTGGCTGCCCATATACTCTGTGTATCCTTGACGACCAAGTAAACAATAACAGCATGCTCATTGTTGTACCCATAGATATGTATAGGTAGATTCCCCATTCGACCGCTCCAAGCACGCAGATTTGTCCGCCATCTAAATAAAAGGGAATGTACCTATACATATCTATGGTTGTACCTGCATGAATGGTCATGTGACATACTTTTTAGGTTGTGTAGTGTAGACAGAGATCGTTTCTGAAATGCAGTGAAAACGCCAGTGTAGACGAGGATCGTTTTCATTTTAAAAGCCATTTGAAAACGAAAACGCACTAGTGTAAACAGGGCCTAAGTGGGGCAAACAGTTCCTGAGCCCTGCTCAGCTCTACAGCACCCCACAATATTCCAATGTAAAATTGTGGTGAGAAAAGGAACTGCAGCGCACTTTAATTGGGAGCCATTGCAGCAAATTTGAGACAGCCCTGCTTATTTTCACATTACCTTACGTAAACCTCAATCTAGATCAAGAAGGTATCAGTCTGCTTCAGCTAAGTCTACATCAGGTCAGTAACTAGTTGGCATGTTTGTTCTTCCTGTGTGAAGCGTATCAAATTAATGAAAGTATAAATAATTTTTAATGTTAAAATGTGCTTATGTGAATAGTCTTTATGTAATTTTGTGTTTGAGAATAGACATGACTTTTCTTTTTTTTTCCTCACCGGAATTCCTCCACAACTTATAACAACATTCGTAAGCAATAATATTAAGGATTAGTTCACCCAAAAATGAAAATTTTGTCATTAATTACTCACCCTTATGTCGTTCCAAACCTGTCAGACTTTTGTTTATGTTCGGAACAAAAATTAAGATATTTTTGATGAAATCCGAGAGCTTTCTGACCCTCCATAGACAACAAGAGAACTACCTCGGTCAAGGCACAGAAACGTAGTAAAGGCATTGTTAAAATAGTCCATGTGACATCAGTGGTTCAACCTTAATTTTATGAAGCTTCGAGAATACTTTATCACGACACATGCGCCGTGATACTCTCCAAAATGGTGCTAGGGTGACACAGAGGAGAAGAATTGTGGCATAAAGTCATTATGTTTGTTTTCTTTGCACACAAAAGTATCCTCGTAGCTTCGTAAAATTGTGGTTGAACCACTGATATCACATGGACTATTTTGTCGATGTCCTTGGTACCTTTCTGGACCTTGAACGTGGTAGTACCCTTGCTGTCTATGGAGGGTCAGAAAGCTCTCATCGAAAATATGTGTTCCGAAGATGAACGAAAGTCTTACGGGTTTGGAACGACATAAGGGTGAGTAATTAATGACAAAATTTTCATTTTTGGGTGAACTATCCCTTTAAGTCTGTTCATCATACAGCAATCGTGTCTCTTCAGAAGACTTGGAGTTTATTATTATTATTATTATTTTTTTTACAGTGTCTTTACAAACTTTTTGAAGTGACAAAGTTTTGGTGTAGAGGGACAGAAATCTCTCAAATTTCATTAAAAGTGTCTTCATTTGTGCTTTCAAAGATGAACAAAACACTTATGGGTTTGGAATAATGGTTAGTAAATGATGACAGAATTTTTGTTTTGGGGTTAATTTAAAAACAACACTAGAAGAGTTGTATTGAAGCATTTGTTTTCCACTATCCACAAATTTGGATCACACCCAAATTGCATGTAGTGGTTTCCTTAAAGTTATATAAGCTGGCCTGCTATTTTATTAACTTGCTGATAGGGAAGTTTTCACTTAACCTTGATCTGACCTCAGTGGCATTATGCCGAGCATATGGAGGTAGTAATGCTGGCTGACTGTTGGCCAGACCATAGACGTGCTGTGCCAGTGATCTTTACTGAACCTCGCTGTGAGTGCTGCGGTCAGTGTTTGGTTTTTTCCAGCATGGGTCTTTAAACTGATTACACACTTATTGATTAGAGTGGATAGATAGAGAAAGAGAGAAAAAGATGAGGTGTAGCACAATTTTTAATTTTATCTATTGGTGTTGTGGTGGCTGAAGATAAAGACCGTCTTTTGTAACATAATGAGCCTCTGATTTGATAAGCTGCATTCAGAGATACATGCTAATATTTTATATAATGTCACTGGGACATTTCATTGTCTCTCTGCTTGTCTATGTTCGTCATACTAAAATTTGAACCAAACCATTTTCACTAATGGAGCAAAAATAAACTAATTATTTGGTCATATTTTGTCTGAATCAGTTACTCAATATTTGTCTTGTTTATTGAAGTGTCTCAAAATCAACATTACATTTGCAGTCCTGCCGTTGTGCTGAATATCAACACGACCAATGAAAATAGTTTGGTTACAATGTCAGAAATACACAATTGGTTTTTGATCGGTTAAATCAAACCTGATCTTAATAATTTACAGCTTGTTTATCTTCTATCTTCTGTGGTAATTGTCTTGACTAGAAAATGTGTATTTATTTCTCTCCCACTGTGTTTCATTTTCTGGCTCTTTCTTTTGTGAAGCGTTTATTCTCTCTTATATTCCAGACAAATTGACTAGTTTTTATTGTCTGCAGTAATAGAGCAGACGCTATCACTACAAATAAACCATTAATCGTTGTCTTAAAAGCAAATCTTTAATTAAACCACTCTGATTTAATACTGGTGTGGTTTTTTATGATACAATTTTTCAGCTTCATACAAACTCAATGAAAACAGAAACATAACAGAGAGGTGCCCAAGGCCCAAGAAGGAAACCAACTCTTTTATTTGTCTTGTGGTTGAGATCATGAATGTCTTGTCGCTATGCTAAGTCATCGTGCATAATACCAATCTTATCATCAGAATCTAAAGGGAGCGGTTGGGGATATCAAACTCTTCGATGAGTCACAGAAACCCCCAGTAAAAGAAAGATGAGTCTCATGACCCACATATCTCTCATGTAAAATATTACAGTATTCTCTTGTTGTAATTACTGTCTACCACGGTGCTGCATTACAACCAGCTTTAGGCCTCAGAATTCCTTCAACATAGGAATTCTGTTTTGGCCTTAGGAGACTGATAGGCCAGTGCAAGTAGGGTTTTTTTTTTTTTTGTTATAAACTGTTGAATGAATGATGACGTTCTCTGAATCTGCATTTGCTTTACTTTTACATTTATTGATTTGGCACTATTATCCAAAGTGGTTTATACCACAAGTATACACACAGGTATACAGCGTGTTACCAAGCTAATGCACACATCAAAACTTTTAGAAATGCACAAATTCATGCAAATGACAGGCCAAAAAAAGTAGACTGGCAGCCAATGGCAGTGACGTCTGTTTCTTCCGTATAAATATGCATGTATGACCGTAAGCATGCAAATACACAGTACACCCAAATATTGAGTACATTTTTTTTTAATTGTTGAAGTATTTTTCATTATTTGTTATTAAAAGAACTGTAAGTGTATTCATAATCAATGTTTCTTGCTTCATGCATCATCTTGTCATTGAGCAATTTAAATGGGATTTCTTTCTCTGCAAAGGATGTATGTGATGTTTCCTTAGAATTACGTTTTTGGATTGGTTGGTGCTGTACCTATGATGCAATAAAATGCTCCCTAATGGTGGCTCACTAGATTTTGGAACAAATCCTCTGTTTGTTTCCTTTAAAATGATTATTGTTATCTGGATGTTTTAGGATCTAATTGGCTGCTCATACTGTATAGGTGGAGGATATACAGTAGTAATGAAGGTGAGAAAGGTGATATTATTTTTGTAACTACATTAATTATAAGTGGTAATAATGTTTTCAATAAAGCCCAAAGCTAGCTGGAGATTTTCTGGTGGAGGGGGAAATCATCTGATGCAGGCCAGCTGTCCTGGCTCGGAAGAACAGGTCTGAGAGCCTCTGGCAAATGGACCTCTGTGTATTGGATTTGCACTAGGGATGTGCATTTTGCAGATGTGAAATATTTTGAAATTTTGAAAAGTCACAATTTTCCCAACATTTACATAAACCAAGATGATATTTCAGTATTTTAATGACACATTCACGTTCACAGTTCTTTCATGTTAGTTAATGATCACATGACCTGTACACAGATGAAATATTTAATCTGTAATTAGTAAGTGTTTTATTTTGACATTGTAAAATTGAATAATAATAATAATTATTATTATTATTAAGACAGAAATTGATTTCTGTTGTAAATTTAGTACTGTAAAAATGAAAAAAAGAATCTTTGATAATTATAATAATTTTATTTACACTACAGTAAGTTACAATACTAATATTTGTGTATTAATTCTTTACTTTCAAACATTTATACCCTTGAGCTTTCAACACAAGACAGCAGAATACTGCTGAAATGCTGTAAACTTCAGTCTATAAAAATGTTGGAAATTATATTAATGTGTAAATAAAGTAAACCTAGCGCATGGTGCATTCCCAAATGCACATAAAACTCATAAAAATGCACATAAAAGCCCAAGCAGAGATCCTGCATTAACTGTGAACTCTGATATTGTGAATAAAACACATCTTACTGTGGTTATCATACAGCCCCATTTATTTATTTATAGTTTTTGAGTAGATGCGATGTAGAAATGCATGTATTAAAGTGTGTGAATGTATATGAGTATGCCGGGCTCTTTAAACTGTGAGTGTGAGAAAATTCTGGAGGAAAACGGCTGTCTGGATCAGTTTCAGGGCAGGGCTGAAGGGTGAGGGAGAGGGAGTGAATGGATTTCTGTGGGCATCAAGGGAGTGAAAGAACCGTATTATCTGTCCATCTTTGTGTGGTGGTTCAGGTGGAAGGAGGGAGGGAGGGAGGGAGGGGGGTATCAGGATCCCAGCCTCAGGTGAGGAGACAAACAGGTGAGAGCAGGTATTATGAGGAAAGGTGAGCTGTTCTCTCTCTGGCTTTCTTCCCTTCTCTTCTCCTCCGCTGGCCCTCGGTTCACGCTGTAAGTGTCGGTTCCTGAGTGATGACCCACACAGTGTGTTTCACCGTTTAACTGTATTGTCATACTGTAACGCATTGTGGCTCCTCCATTGTTTAGTGTTTCCTGATTAATGGTGTCATGATTGAAGTTGTTGGCCTTCATGTGGTCGCACAGTAAATGAGATCATCACTCTCCCTTTCTTCCGTTGTGACAAGAAAAGAAGAGATGAGGGCGTCTATGATCAGAATGAATGGATATAGAGAGGAAGTGGATGTGTGGGAACTCTAGGTTGTGGGGTTTGGGAATCATCATTTTTTGTTGATGGCTTTAGTGGCGAGGTTATTACCTCCATCTAACGCCACAAACGCTGGTGCGTTTACAAGGCAGAGGGTCAGATGATCTGAAACTAGAGTTGAATTGGAGTTCTGTACGTGACTGCAGTGCAGAGATTTGAATAATCACCATCTGAATACAAAGCAAGCCAATCAAATAACATGCAGGGTGGGAAATATGACCAAAATTGTAATTATAAGTAATATATATATATATATATATATATATATATATATATATATATGACATAAACACATATTTGTACAATATCTTGTCCAAATCTGTTCTCAATTGACATCAGGAAAGGATATAATAATAGAGAACTGTTTGTGTATCCTTAACTCAAGCAGCATTGTATGTAATCTCTAAAATAAGCAAAGTTTGGGATTTTCAGTTCTGGTTTTGAACTCACACTAGGAAAAGTCTGTAATAATACAGCCCAATATACTGTGTTAATATGAAGGAATTTTCCATATTCGTTTTTAATATCTGTATTTTGATTTATGTATTGCATTATATTGTGATTTAGGGTTGAAGGAAATGTCCGTAAACTGAACAGAAAAGGACATTATCCATTTTTCTACTATTCTTTTCCCTTACAGTGCAGTTGTTGTGTTTAATTTCCTGCATGTTGCTGAATTTAAGTGAGTGTGATAACCAAGTCCTGAAGGTTATCTGATGAAGATTGGATTCATACCCTTTGAGATATTTGAAGCAATTTATCACGGTCCCAGCAATATTCTGGGTGTCTGTGTTCATTCGCAGCAGTTTTTGGAGCTTCTGCTTTTTAAAGACTGGGTTGTAGTTAATCTACATCATTACTTGATTGAAATTATTTTTTTTTTATTATTATAACAGTTTCCCAATAGCAGCCTGAGGTCACACACATTGTTCCTTACTGACCCTGCACCTCATTAATCACCCACACCTGAGATCAAACCTCAGAGCAGATTTGATTAGAGGCCCACAGCCTTTATCAACTAGGATACTAATTTTAGTAATGTGGCATTTAGCTGACACAAACTTTTCTTTTGCTTATTACAGGAAACGTTCCTCTGGGTCATCGAGGGTTAAGTGAGTGGCTGAATGAATGAGTCTCACAGAAACGTGTGGGTCATAATTTCACCCTAAAATCAAAATGAAAGAATAATAAATTATATTATGCATAAACACAATGAAGTCTCCTTTCATGACAATTCTCACTATCACAATATGATGATAGTAGTCAATGGATTTTTATCCTGTTTGGGCATAATGATTTGTCAATGTATCTGTATAAATTAATGTCAAAATAACAAATACTGATGTGTAAATATGTATGTGTGTATATATATATATATGATATACACTGCCGTTCAAAAGTTTGGGGACAGTGTTTTTTAAAGACATTAATATTCAGCAATTAAATCAGAAGTACATTTATAATGTTACAAAAGATTTCTATTTCAAATAGATGCTGTTCTTCTGAATGTTATATTCATCAAAGAAACCTGAAAAAAACGTATCATGGTTTTCACAAAAATATTAAGCAGAGCAACTGTTTTCAACACTGATAGTAATAAAATGTTTTTTGAATACCAAATTAGCATATTAAAATCACTGTTGAAGACTCATGCCACACTTAAGACTAGAATAATGGCTGCTGAAAATATATTATAAAATATATTAAAATAAAAAATATTTTAATTTTAAATTGTTAATAATTCACAAAATTACCATTTTTACTGTATTTTTGATTAAATAAATGCAGCCTTGATGAGCATAAGAGACTTCTTTCAGTAATGAATCTTGCTGACCCCATACCATACGGTAATCAATTTAAATAATATATAAAATATTATGCTAATGCTAATTAGGCTTCAGTTAAGCTTCTTTATGCAAAATACACTTCTTTATTTAAACCACTCAAAAATATTATACCAGTCTTTGTATTCACGCAATGTTAGCTCATGCATTCCTTGCAGGGTTTTAACCTTTAATCTTTCACTTTCCAGTCCAGATCTTCAACCACAAAGCTACACCGCCACAAAATCACCACCACCATTTTAAATTCTTCCCTCAATTCCTCTTCCATTAAACCTGTAATCCTGAGCTTTAACATGGGCAATCGAATGTACCTGAAGGGGATATGGCTGGCTAAATGGAGTGGGCATGTCCAGACATGATCCCTGCCTGGGCTTATGAGTCCCATCCATCAATTAAAATGTAAAAAGCAATTTATCCATGACTCTATGTCAATTCCAAAGAGCAAATTCAGAAGATTGAATCTGAATGAAAGAAAATCCATCCATAGATTTCTGTGGAAATGTTTCAGTCACAGTTCATCAGAAGAAAATATATTAAAATTTGTCCTGAAATAATGGCTCTGTGAGCTGTGAGAGCGTTTTAGAGGCTGTGTTGATGTGGTTTCATAGTCAAAACAGTTATTAATATAGCTGTTGTGTGTTTACTTAGGCTAATGTTGACAAATGTTGACTTCATACTAGTTAAATTGATACCAGCATTCTCTTTTGAGTCGCTCATGGTTTACAGACATGCAGTCATTAGCAGGAAAAACACACAATTGCACATGGGAAAAAATATCGACTGGCTCTTGTAAATTTCCATCTGAACAGTGCTTATATATCTGTATCATGTGTAATATGATGTATGCGCTCTGTTTTGTGATTATTTATGTGTATGTGTGTGTGTGAGAGAGTATGAAAGAGTGTGTCTCCAGGGCAAGCTGTAAACTGATCCCTTTCTATTATGTCATGTTGTATTTTGGAGAGTTTCAGCACTCAGTTACCTGGACATTCCTGCTGCCTGGGAACCAGAGAAACTCATTTACTATAGGGACACAGAGAGAGAGACTTCTGTCTTTCCTTCTCTCTGTTAACTCCTACGACCGCATACCTGTGCAGTCACGCAGATAGATTAATGTATACCGTGCAAGACCATTTTGTCTCTCTGTGATGTGCTGGCTTTTTTATTTTATCGTACGTCTGTATGCAGACTCACATCGTCTGAAAACACCTGTAAAGACAGCAGTCACGTACAAACACAAGCTTTGATTCATCGACACGGCATGTTAATTCCATTAACATTCATTCGCGTATGTGCTGAAGATAAGATCCTAGCCTTGGGACAGTAGAGTTGGGGGACACTGGGACATTGTGCTCTCATTTGTGTGCAAATTGGATTGAAGTGGGAGTTTGCATAAAGGAAGAGGTGCTTGTCTCGTTCTCTTCTCACCTTCAATCAAAATGGGACACAATTTAACTGTATATGTGTAAAGTTTTGGGAGTGATAACCTCTTTTAAATGAACCATTTTTTTAAATGCTCTAAATTTTGTGTGAGTACACAATATTGGAGTCACTCCAGAATTGCAATGGTTGAGAGAGTCATAACCGCATCAACATTTCTCCACCTTGTAGCTGTAAACTATAAACATAAGCCAGACGGGACTAGCTTTTTAGGGGGTTGTTAGAGAAATTTGTGTTTCACAGACGTATTTGGCGATTTTAATCCATAGCTTAACAATGGTAATTGTAGTAAAACTGTGGTTATACTAATGGTAATTATAATTAATTCGAATGACTATACGCAATGCACGCATACAGAGCGCGTGACCTCTGCAATGCCCAGATGTACAAAACAGACCCTCCCACCTCTGTAATAAACATGATAGTCAGGTGTCAGATGTCAGGTGATAAGAATCAAAACTCAAACGTAGTTTGTCAAATCCGAATAGGACTAACGATGAAAATTATGAAAACTAATGAAATGAAGCACTCGTAAAAGGACTGACATCAAAATTTTGCTGTTTGAGAAACCCTCCAAAAATGTTGTTTTTCTACTATCCAGTAACAAATTTTGATACAAATTTTAAAATTAAAATTAATTAAAATTATGCATAAACCAAATGCAAACTAATATGATGTATTCAATAGCTCAAATTTAAAAAGAATACTGGTAGCAAATGAGTGATGCTCACAAAGGTAGATGAATAACAAAAATGAATAATAAAAAAAAGAGTCTCACATTTTGCATTTACAAAAAACTATGGGGTTGATCAAAAAAAGAGTGAAAGACTGTAAAGTGAGTCCTGAAAGCTCAGGCAGAAAGACTGTAGATCTTAAAAATGTAGGATATAAGAACAGGGAACAGGTTACAGGGGCACTGGTAAGATTAAGGAAACATGCAGATAAAACATTTAGACTGTCACTTCACTGGTTCACTGATTTGATAAATGCTATGATAATTTAATGCTCTGCTCTATTGTTCTTGTTATTCTTCTGTATCTTTTATTCACCCTTTCGCTCTATTCCCTGGCCTCATGATTTTGTCCTTTTCCAAAAGTCACTCATCCATAACGTCCCTCCCTCTCTCTCTTTTCATCTACTCACTCTTGGGTGCTGCCTTGTTAGCTGGACTGTGCTCTCTTGTCTTATCTACTCCAGACCCACAATTCCTTGTCCTTTATCAGACTGTCTTCTGTCTAACGGTGAGACAATTACATATTAAAGAGCTGGGAGTCAGACACAGGTTTGAGTCGGTGGAATTACTCTCAGTTTACTCTGACTGACAGGTTACTTTAATTGGCTACTCTCATTTAAACAAGCCTTGTCATTGCATCGCTCGTCTCTGTTTATCCTTTTCGAACCCCTCCCTCTATTGTTAATTGGAACATAGTTTCTTTTTTCAATTCAAGTATTTTCCATTTCTCTCTCAGCTCCTGAAATACAGGTTTTGGTGTCCTGCATAATGAACTCATGCACTGAGGGCTGTTATTTCCACACTCAGTGGAGCAGGTCATTGTGATGTCCTGTGGTTCTGATTGGTAGGAATGTGACTGTTCTTTTTCTTCAGTGGCTGTTTCATTTGTTCACTGGTTCTTAAAGCTCCTTCAGAGAAATGAAAGAGATGCTGAGTGCAGATGACAAGCATGAGCCAATTTACACTGCATCAACACACACCGACTGGCTGGTAAGGTCTTGTCGGATCAGTGTGTTACCCCGTCGGCCTCTGCCATTTTTATGTTCGATTGCCATTTGTTGGGGTGTGGAATGTCTAATAAGCGATACTATAGATACTATAATCTGGTGATTGTCACATTGGCCTGAATTAGAATTAAGACAACATCTCTACAATCATAAAAACTCATAAGTGAATAATTTTGAGTGCTCTACATGGACAGCAACTCAGTGTATACTCAAATATTTAATGCTCTGCACAGGACTTACAATTAATTCCAGTAGAGTTTAACATTAGCCTGTTGCTAAGCTAACAGCTCAATAGCATAAAAATAAAAGATGCAGGCAAATATCGGGTAAAATAATCCATTTTATATTACATTACAACTATTTTTTAATGATCATTTTCAGCACTGAAAGAAAATAAAGCCTAGGTTTAGTCAGTTTATCCGGCATCTTGGATTTTTTTTACTGAACTCGTCCAGAGTCCCTTTCTGAGAAAGTCAGTTCACTCGCAGCCGTATTTGCAATGACCTTCGCCCAGCTATTTCAGGCATGCATGACCAACCCCTAACTACCTCAATGAAATATTGAAATATCAAAAACTGCTTTTAATATAATATATTTCAAGTAAAAAAATGCATTATGAGCATTATGAGATATTAAAGCGATGCTGCCTTATAATTTGGCTAAATTGTCTTCATGATGTAGGCAAGCCTGTGATGCCTTAAAATGTTGTCTTCATATATAGTTCAGTAGATTTTTGAACAGAGCAACACATGCTAATCGTGTTTTTAATGTGAACATGCCAGACGAGGTAATTTCCTGTGAAAGACAAAAGGGACCGCCCGCCCTGCCTTGGGCCCTGACGGGGAATGACTGGAGGAGGCCTGTTGTTTTTAGTGCTCAGAAATCACATACCTTTGTCAAGCCAATTAACCCGAAAAGAATTTGACTTTGAGAGACAGGGGAAATTAAGTGAGGGTGGGACAAAAGGGATGGAGAAAGTGGGAGAGGGAGGCTGCTGATAATCATGCCTGGGATGAAAGAAAAACAGTGAGAGGGAGAAATAAGGAGAATGGGCGATATGAGGGGCAGGAGGGTAGGGGTCAGGGCTTCGGTATACGCCATCATGTGTTTTGCATTCTAATGTGTAATATGTGTTTACATGCTTTTATAAACCCTTGTACCCCTTCAGTGTCTGGCTGAGTGGTGGCAGAGAAAGTTTGAGTTAGAGGAGATCGATCAAAAAATTTAATGTGAGAAACTACAATGCTCAATATGCTGCTATAGGTCCTGCCTTTCAGTCAGAAGAGCCAATTATTTGACAATGTTTGTTTACTCCAGAACATGCAAGTATATTTAGTGGACTTGATTAATTTTTAGTGTGAAATATGTTTTTGAAATGTTATCTAGACCAGTTCTATTAAACTATTAAAAATAATTTATAAATAATTATTTGAAGTCTGAAATAAAATAAAAGCTGAAAATATAAATATTAGATAAAAACATACATTTAAAACAAAAATTAGAAAGGACTGATTTAAAACGTTAATAAATAATGTAATAGCATTTAAATTATAGTTAAATAATAAACCTTTGATGAACTTGTTTTGGAGACTTTGATGTTTCGCTGTTCTAATTATCTTACCTATTTTTTTCTAAAATGATCATACTCATTATGATTTTTTAAATATCATGTTAATTAAGAGACATTTAATTTAATTTTAATTAATTAGCAAGACTACAGTAATAAATAAGTCTACTTAAAAAAGCTAAAACTATATGTATTAGGAATAGTGTACATTTTATATGTATTTTGGAGCATGTACGTATTATATATAGATTATTTCTTTTATATTTTTAGGGTGACAATTTTACCATCAGTAGATGCAAAATTCTAATTCTGGCACTCTGTATATTTATGTATTATTTATGTTCATTGTCCCTGTCAGATAAAGCTGAAAATAAATGTTGATTGGCAATAAAAATGCTGGATTATAAAAAGTAAACAAAATTTTTATTTTGAATACAAAATAAAGTTGCATATGCATATCATTTGTAAGCTTCCCATGTGTAGTTGTGCATGTAAGTAATTTTTGTTTCTTTGTCAGTGCTGCTGAATGTGTATGAATATTCAAGTAAATGCCCATGGGCCGCACTGCAGCCAAATGCCAAACCGCCTAAAGGCTTTTCAGAAACCATACATCCTTCTCAAAGAGAAAAACAAGAAGAAAGAAGAAGTAGGATGAGGGACAGCAGAGAATGCTAAACAGTTTTAAAACAAGTAAATAGTTTGGAGTTGAAGCAATGAAAAAATACCCAGCACTAGATTTGGAGATGAGCGTCCATGTTTTGTAGACAGAATTCATACAGGAGATTACATAGTGTTCCTAGAGCACACAAACAACAGAGCAGACCCTTGTCTCTCTCTCTCTGAGGTGACTTGGGGTAAAGTAAAGAGATAATTAATGTAGCTGTTCTAATTTAGTCTCTTCCTCTCTAAAAACACTCTGTGGCTCTGCTGGTAACACCTTAGGTGGATGCTACAGCTTCCATGGCAACACCTGCTCTCTGCAGGTGTGTGGGAGCGGGAGAGGATTGGATGAGTGTAGCTATTATGGGGTTGGGTAAATGTGTGTGTGTCTGTGTGTGAACGTGCATAATTACTATATTGATGTTTTAAGAGACTGTTTTTCCTTATTGGACAAAGTGTAGGGCTGCATCCATGATTCATTTTTCCTTGTTACAACAGGGACGTGATGTGATTTTGTATCTCACAGTAGAAGCAAATAATGAATACAGTATATAATGTTTCATATAATTTAATGTTTAATGTTTAAAGTGTCTTTTGCCCACCCAAGCTGCATTTATTTCCTCAAAAATATAGTAAAAACAGTAATGTTGTGAAGTTTTACAGTTTTCTATTTTAATATATTTTAAAATGTTGGGTTATTCCTGTGATGGCAAAGCTAGTGTCACATGATCCTTCAGAAATGATTCTGTATGCTGATTTGGTGCTGAAGAAAATTTTATAACGTTTCTAATAAAAAAAAAAATAATAATAAAAAATAATGTTGAAATCCATTGTGCTACGTAATAGTTGTAATATAAGTGTGTTTGTTCTGTTTTTCATTAAAATGCCACTAGGTTGATATTTGTTATCTAAGACAATATGAGTTATGAGTCCAGATACTTTTTGTGGCCATTGTAAGTCTCTAATGTCACTGAACTCAGTTATCCTATGCATGTATAAACAGATCAAACATTTTACAATTTGTACAACGGACAAAGTTTAGCAACTATATTATGTTTACTGGGGTTTTATTGGGGGAAAATGGGTGCTAGAGAAGCATGACGGAGGGTTATGTCAAAACAGCATGTAAGAATAGTGAGTCAGTGATAGAGAGAGACAGTGAAAGGGAAATTCCTCTCAGAGGGCTGGGAGTTCTTCCTGTTGGAATGAGCTCTGTTTGTACAGGCTGTCTCAGTCGGGATATCCTCCTGTACCCCCATCTGTGGGACACCATTTGAGATTTGCAAATCATTAGTCCTTTTCTTTTCATAACTTTTTTTTTTTGTTTGTTTTCATATGGTCTGTGTGTATTTCATAACTTTTAAAGTGCTGCATAAGCATTGCAATTTACAGTGGGGTCCAAAACACTGAAACCACTTTGAAAAATCTGTTCAGAGCTGCTGTCATTAAAGTAAAATATACAAACTTTATACTAATACATTCTGACATTGATATTCATTTTTCAATTAGACTTTTGTTTCAAATTGTTATGCTGATAGTTATAAGAGAAAAATGCTAAAGGTCTAGAGGTCCCAGGCTTTTAGACTTCACTATTCTGACTGTCACTGAATATGAGTGAGACAGACAAAGAGAGGGAAAGTGAGAGAGAGTAAGTAAGTGTGTAAGGGCAATGAGTTTAAAGATGAATGGAAGTTGGCATATAGATGTTTATGGATGAATGGACAGATATTTAGAGAGGAGAGAGAGAGGGTGAGTGAGAGAGAGAAAACATAAAGGGCTTTTTAACAAAAGCCATCATCAGGGCTTAAATGGAAAAAAAGAAGACTGGTGCAGAATAGCATACTAACATACTGTTCTTACTGTTGCTGCAGTATGTGTATGTTTGTATAAAATATTTTTAATAAGTAATATAATTAGTAATAGAGTTATAGTAATGGATAAAGGCCAATTCATGGCCCGTTCACAGCAAGGACAATAACTATAAAGATAACGATAAAGATATAGTTCTAAAAACCATTCTCAATATTAAAGAATAGCAGAGTCCACACCACAGCTATAACGATAAAGGCACAGAGAAACAATATAGTTGGAATCACTTTTAGAATGATTTTTTTCCAGCTGATGAATGATAAAAACATTGACACCCAATCAGTATCAATCCTGCTATAACGAGCTCGAGAATTTAAAGCGGCAGATGAGCATACGCTTAGAATAAACAGACGATATTGTTCACTAGTGTGGATGCTAATATCATTATCTTTATAGTTATCTTTATAGTTATCATTCTTGGCGTGAAACCCTGTTCACACCAAGAATGATATCTATAAAGATAATGATAAAAATATAGTTGTAAAAATCGTTCTCAATATTAAAGAAAAGCAGAGTTCACACCACATCTATAACGATAAAGGCACAGAGAAACGATATTGTTGGAATCACTTTCAGAACGATTTTTTTTCCAGGTGATGAACGATAAAAATTTTGACAGCCAATCAGAATCAATCCTGCTGTCGCAAGCTCGAGAATTTAAAAAAGTAGACGAGCATGCGCTGAGAATAAACAGATGATATTGTCCGCTGGGCGCTAATAGTTATCTTTATAGTTATCGTTCTCGGCGTGAACGGGCCTTAAGAGGGTATAGTAAGAAATAAGTAGGGGTGTGTGATGCTACAGCACACATTCTGTCAGTTGCAGTTCTTCTGGCACTTCCGTCTCAATATACTGTACAACGTGACATACATTCACATAAAAAATTTACATTAATTCAGCGGTAGAGTTACACATGGGACACTGCACTTTGCAATCACAAAAGTACATTATTTGCATGTGCTTTAAAGCCTTGCAGAGTAAACATTTCATTCGTGTGCTGTTCTGATATGCGCTTTTTCTGAGCACGTACACTTTGAGAGGGCACTGGAAGGTGCTTTCAAGGAGCGGGCACTGGAGGGCGCTCTGGAGGAGTTGGCTCTGGAAGGTGCTTTCGAGGAGCTGGCATCGGCTTAGGGGCAGCAGCCGGCGGGCTTGACTTGGGAGCGGCTGGCAGGCTTGACTGAAGAACGGCCGGCGGGCTTGATTTCGGAGCGGCCGGCAGACTTGACTGAGGATCGGCCGGCAGGCTTGAGTGAGCCGCGGCCAGCGGGCTTGACTTCGTAGCGGTCGGCAAACTTGACTGATGAGCGGCCGGCGAACTTGAGTGAGTAGCAGCTGGCGGGCTTGACTTTGGAGCAGCCGGTAAACTTGACTGATGAGCGGCTGGCGGACTTGACTGACGAACAGCCGGCGGGCTTGAATGACGAACGGCTGGCGGGCTTGAATGACGAGCGGCCAGCAGGCTTGACTGACGAGCGACCGGCTGACTTGACTGATGAACGGCCAGCTGACTTGACTGACGAACGGCCCGTGGACTTGAGTTTGGATGGATGGAACAAATGGGTGATGCTGCTGAGCTGGTGGCGAGGAAACGGGATCCACTGAGAGACCGAGCCAAGTTGATGTAATTGGGCAGGGTCCACCTGGACCCGGCCAGTGGCATCCGCTCAGTGATCCCCTCATCCAGACCACTCCGGAAACAGTCCATAAGAGTCCACCAGTCGAGGGAAACCTGCTTTGAGAAGGTGAGGAATTCATTGATGTGCTCCTCCAGGGGGCGGCCATCTTGATAGACTGAACATAAGCGCTCGAGGGGATCCATATGAAAAATCAAAAGAAAACACTGAGTTAAAACGGGAAAATAAAGTGTAGGGTAGATCGCAGCCAAAGACTATAGAATACCCAAGACATGTCACTCGTATAGTTTTGAATGGGGAAAAATGCAACGCTTAACATGGCCGCTCAATCGAACGAAGCCACGCCTTCTGAGCAAAAGAGCTAATCGCTATTCGGGAAAGTCAGCGCGTCACTGCAGCTGCCGTTAGAAGTCCCGGTTGCTATAGAAACAGTCAGCGTTCTGAGACGTGCGCCTAGGACTGCGCATGTGCGCTGGCTGATCTAGCCTGAAAAACAAGCTTTTTACGACGCTATTTGAGCAAAAGAAAAAACATTTATGACACAGTTGTTGTCAGATTTAATTGGTGATTTCAAATATGAAATTTAATCGTAAGCTTAGTGAACAGTTTGGGAGAATTTGATGTTTCCCCATACAAAGTAATAGGAGCTGCACTTGGATGCCCGAGAGGGGTTTCAAAGATGGCCGCCGAGTGACATGACTTGTCTTAAAGAGACTTTGTCGCAGCTCACTTTGTATTGGTCCGGTATTCTGTCACGGTTGCCTTCTGTGGCAAAACAGGGAACAAGGATACGTAGGCAAAACTCAAAGTAAACATTCTTTAATCCATAATCCAAAACGGGGATACACAAGGCAGGGAGAAACTCACAGGAACAATACCGGACAATCAATACCGGACACTAGACTAAGGAAAACACAGGGCTTAAGTAACTCAAATTAAACGAGATAATTAACAAACACAGGTGGATACTAATGAACTACTAATGAAACAACGAGAACAGCAACAGGAACATAACCAAATATGGGCATAATGGCACAAAAGGGAAAACCAGGAGCACATGGGAGGAAAACACAAGACACAGGACTGACAATAGTGTTTTTATTTGTTCATTCAATTTCTTGAATGCTACAAATACACCTGAACCTGAGAAATAAAGCACTGTTTGTTTTATTTGTATATTATGTGTATTTGTAATGTTTATCTTTGTTCTTATTTTTTAATAACAAAGGTAAAATAAAGACAGATTTTTATCTTCACCCACTTTGGCCTAAATATCTGCCATTCATTTTTATTTCATATTTTGTTTTGTCAGCCTAAGGGTGTTTTTCCAGACAAACATTTTCTCATTGTAGAGGGTTAGGGATATATATCGATTTGTTGCTTTAAAATGAGCACCAATCACTGCTCAGTCTGTTAGAATGAGGATATTAGACATTAATTCGCAATGAACATAAAAATAGGTTAAACCTGTAACCGTCCTGCATTATTTGTACTACAGACATCAATACCACAAATCATGTTTCTTGTTGATGAGTGCTTTTCTAAGTGATATGATTTCTGACTGATGACTAATTATCATACAGACTTTGAAGGTGAACTCTTTTAGCTCTTTAGGTCTAATGAACAACTATACTGCAACATGATAAAAATCATTCAAAACACCTCAGCAACTGCATAGCATCCTGAATGCCTCCCAAAACACTTGAGCATCATGGGAGCCTCTGTAAAGATGTTCAAACATCAAAAGTGAGTTTTTGTTGTGTTGTTTACAGAGGTGTAAAATACTTGAGTAATTTTACTTATTACTTATTTTGGGGGATTTTTACTTTATTCAAATACAATTTAAACTGACTACTTGTACTTTTACTTCATTACATTTCTGAAGAAAAAACAGTACTTTTTACTCCTTACAATTTTATTTCAACTTAAAAAGTACATTACATTTTTATTTTATCTTATACACATTAAATATGGGAAACGGAAACTGAAACGTGCGTGCTTGACGTGAGATCCAATGATCATTGTTTTCACGCATCAAGCACACACACAGTTCTACTTCAGTTATGACTTTCATCAGGTAAATGTCTGGGTTCAAAAGTTCACCATCAAATCTGAGGAAGCATGTTGAGGTAGCAAAGTTGCGTTTTCCCCCCAAAAAGTTTATTCATTATTCTTTGTTTTGATAGAGCCATTATCTGTGTAATACATTGGCTGAATGCACAAGATTGAGTGCAAACAAAATAAGTGATAAAAATTTAAATATAATTAATATTTTTGTGGGAATACATTTTTTTAAATTAAATGTTACAAATCTCCAAAAAAAGTGTTTAAATGAACATTGTATGTTTACTTAATTGTAATTCATGTTTAGTGACATTCTTACCAGGTAGTGGATAAATTTATAATAAGTATTAATAATATGTCATTATATGACGCATTGAGTAGGAATTTGGACTCTCAATGAATATTTTTTTAATCTTAAAAATTACATGATTTGCTCATTAATTCATATAATTAGTCGCAAATAATTATGTAGCAATACTTGCTGAGAAAAAGCACCCACAAAAAATGCCCCAAATAAACAATTAAAAGATTAATTATCCTTTTAGACAGTGACGTAGAAAACACAAAAAATGGCCTTTCAAAACATTAATGTTGTATGTTTTAATTCTATGACTCTCCTCATTAATTCAACCCATTCTTGCATTCTGTCTGGAATAAGTTTCTAACCTCTGCATCACATTGTTATTAAAGGGGTACTATTATGCTCTTTTACAAAGTCTTGATTTCATTTTAGGGGTGTACTAGAACATGCTCTCATGCTTGGTGGTTCGAAAAACGCATTATTTTTCACATAATTTACATTATTACAATACCATTCTCCCCAGCCTGGCACAAACGGCTCGATTAGTTCCAGGTTTGATGAAGGCCCGCCTTCCGAAAAACGAAATGTGTTGTGATTGGTTAGCTGTCCCAGTGCGTTGTGATTGGCGAACAGGTAGGCAGAATGACTAAAAGCAAATTAATTCTCTGCCAGCGGGAGGCGCTGTTGGAGCGGGAGAGAGCGAGGTTTCCCCGGTAAGGCTATACACAAAGCAGAGCTCCGCTCACAAACGCTGCTTTATCAGACATTACAAGCAAGATGAAATGAAAATGACATCCAAAATTTTCTGGAGACAGTCTATCAGAAATACCGTATAAAAACAGATATAAAAACACCCGCACTAGGTTTCGATTTTGAAACGTGCATTTGAATTTCCGGAGGCGGGATTTATTTTAATGATATTCTAATGGGCCAATTTGTGATGTCACAAATACAGGAAAACAACACTGTAGTCCAAACGAGCCGTTCGTTGTAGTTCTTGAAAAGGGATTTTTAAAAAACAAAATATCTCTCTTTGGAGTGGACTTTGAGATTTGTAACTTTGTAGATCTTTTTTATGCCCAAACATACACACTACGCACTGACTAAAATTCAAAAAGTGAAAAAGCATAATAGGACCCCTTTAAAAAGTGATAGTTCACCCAAAAATTAAGATTCCCATGTCGTCCCATGATGTTTTGATTTTCTTTCTTCAGATGAACACAAGCAAAGATTTTTAGTCCGTATAATGCAAGGGGACAGGACCACTTCAGAAACCACACAAAGGGAACACGACAGTCAAGTTTAAAAATATTAGTATTTGTAATTTTCATTGTTTCACTTAAGAAGACACTGATTCATTAACAGGGGTAGTATGAGTTAGTCATATTCACTTTATGTAGTTTTTGAAGTGTCATTTTGGACTAACTAACTAACTGCATGATTTTTACTGTACCACCAATAACCTACTCCTAAATATAATGTAGAAACTTAAATTTTCTGTAAAGTTGCTTTGCAACGATTTGTATTGTGAAAAGCGCTATACAAATAAATTTGAATTGAAAAACCTGTATTTTTCTCCTGTATTTTTTTAACCAAACTTCTGTATGTATGTCAGAAAAAAAGTACATCTACTTTTTTAATACTTGAGTACAATTTAAAGTTGTACTTTTTTACTTTTACTCAAGTATGTTTTTGGCCAGGTACTTGTACTTTTAATTGAGTAAAATTTTCACTGAGTATCTTTACTTTCACTTGAGTAAAATTTTTGAGTACTTTTTACACCTCTGGTTGTTTATCATAGTAATTCTTTCTTTACAGTTGCATTATTTAAAAATGCATTTTGAAATTATGTTGTGTCTAAGATCATCCAGCTTTTTCTCGGCTAATTATACCTTACATAACTCGTTTAAGAAACAGACACAGACTGCTTATGTCTAAAGACTGATCTCTACATAGTTCCAGACTAAAACAAGTCTTAATCTTTGTCTTAACCCCCCACTGTTCACTGATTCTAATCTTAGCCAAACTTTTTTATTAAATGTTACTAAATGGATGATAGATTGCAGATGTGCTGCTGCTTTATGAATTCAGAGAACAGAGACTGTTGCTACATTGAGAAGGTCCAGCAAGTTTCGAGTAACCCTCATAGAAGTGTTGCTATTCTGAGGAGCCGGATGCAGTGAAATACAGTGATAGCTCATTATGAATTCACTGCAGTGCAATTGTGCCTCTTTTTCCCTTAAGTGTGAATAGAGCTCTTTCATATGCAGGCATCCAAGCATATTAGACTGTCAAATAGCTCTGTTGCTAAAGGGTTTTGGAAATAACAAACACAGCATCCTGTTTAGTAATACAATTAAAGCATATGCATATACTGATCATGTCCTTTCAGAGGGAGAGTTAGACTCTGCATATAAAGGCCTTACTTACAGAATACTGTATTTATGTCTGTTGATTGGCAGCTAGTCATTATCATAGACTGTGATTGTTCATAATGGTTTTTGATGCCTTTCAGTGAAACAATTTTCCTGTAGCTTATCTTTTTTTTTTTTTTTTTTTTTTTTTTGGATGCACAGCTACACTCATGCTACTATTGTGCTAAAAACTGGAGAGTTTTGTCTCTGACCCTTATCTTATCTGCTTGATGCTGTTTACAGTTGGATTTTCCGGCATCTGTTTGTCTTTTCGTTAATTTGCTAGTTTATTTCATGTATTTTGGTTGTGTGTGATTAGGCATGATTGTGTGAGAAACAGGCACAGATCATAAACAGGATGTGATGTATTTGTACGTGTTTTGTAATGGGACAGTCTTTGGTCTTGTTTCGATGGTTCCCACAGGTCTCAAGATCACTGCATGAGCACAAAGTGATAATTATAGCTATCTGCCAAAGTTAAAGCCTTAAAGCTTAAAATTTTAAGACACCATTAATGTATTAAATATGGATTAACTATAAATATGGATTAATTAATAATATATATGATGCTGGCAATATTTTTTTATATGAGCACACACTGTATGCTCAAGTGGATTAAAGTTTAATTTGATCGCTAATCCTGCTAAATGAAAAAATTTTTTGCTGAGTACATTAGTTTTTTTTTTCTTCTAAAGACATTAGTTTAATTTTAATTAAAAGAAAGGTTTGAATTAATAAAAAGAACATATTTGATGAGAACTAAACAGTGTGTGTGTGTGTGTGTGTGTGTGTGTGTGTGTGTGTGTGTGTGTGTTTTTATGTGCCATGGTCATAAAATGGTACTTTTACCTATTTATTTTTAACAGTTTGTACAGAAAAAAAACTTATTCTGTTAACTTAATACAATTAAATATTTCCCAATATTTTTTTTTTAAAATAATTTACTTTAGTATAATGGCAAAATATTTGGAAACACTTTACAGTAAGGTCATATTTGTTAACATTGCATTAACTAACATTAACTAACAATGAACAAAACATTTGTTACAGTATATTTATTAATCTTTGTAAATATTAGGTAATAAAAATACAACTGTTCTTTGTTAGTTCATTATAGCCCAGGTCCTTTAAACAAGATTAAAGGTAATGCTTTAGACATATATTTTTATTGTTAGTTCAGGTTAGCTAATGTAGTTAACTAATAAATGTTAACAAACAGAACCAATAAAGAGTTGTCAATATGTTTCTCACACAATATAAATATGTCATTTATACATGGAAATATACAGATGTTCTCTTATTTTAGTAAGGGTGTTCTTTACAATGGAATCATCATATTTGGGTGTCCAAGGCATTATAAAAGTTTGAAAACCCCTGGTTTTATAATGCAGCTAATACAACAGTCCATTCTGCCCACTGACTCTACCCCTTTAGTACTCTTTTGAAAAAGTATCATCCATTATTTGCTTTCAGAATTTCTCAAAAGAGATAACATTAAGTTCTTGTCAAAACACTTATGCCTGTTTTGATGATTAGTGACTCATGACTCATTACGTACAACATGAAGATGTAAAACTTACATCACAGATAAATTAGCTAGCACAGAAATGGAGCCAGAGGTGTGGTAGAGCAGAGGAACAGTGATTTAGCAGATTTCTGAACTTGACCTGTGACAAGAGATACATGTACACCCTTCCTGCACGTGTGTGGTTCACTCACCTGTGTGTTTGTGTGTACTCCTGTCTCTGACCTTGGCACTGCCACTGCCGTTGGCTTACGCTGTGCTGATGCAGCCTGATAGAGAGAGAGAATAGAGGAACAGAGAAAGAGGACACAAAGGTCTGGGGACCGACCAACGCTGATGTAATGGATGTGTTAGTGTGGTTTTGTTTTAGAGAGCGTCACATCCTAACTTCTCTGTTCTTTTGCCTCATCTCTTCCGCCAGGATGTCCTAGAGCCAAAACACAGACACAGTGAGCTGAGAATATCAGTGGCTCCCTAAACCCACCCACACACACACACAACAGACAACAGACATTACACATAGTACTGTACATACACACTCGGATACACACAAACATGATGGGCTTAACACGAATTAGCCTCACTTAAGTAAATATTTATTACAGCCAAATTATATTTATCAACATCTTATTTTCCCATCAGGTGTGCAGTTATAAGGACCCTGTCATCATGTGACTGAGATTTCAGCTGACCATGATTTATTACTTATACAACCTAAAATCACAAACATATATTAGGGCTGTCAAGCGATTAACATTTTTAATCTATTTACATTATATGCAAAGATATGATAATAAATAGGAATTAATGTTTTTTTAATGATGAATATGAAATATGAAATATATTATTTTTTTTTAAAATAAAATGATACTCTCAATATGAAACCAAAACTGCCAGTAAGTGGCACCAAGTCACTCTTTTAATGATTGAGTCATTCAGCCATTCATTCAACCGATTCATTCAAATGGCTGATTCATTCAGATATGAAGCAAGTGACCTGCTTGCAATTCTAATGGGTCGCTGAATCATTGGCTCGCCAAATTAATTAAAAACTGTGGATTAATTCAGTTTTATGTGTAGCTGTGTGTTGTGTGCTGTGGTACACACCACTGTGTGTTGTATATAATTATTATACACATTTTTTAAATACTGTTTGATTTGTGCTAATTAATTTTTAGCCTACTAGCACCATTGTTAACACTCAAAAATTTAGAGAGTTGAGAGAGTTATGTTTTTTTATAATGGAGATAGACAGTCTTGGCTTAGTGGCTGTTTATGCTGAATTGGAGCTGGATATCCATCTAAGGCTTGTCTGTGTGTGTGTGTGTGTGAGAGTGTCAAACACTGAGCTTGAGTGGTTTGGGTTATCTCATTGCAGGGGGCTGAGAGAGGGCTCCGGGGCCTGAGAAGAAACCACTGTAGGTGGACATTTTTGTTTGTGTGTCTGAGAAATTTGCCTTTGTTCTGGTTGTTTATTTAAGGGTGTGGGTGCTGTGAATGTTTCGAGTTTGTTAGGGCACTGAGGGCATGCTGTGTGTGTGTGTGTGTGTGTGTGTGTGTGTGAATGTGTTAAGAGGAAAAAGAAAGGGTATGTAGTGCTGGTTGTTATTTTTGAGAGTGCTGTTGTGGAGAGCAATTGTGGAAAGCTATTACTCATTTGAGTGAGCAAATATGTGTGTGAGAGAATGTGTATGTGCTGTTACAACACAAATCACATCTCTAAAATGTGGTTTTATCTCAGTGCTGTCTTTGTCTCTGAAGTGGCCGTTAAGGATGTGAAACATGATGTTTACATTGTGTAATGACTGTTAGCTTATTATATGAAACATTTATAAGATACTTAGCATTAGCTAACACATACCTGTCATACTGTTGTTTTATACTGATTTATACTTAGTTTGTAGATTGTCTTCTTATCAGGAAATACATGAGAGGTTTTAGCAGCAAGCAGTTTGATTGTCCACACAGAAAGCAAAAAGTGCTGTGCAATGCTGTAATACAACATAATGTATATGATTAATAGTTGCGCGGAGCAGGATTTTGGACCAATGAGATTTCACTGTGGGCGGAGCAGTAATACTGTGTTGTATAGTATACACTGAGTACTGCCTATTATTTTTTGAGGGTATTTCAGTAGTTCTTTATCTATTAGCAGCCAATGAGCATGAGGACTGACAAAATACATCAAACAGATAATGTATCTATAGTTGTATGTAGTTAACCTAAAAAAAATCTTAATTTGCTCAACCTCCAAAACTGTATACATTTCTTTCTTCCTGAACATACACAAAAAAGGGTATTTTGAAGAAATTGTGTAACCAAACAGATTATGGTTCCCATTGACTTCCATTGTATTATTATTATTTTTTATATAATATGGAGGTTAGTGGGGTTCATCAACTGTTGATGAACCATATTCTTCAAAATATCTTCTTTTATGTTCAACAGAAGAAAAAAAACTCATACAGGCTTGGAACAACATGAAGGTATGGAAGCCTGTAATTGCGACTTTTTATCTCACAATTTTGACTTTTTTTCTCACAATTGCGAGTTTAATCTTGTAATTCTGACTTTTTTTCTCAAAATTGAATGATACAAACTCGCAATTCTGACATTTGTTTTGAGAGATATGAGATATAAACTTGCAATTGGGAGTTATAAAGTCAGAATTACGAGATATAAACTTGCAGTTCTGACATTTTCTCTCAGAAATGCATGATATAATTTCGCAGTTGCAAGTTATAAAGTCAGTATTGCACGATAAAAACTTGCAATTGTGAGAAAAAACTCAGAATTGTGAGATTTAAACTCATAGTTGCAAGTTGTAAAATCAGTATTGCGTGATATGAACTCGCCATTGCAAGCTTTAAACTCGCAATTCTGGGAAATAAAGTCGCAATTCTGAGAAAGTCAGAATTGTGAGATATAAACTCACAATTGTGACTTTTTTCTCACAATTGCGAGTTTATATCTCGCAATTCTGACTTTTACGCAATTCACAATTACAAGTTATTAAGTCAGAATTGTGATATATAGCCTAAACTCGCAATTCTGAGAGAAGGCTATATCAGTCTTTTTCCCCCCTCAGAATTAGACTTCATAACTCGCAATTGCAAGTATATATCTCACAATTCTGAGAAAAAAAAGTCAGAATTTCGAGATATAATCTCACATTTGCAAAAAAGAGTCAGAATTGTGAGTTTGTATTATGCAATTCTGATAAAAAAAAGTCAGAACTGTGAGATAAAACTTGCAATTACCTTTAAAAAAAAAAAAAAAAAAAAATCTTTATTCAGTGGCGGAAGCGGGCTTCCATATGAAGGTGAGTAAATGATGACAGAATGTTCATTTTTGGGTGAACTATCTCTTTAAGGAGGGTGAACCACATCTACATAACCAAAGCACTTTTTTATAGAAAACTATTATGAGTATGTACGTTCTTGTGTGTAAACCATTCAGATGACTACATTTTTAATTACTGAACTGCTGAATGAACATTTAAAATAGTAAGTAAACAGTAGCTGTTAACTACTAACTACTGAATAAACCTTTAAAATAGTGAGTAGTAAACATTTCAAATGCTACATTGTCACTTGACCTCATTATGTTGAATGTGAGTAACTATCACTACACCATTCGGGGTTGAAACACATTTTTCAGCATTGATGATTATTCCAAAATAGCAGTGTATTCTAATTAAACATTATTGAACTAAATTTATTTGCAAGAAACATATAAATCTAAATTACATATTTATATTTTCATATAATAATATTTAAATATAGTACTAGTCATCTTAATGGCATCTGCCATTGAGATGAGTGGAAATGCTAATGGATATGGGAATGCTAATTGTCACAATCATGGCCAGTGACAAAAACTCACATTTACATGGAAGAGCTTTTATCGTTTGAGCTTCGGCAGTTGGAATCAGTTTTTAGGAATATAATTATGAAGCTTAAGCTTTGTTGTGTGTATTTAATGCAAGATGCTTTTCAGTCACATGAAGCGATTCTTCTTCATCTCGTGTCAGTTTCCCAGTCAGTCATTCAATCACTGAATCATGTTCTCTCAACCCTTATAACAGCACTTTTATCAAGCTCCCTCACTCCTGCCAATCGTTCCTACGCCTCTCATGTCTTCTCTCTCTGTCCCTCGCTCAGCTCCACCACTCCTCTCCTCTGTGGTGGCCACTTACGAGACAGGCGTGACCGTACATCCACGCTGCCTTTTAGAGTTTCGCTACCCAGAATGCTGCAGCAGTGTCATTTGCATGGCAGGGTTTGGACCTCTCACTGGAGAACGAGAGTGTGGCTTTGAATTATTCATTTAAGGGACACAGAGAGGAAGAATATGGTCGTCCTCTCTTTTTTTCTTCGTCCCTGTCTGTCTTTTTCTACTCGTTGATGTTCTCATGAATTTGTCGGCTCCCCCTTTAAATCACATTGTGATGTTGCAGCCACTTGTTCAGTAGCGTTTGAAGTACTCTATTTGTTTAAGTACTCATGATTGTCAGTTGTCTGGGGATGATTGGTGCTGTATTTAGTCTGCAGAGAGGCTTGGCCTCAGTGCTGCTGCGAATCAGTGGTGACATTCTTCTGTTTTCTGGGTTTTCTGTTGTTTTCAGTGTCACCATCTGTTCCCCCACTGGACGTTAGAGATGTAGCTATCAGAGGAAAAGCTCAAACCAAGATCCAGTAGCAAATTTCAGCATTAAAAGCACATCACAAACACATCTGTACTTTATTAGTGGTGTTCACAACACAAACCCTTAACCCTTGTGAAAAAGAAATACACTTTAGCATGCTTTTATTATTACAGAAAAAAAAAACTGTAACAATTTAGTATAGGGACCAATTCTCACTAATAACTAGTTGCTTATTAGCATTCCTATATTATTAACATATTGGCTGTTTATTAGTACTTATAAAGCACATAGTCTGCATGACCATATTCTACGTCCCTAATCTTTCCCAATACCTAAACTTAACAACTACCTTATTAACTATTAATAAGCAGTAAATTAGGAATTTATTGAGGCAAAAGTCATAATTAATGGTTTGTTAATAGTGAGAATTCGACCTTAAAATAAAGTGTGACCAAAAAACACAAACAAACATATTTTTAAAGGCTATACTTAAGTGTGAAATGAATATAAAGTTTTTGGACACTTAATTGCATGTTAATTGCAATTAAATGAAAAACGTATTATAATTCAAATTTATATTAAATGCAATTATCTGAACTTTAGAGTGCTTTTTTGACCCATTTAAGTAGTACAACTTTATATGTAGCCTAATTTCATAATTACTTGTTTTCTTTGAAATATAGTTAATGTGTACTTACACTCATTTCTGGCAAACTAAAATTTACTTTAATGTAATTTTTATTGAAGCTTTTACATAATGTATTAGAATATATTTGTAATTACACATTTGTAATGGAGTCGTAATTTAGGCTAGTACATTTAAAATACCTTAACTGTAAATGTAATATTGAATAAGACACTACAGATAATATTATAATTAAGTACTTTATATGTGCTTTAGTATGTTAGTCAGCACATCAAAATAAGTGTAATTCTTTAAAGCACAACAAAATATTATTTCAACATAATGATTTAATATATACTTTAAACTTTTTAGTTTGCACATTTAAAGTGTGCTTAAGAAACTTGAGTTTAAGAATCAGTCCTGAAAGTCTATTCTCTAAAGTGGCATTTTATTTTACTAATATTATATTATATGCAAAATTATCTGTACAGTTTTTTAAAAATATACTTTTAAGATTTGAAATACACTGTTGTGCAAGTGCATATTCAGTACAATTACGCACACATCTTTTTCACAAGCAAAGTATTAAGCTCATCCCTTGTTTGCTCAAATCGTGTGACTTATTTTGAGGACTGCACTGTTACTTTTCTAAGGTCCAAATTAGGATTTTTATATGATTGATGATAAAATGGTGGGAAAAAAACTGAATTCTGAGAAACTGAGACTCTACCCTGAATTATGTATTATTTCTACTGCATTTGTGCAGGATTTTGTAGCATTTTGTGTGTTGTGTACATGTTGCAATATAAAAAGTACTGACATGCATTTCCTTGTTTATTTTCCTTTGTCTAGAAATCGTTTTCTCTGGTGATCGAGGCTCTGGACCATGACAATGAAACATCAGAGGCAGGTAGGATGATACATGTGTGTGTCTGTGTGTGTGAGTGACTAAATAAAATAAAATCCATGGATCACATGTGTCCTCACAGAAACGATTTGTAGCAATATAATAGCAGAGAGAAAGAAAGAATGACAAGAAGGACATCGCCAATCCGTATTTACCCCTCATGCTGTCTTCTGGGGATTACAAGAGAACTGAGTAATGCACGGGGTCAGTCTCCATGACTCTTTCATTTCCTGTGTTGCTTTCTGATTGTTTCTCCTTATAATTGAAGAAAAGCTCCATGACTGAAAATATGCTGCTGGATTTTGCAAACACACACACACAATCACACGCACTGATTATGTTCTCATGCACAATAATGGTGGACTATTTAATGAATAAATTACACACATGTGCATGCTTCAGACAACACTGAGATACATTTTAACCACTTGGATATTGCCATTTCATATTCATAAATAACCAAACTTAATTTGTTTCACAAACATGCAGGTGAATCTACTTCTCTCATCTGCTCTTTTGGTCTTTCTCATAAACATTCTGTCTTTTTTTCTTGAATGCTTGTTCTCTTTTATCGTAATTTTCTCTTTGTTTTGCCTTTAAATCTCTCTGTTTCTCTCCTCTCTCTAAATCTCACATTCACACTGCCCTCCAGCTCCTATCATGACTTTTCATTTACTTTACCCATCCCTTCTCTCATTCATTGGATTTACAGCTTTAGGTTTTTATATTATTACATACATAATATATACATAATTGTATTATACATAATACAATATACATATTACATATACATATACATATACATATTATACATATTATATATATACATATACATATACATACTACATATATATTATATATACATAATTGGATTTAGGTGGGCTGATCCAGGAGTTGAAATGATGTGAGTTTGGAATTGTAGAGCCATTTTTTCCTGCCAAGTGCCAACTCTGGATTATAATACAGCCATGTATCTGAGTGCCAGGTAGCTTTAACAAGCTTTAACAAAGTCCATCCATTATGTCTTTAAAAAAGACTTGTGAGAGAAAGGGCCAAGGACACAAGTTGTTCAGTTTCCCATTTATTTCATCTTCTTCGAGACGTCTTTGGTCCAGAGCTGTGCACAATTACATGACGAATGACTTTAAATCGCAATTAAATTACAGAATTACAAAAATTATGAAAAAAAAAAAAAAGAATAACTGAGTAAACTTGCCAGAGAATAGCAATTTGTGTTTTTTTATTCATGGTAATAAAAAATAAAATGGGGTAGACCTCAAGTAAAGTCATATGACTGCTGAAAGTGTAATTTCATATATTTCTAGTATGAATTACCCATGAACATATTTTCATATTGCCTGAGGCTTATAATGAAAAACATAATCTTACAGATCCAAATTTTCACTATTTATATTTAAAAAGTGGTCTTAAAATAATGTGGACACTTTGTGGTTCTCTCAATAGAAGAAATCAAAAAAAAAAAAAAAACTATCAGTAAGTATCAACTTAAAATTAACAATCTAATTATATATATTTTGGATACTGTTAAATGTCTTTGAATTGCAATTCAGTAAATTCTTTTTGGTCAGTCGAATGCAAATTCCAGTTCAACATCCCGTGGGACAGGACCAATTAAATGTTGCTTTACGCTGGTTCTGTACAGATATATATTTGCACATTTTCGCACTGAATCCCTAAGCATTTGTAGTTCAGTTTTCATCCCTCTTGATCAATAATTTCTGGAATCATGCAATTGTGATGACCAAATTCTTTAATAAAGGACCACAGTGTACTAAAGACAGTCTCACCCTCTCTTATCATTGAACCGCCCTCTAACTTCAAAATCACTGATCACAGGATCGAGAACGAGTGTTTAATTCGTCTTTTATGGGTTTGATGGATCTTGTGTGATAGTTATCATACATCCCCGAGTGAGAGATCAGATTATGTTCATGTAAATTCATGAGCCTTAACATGTCAGTGATAAACTGAGCTCAAGGTTTTCTGCATGAGCGCAACTCTACTGTAGTCATTTACATCTCTAATGGACTGTAGTATAATGAGGTTTAAATGGACCACAGCACTAATTACTGACTGTGCTTACACTGCAGTCCATTAACAGAAGAGGACGAGACCATCATGTCCAGATGTGTGTGTGTGTGTGTGTGTGTGTGTGTGTGTGTGTGTGTGAAACTGCCTTAAGGGCCCAAATACTTTTTTGGGTCACTGTATGCGGTTGATGGGTTTATTTTTATTGCCTGTGTGGGGTTGCTAGGAAAACTTATCTGTGTTTGAACACCTTCACTCTTCTCTGTTTTCATTCCTTTGTTTTTAAGCCCAAATGTTCTCATCTGTTAGGCAAGTTTTCTTTCTTTTCGCAGTGCTTTGTGAGAGATAACGCACTATGTAACAGTATTCAAGATGAGGCAGGCTAACAGTCTCTTTGGGAATGCTCTTGTACCCCAGGGACAAAAGGGAGAGATAGATGAACGAATCTAATGTCTCATCAACCCTCGATGCACAACTCAAGCTCTATCAACAGCATTTGTTGATTACCACAGAGAATAATTTCGACTAATTATAAAGACAACAAAATCATATATACAGAAATAAATTTAAATGTAAGTAAATAAAACCAGTTGTAGGGTGCACATACTTGAATTATTCAACATAAGCCTGTGTATTATTAGCTGTAAAGTTTAAAGTATTATTTAGACACCAGTGTAACACTGTCATGACAAAAGAGTTTGTGAAGTTAAAATTAGATAGAACACAATTAAGATCAACATATGATTCATACGAATCTCAAGATAACCTTGTTTGGGGTTAGTAAGATTATTAATAATAATAATGATAAGTAATACTTTTATTCAGCAAAGATACATTAAATTGATCAAAAGTGACAGTAAAGACATTTATAATGTTATAAAACTTTACTGTTGCAAATAAATGCTGTTTTTGAACTTTCTATTAATCTGTCACCATATATCATGGTAATAACTGACAAACATATATTGTGGTCTCCACAAATATTAAGCCGCACAACTGTTTTCAACATTGATAATAATAAGAAATATTGGTAGCACTTTACTGTAAGTACTTTACTGTAACAGAAGTTTTAGTTTGCCTTTAAAAAACAAGGGGCATGTCAAATTAAGCTGTCTGAAAAAATAACAACAACAACAAAAACAATAAATTTACACTTAAATCTTAAATTGTATCAAACCTATCAAACCCTGAACATTCCTTTAAGGTCCTTTTGCAGACACATATCATCTGATAGCTTTTCAATGTCCTTTTGGGGAGGAAAAATATGAGAAAGCTTTATGTGTACTGTATACACAAATATACATTACTCTGTCTGTTGCCCCCTCAGGTAGGGAGGAATTAATAGAGCGAGTGCTGCTGTCCTCCATGCTGAACCCAGGTGAGCAGTGGCAGTCCTTCTGGCATCACGGCCGTACATTCACTCTGGAATACCAACTGCGATTCCGCTGCAACACCAATTACTACGGCCCCCTCTGCAACAAACTCTGCCGAGCACGAGATGACTTTTTTGGCCATTTCGACTGTGATCCTTCTGGTACTAAGGTGTGTAAGGAGGGCTGGACTGGAGCAGAGTGCAGACAGGGTGAGTGGCTCCAGCACATTATCTTTATGTATTGTGGTCTTCAGGCTGTTCACGCACAGACATAACAACTGATTATTGTTTAAAGGGTTAGTTCACCCAAAAATTAAAATTACCCCATGATTTACTCACCCTCAAGGCATCCTAGGTGTATATGACTTTATTCTTTAAGATGAATCCAATTGAGAGTTATATTAAAACATGTCCTGGCTTTTCCAAGTTTTATAATGGCAGTGAATGGGTGTTGATATTCAGTAGTCCAATAGAATTAGAATAAACTGCGTCCATCCATCATAAAAAGTGCTCAACATGGCTTCAGGGAGTGAATAAAGGCCTCCAGTAGCGAATCGATGCATTTTTGTGAGAAAAATATCCATATTTATAATATTATTAACAGTTGTCTCTAGCTTCCGCTAACTGTCATACATGTGTTCATGAAAAAGTGACACAGTTTATTCTAATCCTACTGGACTATTGAATATCACCCATTCACTGCCATTATAAAGCTTGGAAGAGCCAGGACATTTTTTAATATAACTCCGATTGGATTCATCTGAAAGAATCAAGTCATATACACAAAGGATACCTTGAGGGTGAGTATATCATGCAGTAATTTTCATTTTAGGGTGAACTAACCCTTTAAGCTCCGCCCACCTTGGTTTCTCACTCAGACAATCTTTACAGTTGTTTAATGTTGTTTAAACAGTGTGATTTTCAGTAAAACAATGTCAAGAAGTGAAACAGATTCATTATTCCATTCCATTTTCCTTTATATTATATTATATTATATTACACTATAATGCAAATGTACAGTAGGTGTTCTTACATCTCACCATTTTCACAACAAAAATGTTTTCTGTGTGAACTGGCACTTACTCTGTCCTTATATGAAAATTAGACTACAGGATTATTTATTCACATGCTTTTCCAACATTCCATTGAGGCCAAATCCGTTTTCCAGCAGAGAAAGACTTAAGAAAGAAATGTCTCCCCTGAGATGATCAAGGAAGAGCCCATATTACTACCGCATCCCAAGTCAAAGCATTTAGTAAGCACTGTGTTAACAATAGTTGAGTAAGAGTAGCGTCACATCATGACCTGTTGCATTTGGCAATGGATTATGTGTTCATTTATTGTCTAATTAAGTTATGTGTGTTATGAAAATGATCCTCTGCATGGATATTTTTGTAGCGGTGTGTAAGCAGGGATGTCACTTGGAACACGGCTCCTGCGATCTGCCCGGAGAGTGCAAGTGAGTCTGTCCAGGTGTCAGAAATACAGTATCACACCCTCTCTACAAGCTCCACTGAGCACTGATGCATGCCATATTCAGCACCTACTTGCTTTTGTTTGTGTCTTTTTCTCACTTCCTGTCTGCTGTAACCTCTCTGTAGATGTCATTACGGCTGGAAGGGTGATCTGTGCGATGAGTGCGAGACGTTTCCTGGGTGTGATCACGGCACTTGCACTGAACCCTGGAAGTGTGTGTGTGACACAAATTGGGGCGGCCTGCTCTGTGACAAAGGTGAGATGACAAGGAAATGTGCTGGTGTGTGTGTGTGTGCGTGCAAAAGTGATTGTTCTTGTGATTAATCTCATTACTTAATTTTCTATCTTACGTGTAACACAATGAGTTGCTTTTTAAGGAAAAAAATGTGTGGATGACACTCAGTTGTCCTTAGCTGTAGCTGTAATACAGGTGCATCTCAATAATTTAGAATGTCGTGGAAAAGTTAATTTATTTCAGTAATTCAACTCAAATTGTGAAACTCGTGTATTAAATAAATTCAACGCACACAGATTGAAGTAGTTTAAGTCTTTGGTTCTTTTAACTGTGATGATTTTGGCTCACATTTAACAAAAACCCACCAATTCACTATCTCAACAAATTAGAATACTTCATAAGACCAAAAAAAAAAAACATTTTTTGTGAATTGTTGGCCTTCTGGAAATATGTTCATTTACTGTATATGTACTCAATACTTGGTAGGGGCTCCTTTTGCTTTAATTACGGCCTCAATTCGGCGTGGCATGGAGGTGATCAGTTTGTGGCACTGCTGAGGTGGTATGGAAGCCCAGGTTTCTTTGACAGTGGCCTTCAGCTCATCTGCATTTTTGGTCTCGTTTCTCATTTTCCTCTTGACAATACCCCATAGATTCTCTATGAGGTTCAGGTCTGGTGAGTTTGCTGGCCAGTCAAGCACACCAACACCATGGTCATTTAACCAACTTTTGGTGCTTTTGGCAGTGTGGGCAGGTGCCAAATCCTGCTGGAAAATGAAATCAGCATCTTTAAAAAGCTGGTCAGCAGAAGGAAGCATGAAGTGCTCCAAAATTTCTTGGTAAACGGGTGCAGTGACTTTGGTTTTCAAAAAAACAATGGACCAACACCAGCAAATGACATTGCACCCCAAATCATCACAGACTGTGGAAACTTAACACTGGACTTCAAGCAACTTGGGCTATGAGCTTCTCCACCCTTCCTCCAGACTCTAGGACCTTGGTTTCCAAATGAAATACAAAACTTGCTCTCATCTGAAAAGAGGACTTTGGACCACTGGGCAACAGTCCAGTTCTTCTTCTCCTTAGCCCAGTTAAGACGCCTCTGACGTTGTCTGTGGTTCAGGAGTGGCTTAACAAGATGAATACGACAACTGTAGCCAAACTCCTTGACACGTCTGTGTGTGGTGGCTCTTGATGCCTTGACCCCAGCCACAGTCCATTCCTTGTGAAGTTCACCCAAGTTCTTGAATCGATTTTGCTTGACAATCCTCATAAGGCTGCGGTTCTCTTGCAGTTGGTTGTGCATCTTTTTCTTCCACACTTTTTCCTTCCACTCAACTTTCTGTTAACATGCTTGGATACAGCACTCTGTGAACAGCCAGCTTCTTTGGCAATGAATGTTTGTGGCTTACCCTCCTTGTGAAGGGTGTCAATGATTGTCTTCTGGACAACTGTCAGATCAGCAGTCTTCCCCATGATTGTGTAGTCTAGTGAACCAAACTGAGAGACCATTTTGAAGGCTCAGGAAACATTTGCAGGTGTTTTGAGTTGATTAGCTGATTGGCATGTCACCATATTCTAATTTGCTGAGATAGTGAATTGGTGGGTCTTTGTTAAATGTGAGCCAAAATCATCACAATTAAAAGAACCAAAGACTTAAACTACTTCAGTCTGTGTGCATTGAATTTATTTAATACACGAGTTTCACAATTTGAGTTGAATTACTGAAATAAATGAACTTTTCCACGACATTCTAATTTATTGAGATGCACCTGTATATGCGCATATTTAAAGACAGCAGACAGAGGCAGATTTCTGCACTTTTCTCACACTCTGTTCACACTGGAAGAGATTATGCTTTACACAGCGTTCACTTAACACAGACCAACAGCTGTAAGCTTGAGCAGTGAAAATAATTTTTAAAAGAAACACAGTAAAAAAAAATTGAATTATGTAATCATTATTAAAATGTTTGTACAACTGTGACTGATTACCAACAAAAGATTATTTAAATTAGTAGACCAGAGACCCAAAATATCACAAGCTGGTTCAATTTGACAGTCAGAAATAATTTAATTAAACAGTACCTTTCAATACCTACAACCCGTTTTGGGTTGTAAGATTTTGTTTTTTTAAAGAAATCTCTTCAAGGCTGCATTTATTTGCTCAAAAATAAAATAAAACTGCAATATTGTGAAATATTACTATTCAAAATAACTTTTCTATTTTAACACATTTTAGAAATCTGATTTTTCAGCAGCCATTACTCCAGTCTAATATACTGATATGCAAGAAACATTTCTTATTACGATCAATGCTGAACACAGTTGTCTTGCTTAATATTTTTGTGTAAACCATGAATTTTAGGATTCTTTGATGAATAGAGTTTAAAAGAACAGTATTTGAAACAGAAATCTTTTTTAACATTCTAAATGTATTTACTGTTACTTTTGACCAATTTAAAGCATCCTTTCTGAATAAAAGTATTTCTTTCTTTCTTTCTTTCTTTCTTTCTTTCTTTCAAAAAAAACAAAACTTAATCTTCCCAAATTTTATAATGAATAAAACTATTAGGGAAAAATACCTATGATATTTCTAAGTTTATTTGAGACAGGTGACTGGATAAAAAAAAAAAAAAAGTGGCTGGAGTAACTCATCAGAAATACTACCTGACAGATGTCAATAAAATAGGAAAACACTTTATTTTATCAGAAATGTCTGCCTGTCAATCATTTTTGACAACATCTGTCATGTCTTTGCAGGGCAGGGTTTTGGAGAGAGGTTGAAAATGGTATGGTTATGTCATATTAAATAAATATGTCAATGGTGTTAATAAAATGAAAAGCGGTCAACATATTTTTATCGCACATGCCCAAAAAATTCTGAGTCATTAGGTTCATTGAGTCCAAGACATGCTAACTGCTTACTGAAAATTGAACTGAACTGAACTGAGTAGGCAACGTTTGTGTAAATAGATCCAGATTAACTGATATGGACCCATGCGTGGGGTTTCGTCAGGGCTTTGTAGAGGTGTAAGCTGATAGTCTTGGGTAAACAGAACGTGAGCTGTGAGGTGGAGGCTAAAACAGGCTCTTGCCATTCAGCGGTTGTGTGAATGGTACTGTCACACACTCACACACACATAAATATATACACACACACAAAGGACTAAACCTATGCAGACAGATGAATCGAGGTCATAAAACTATAGATACTAGCTTGATCTCAATGGCTTTCACAAACACACATACACACACATTTCCTCTAAACTCAGAACTCAGGAGCCAGTCTGCAGGCTGCATCATTTTCCATCATAGCACTGGTTTTAATTTGTGTGTCTATTTGTATGTTGTGGTTATAATTCTTCCAGTTAAGCATGCTTGTGTTGTGTATTGTGGGTAAATCTTCAGGAAACAATCCATTTGAGTTTAACTCATCCCTTCAAGCATGACCTCATAGGAATTCTTGGTTAGATTCTGTATGATTTATGAAGTAAACTACATTTAAACAAAGTCTGAGACGTCAAACTCAATTTGTGTCTAGACCAAACTGGCATTTTGTGTAACCCCGTGAGTCTGAGCTTGAAATTACTGTTTAGAAAATTCTTTTCCTACAAGCAACAGTTCCCAGTGGTACATGTAAATTTTAGGGACATGTGGATGGAAAGAGGGGTGAAAGTGCAGGTTGTGTTCTTATTACAGATGTTGGTATATTGTATTGCTGGAAGTGTTGGCATGTGGATCAGGATTGGAAACCATCTGTTTTCAAATACAGTGCCTTGCGAAAGTATTCATACCCCTTCATTTTTTTCACATTTTGTTATGTTGCTGCCTTATGTTAAACTGCTTTATATTACTTTTTTCCACATCAATCTACACTCCATACACCATAATGGTAAATAAATAAATAAAAAAAAAAAATAGGTTTTTAACATCTTTGCAAATTTATTAAAAATAAAAAAAAACTTAAATGATTCCATTGCATAAGTATTCATACCCTTATCTGGGACAGTTGAAATTTAGCTTAGAAGCATTTATATTGCTTTTAGATGTTACTACACTTTGAGTGAAGTTAACCTGTTGCAAATTCAATTGAATGAGTATGATTTGGAGGCACACACATCTTAATAAAAGGTTTAACAGCTGATAATGCATATCAGAGCAAAAACTAAGCCCTGAGGTCAAAAGAACTGCCTGTAGATCTCAGAAACAGGTTTGTGTCAAGCCACACATCTGGGGAATTTTTTGAAAAAATGTCTGCAGCATTGAAGGTTCCCAGAAGCATGTAGTCTCTGTTACCCTTAATTGAAGAAGTTTGAAATGACCAGGACTCTTCCTAGAGCTGGCCTCCTGGCCAAACTGAGCAATTGATGGAGAAGGGCCTTGTCTAGACTGGTGACCAAGAACCTGATGGTCAATCTAGTTGAGCTCCATGATCATATGTGGAGATAGGAGAAATCTACAGAAGGACAAACATCACTGCAACACTCCACCGATCTGGGCTTTATGGTGGTGTGGCAAGACTCAATCCTCTCCTCAGTGAAGACACATGAAAACACACTTGGAATTTGCAAAAAAGCACCTAAAGGACCCTCAGACTGTGAGGAACAAGATTCTCTGGTTTGATGAACCTCAATTCCAAACATCATGTTTGAAGGAAACCAGCTCTGCTCATCACCTGCAGAGTACCATCCCAAAAGTAAAGTGTGCTGGTATCAGCCTCATGCTGTGGGGCTGTTTTTCAGCGGCAGGGACTGAGGGACTCGTCAGAGTAGAAGAGAAGCTCAGTGCACCAAAATAATGAGATAGCCTTAATGAAAACCCAGTCCAGAGCATTCAGAACCTCAGACTGGGCAGAAGGTTCACCTTCCAACAGGACAATGACCCTAAGCACACAGCAGGAGTGGCTTACAGACAACTCTGTGAATGTCCTTGAGTGGCCCAGCCACAGCTTGGGATTGAACCCAATCAAATATTTCTGGAGAAACCTGAAACGTTCAACCTGACAGAGCTTGAGAGGTGAAGAGGTGAGGAGAAGAATGGCAGATAATTGCCAAATGCTGATGAGCAAAGCTTGTCGCATCAAACAAAAAAAGATTTGAGACTGTAAAGATGCTTCAGCTAAATATTTAGTTAAGGGTATGAATAGTTTTGCAATGTACTTATTTCAGTTTTTTTATTTTTAATAAATTTACGAAGTTGTAACAGTTCTGTTTTTGCTTTGTCAATATGATGTATGGAGTGTAGATTGATGTGGAAAAAAAACATTTTAAAGCAGTTTAACATAAGGCAGCAACATAACAAAATGTGAAAAAAATGAAGGAGTAAGAATACTTTCGCAAGGCACTGTAGCTTAGTATTTTTTGAGTCAGTTTTAAATTTAATGATTTTTCTTACAAATCATTTAATAATGATTTGTATGTGTTTGTGTGTATAGGTGTTTTTATATAATTTGAGCAAGAAAACAGTCCTTTGAATCATGTGGCTTTAATTTGGCCAAAGTTTGTTGGAGGGCTGTTTAGTTTTCTTTTTTGCTCCAAGGAAAAATTAAATGATGATAAATTTGCATTGGTTTTGTCCTTACCACAATTTTGTCTTTTATTTCTTAAGTCAACATGAATCCAACCCAGTGTATTACCAGAATGTGACATTTGGTGAAACAGAATATTTAACAAGAAAAAATGTGTGACAAGACTTGATTTTATCCGTCAGGAATTGATTGGATCACGGAAAATGGACTATTAATACTCAGTTTTGCAGTCACCACTGTACTGGTTGAGAGTAAAGTGGCTCTGCTGGTAAAGCACAATTATAAGTGTGTTCCATTGTCTAATGTTTGCTCTTCATATCACAAAACAACACCACACTACTAGGATTCTCATGACATTTAGTGAAGCATTGCCAGTTACATCATTTCAGCATGGCAAAATACTATTACTAGTACTATTGAAAACTATACAGTACAGTGTTTAACTCATGTGAGTGTAAACCATTCAGATGAGTCTTTACAACAGCACTATTTATTTCTTAATGGATAAAATATTTAATATTAGATTTTAATATTACATTTGAATGCACTTTTCAGAAAGGTTCATTTTGATTTAGTGTTTACTTGATTTTGCCTTTTTAAAACATCCATTTCAAAATAATAAATTATCAGATTTTCCTAACCGCAAAAACACCTCTTTCTCTTATGCATACAGATCTGAATTATTGTGGTAACCATCAGCCATGCAAGAACGGTGGTACATGTACCAACACCGAACCCAACGAGTATCTGTGTGTGTGCCAGGAGGGTTTCCACGGCCGCAATTGTGACATCGGTGAGATGACTCTATAAAACACAACCATAAACTGTCAACCCTGACAGCCTATTACAAGCACACCTCAAAGATGTGCTGTGCGAGAATAAAATCTGCAGAATGTTGTAGTCAAAGCTCACTCCTAGATGAAGCATGGCATGTTATCAGCTCTTATTTTTCGCTGTGCCACCCTGCATGAGTCTGACCAATTATCTCCTCGGTAACGATAATTTTAGTCTGTGTTAACGTGATCGCTGATGTAGCTCTGTGAGGTGTTGATAGATCAATTTACAGCAAGACTGCTCTGGAGTTTGAAGCATCAAACCAAGAATCACTGTAAGATGACAAATACAGATAACAACAGCTAAAAATACGCACTCTTATGTTCAATGTTGAAGTGAGTCATTTCTGCTCCAAACCAATTAGAGCTATACAGTAAGTATATTTTTGATACAAGTGGTGATAGTACAGGATATAAGACACAGATGTGATGCAGATTGTAAGCGTGAATCATTTCCTCTGATTCCCTTAACAGTGGAGCACGCCTGTCTCTCCTCTCCATGTGAGAATGGTGGAACATGTGTTGAAGACCCAACAGGCTTCAGCTGTGTGTGTGTGCCGGGCTGGACGGGACCCTCCTGTGCCTCCGGTAGTTAAGCATATAAACGCACACACACCTGCACAGACTGCAATCAGCACCAATCAACGGCAGCTGCTATTTCCTGTACTGCTGCAGCCAATTTTAGTCAGATCTACACTAAAATAATGCTTCTTAACTGGAGCACAAACAATCAGCAATCACACATGCACATCTAGGATGCAAAGGTGATAATGTGTCTCAGAGATCAGATTGTAGGAACTGCTCAGGTTTGAGGAGATTGGTTGACTGTTTCAAGGCCAGTGCAGTGTTTTTACATGTTCTTGTCAGTTTAGGCATGGCCTAATTCATGAAGCAAATTAGGGCTGACACTAATGCCCCCCAAAATGGCCTGTTTTTAAACTGATGGAACCATATATTTTTTAGACTTGCTAATATAGTGGTACAGATTTGGTTTAGCATGCAAGGAGACCTGGGCTTAAATTGAAGTCTAATAAATGCATTTAAAAAAGTAAAACTGTTTATTGAAAAGATTTGGACATATTCAAAAATGTTTGTCACACAGGGATAAAGTCATGCAAGGTTTGGTTGACATGAGAGCAGATACATGATAGACATTTCAGTTTAAAGCAAAATCGTTTTAGAATGTGGGATTCGAAGTAACTGACTCAGAAGTGATTTAGATGTAAACTTGATTCTTCTGTCACAACATTTTAAACTTTTTTTAAAACAATAACCAAGCAACTTAATTATCCAAGACATATTAGGAGCAAGAAAGATGGGAGGATAGATAGATAGATAGATAGATAGATAGATAGATAGATAGATAGATAGATAGATAGATAGATAGATAGATGGATGGATGGATGGATGGACAAGAGGATAGATGGATGGATGGATGGACGGACAAACAGACAAGAGGATGGATGGATGGATGGATGGATGGATGAATAGACAGATGGACGGACGGACAAACAGACAAGAGGATAGATGGATTACAAATCTAGGAGAATAGATTGGATGGATAGAAGATAAACACAAGGATAGATAGACAGGAGCATGGATAGATACAAGGGATGGACAGACAAAGGGATGAACAGAAGGAGGATGGGCAGATACAGTGGAATGGATGGAATGCTGGACAGACAGACAAAAGGATAGATAGATAGATAGATGGATAGATAGACAGATGAACAGATAGATGATAAACAGCAGGATAGGTAGGCAGACTGGAGGATGGGTAGATACAGTTGATGGATGGATGGACAGATCCGTAGATTTAAAGGCAGTGAATCACATGATGAGAGAGAGAACATGTTCTTTTCGTCTGCAGCAGTGTTGCAGTGTGACTCCAGTCCTTGTGGGCGTGGGGCCACGTGTGAAGAGACGCCGCAGGGCTTCCAGTGTGTGTGTCCTCCGTTCTGGACCGGCAGAACCTGCCAGCTCGGTAAGCATTAAAAGCAACACTCTTCACCTGTCCTGAGCCGTTCATACATGTCCACACATGCCTAACTCGGCCTTGTGCTCGTACCCATCCACAGCCTCACCTGATGAAACCTGCCTTTACCTGCCTAAACTTGTCATTGTCTGTTTTTACCTGTCTTTAATGTGATCGCCTGTTCTTTCTTGTTTATGCTCGGGTTCCTCACCTCACTCAGGGTACATGGAATAGAAAGTCACCAAGGAATTAAATCTAAGAAACCATGTAAAATATTACAGGAACCATGAGACCACCACCATGTTTGCCATTTGAAACCACCAAATCATAACAGTCGTATCCAGAGATGGGAAACTCAGCTTTCTGGGGAAAGTAAACACTGTATTTATAAATTCCATATCAGCACAAGCCACACTGAAATGATTCAGCAGCATCAGTGCTCCACCGACCATTATCCGTTAAACCACATCAACAATTTCATGCTAGAGTGTGCAGTGGATTTAATTGCTGAATGAAGAAGACCTGTGGTCGGATCCGCCGCTGATGTTGTTCACTGCTGGGAGAGTCTCTCTCACACTCCATTGCCTCGAGGCCCAAATCAGCAGTAGCTCTCTGGAGTGTATCAGTCTCTCTGAACTGTTGACACTGTGTGAAATGCAGTCATGTGTCAAAGTGACACCTCAGAAAACAGCCGTTAGCGTCAGCACAAAGAGATCTGTCTTTGAGGGTGAGATGTGTGTTTTAACAGGGATGGCAACAAGTAATTTAAGAGTCAGATTGTCCGAATTACTAAAAATATACACTCACACTCAAAAGTTTAGGGTCAGTAATATATATATATATATATATATATACAGGTGCATCTCAATGAATTAGAATGTCGTGGAAAAGTTCATTTATTTCAGTAATTCAGCTCAAATTGTGAAACTCGTGTATTAAATAAATTCAGTGAACACAGAACAAAAACCCACCAATTCACTATCTCAACAAATTAGAAAACTTCATAAGACCAAAAAAAAAAAAACATTTTTAGTGAATTGTTGGCCTTCTGGAAAGTATATTCATTTACTGTATATGTACTCAATACTTGGTAGGGGCTCCTTTTGCTTTAATTACTGCCTCAATTCGGCGTGGCATGGAGGTGATCAGTTTGTGGCACTGCTGAGGTGGTATGGAAGCCCAGGTTTCTTTGACAGTGGCCTTCAGCTCATCTGCATTTTTTGGTCTCTTGTTTCTCATTTTCCTCTTGACAATACCCCATAGATTCTCTATGGGGTTCAGGTCTGGTGAGTTTGCTGGCCAGTCAAGCACACCAACACCATGGTCATTTAACCAATTTTTGGTGCTTTTGGCAGTGTGGGCAGGTGCCAAATCCTGCTGGAAAATGAAATCAGCATCTTTAAAAAGCTGGTCAGCAGAAGGAAGCATGAAGTGCTCCAAAATTTCTTGGTAAACGGGTTCAGTGACGTTGGTTTTCAAAAAACACAATGGACCAACACCAGCAGATGACATTGCACCCCAAATCATCATAGACTGTGGAAACTTAACACTGGACTTCAAGCAACTTGGGCTATGAGCTTCTCCACTCTTCCTCCAGACTCTAGGACCTTGGTTTCCAAATGAAATACAAAACTTGCTCTCATCTGAAAAGAGGACTTTGGACCACTGGGCAACAGTCCAGCTCTTCTTCTCCTTAGGCCAGGTAAGACGCATCTGACGTTGTCTGTGGTTCAGGAGTGGCTTAACAAGAGGAATACGACAACTGTAGCCAAATTCCTTGACACGTCTGTGTGTGGTGGCTCTTGATGCCTTGACCCCAGCCTCAGTCCATTCCTTGTGAAGTTCACACAAATTCTTGAATCGATTTTGCTTGACAATCCTCATAAGGCTGCGGTTCTCTCGGTTGGTTGTGCATCGTTTTCTTCCACACTTTTTCCTTCCACTCAACTTTCTGTTAACATGCTTGGATACAGCACTCTGTGAACAGCCAGCTTCTTTGGCAATGAAGGTTTGTGGCTTACCCTTCTTGTGAAGGGTGTCAATGATTGTCTTCTGGACAACTGTCAGATCAGCAGTCTTCCCCATGATTGTGTAGCCTAGTGAACCAAACTGAGAGACCATTTTGAAGGCTCAGGAAACCTTTGCAGGTGTTTTGAGTTGATTAGCTGATTGGCATGTCACCATATTCTAATTTGTTGAGAATTGGTGGGTTTTTGTTAAATGTGAGCCAAAATCATCACAATTAAAAGAACCAAAGACTTAAACTACTTCAGTCTGTGTGCATTGAATTGATTTAATACACAAGTTTCACAATTTGAGTTAAATTACTGAAATAAATGAACTTTTCCACGACATTCTAATTTATTGAGATGCACCTGTATATATATATTATACATATATATTAAAGAAATGTATAATTGTGTTCTGTGAGAATGCATTAAATTGATCAGAAGTGACAGTAAAGACATTTATAATGTTACAAAATATTTCCATTTAACGTAAATGCTGTTCTTCTGAACTTTCTATTCATCAAAGAATACTGAAAAATGCATCAGTTTCCACAAAAATGTTTCCACAACTGTTTTCAACATTGATAATAATAAAAAATGATAAATAGTCAGCATATAAGAATGATTTCTAAAGGATCATGTGACACTGAAGACTGGAGTAATTCAGCTTTGCCATCACAGGAATAAATTACATTTTAAAATATATTAAAACTGAAAACAGTTATTTTAAAACTTAATATTATTTCAAATTATTACTGTTATTAATATATATTAAAATATAAAAACTCTTAAAAACATTTGAAATCTGAACAAACCCAAATGTTTCAATGGTAGTGATTATTATTATTATTATTACTAAAATTTGATTGGATGAGCCATGTTGATATCTGTGACTGCATATTAATTGAATTTTTTGTTAATTTGGCAAGCGAATGATTTTTTTTATTTTATTTTAGCCACACGTTTGGCTAATTAACTATTATTTGTGTTTATTAATTATAATTATCATGTGATTATTTATTGAACTCTACTTCATTTTGTACCAAACATCATCTTTTAACCATGGTAAAGTCACTCTCAGCTACCTATTATTTTTATTTATTTCTTTTTAAACAGTATGTGAAACCTGAGGAAATAAAAATGGTTATTTTGCAACCAATCTTACATAAAATGTCTAAAATAGCCATTGTCAGTCCAGAAAAGATGTTAAAATTTGTGGTTGATATTACTTTCACTTCACTAGTTATACTGTAAATTGGAGGTCATATTGAGTGCATGGCAGTGTGGGATACATGTACCCTGCTCATTATGTTCTGTTGTATACTGCACGTTTTGCCAAATAGGTCATCTGGGTATTGCATTTCATGAAATTTGCATACTATGCCAATTATACTTATGTACCGCAGATATAGAAGTATGTTGGTGTGCTAAATATAGCCTCACTTCATCACTGTGGTTCTTTCCTCTTCCTTAGACACTAATGAATGTGAGACTGGTGTGTGTGTCAATGCCCGTTCCTGCCGTAACCTGATTGGAGGATATTTGTGTGACTGCCTTCCCGGTTGGTCAGGACCAAACTGTGACATTCGTGAGTGCTAGATGTTTTTTTTTTTTTTTTTTTTTTTACTGCATGATATAGCTTTAAATCAAACATGACAGTTCCAGTGCTGGTGGGAAATGACTTCAGGGTGAACTCGTAAGTTTGTTCCTACCGCAGTCTGCTCACACAGTCATTGTAGATTCATACTTTATTGATGAATGTAGTTAGCTAGTCTCTTTCTTCAGTGAAACTTGTGGGTTTCCACTTGGTTGGCTATTGATTTTTAAAAAAATATCATCTATTCAACAGGGAACTATAGCTGCCAGGGCTTGTGTCTGAATGGAGGACACTGTAAGGTAAAAAGTGTTTCACCTCGATAAGCTTTCTTGCACCTCCAGGATGTGAAGTTTCTTTGACATTTAAGCAGTTCTCCTTCAGTACAGCTAACCTGTGTGTGCCATGTGCAGGACTCTCAGTGTGTGTGTTTGCCGGGTTTCTCTGGTAAACTGTGCCAGACAGCAGTAAACGCCTGTGACAGCAACCCTTGTGTAAATGGAGGGCAGTGTGTGGAGCGTCAGGGTGGCAGAGGCATGTTCTGTAGCTGCCCGCTGGGATACACTGGCACCTACTGTGAGGTGAGATCTTGCTGCTTTTTCTCCACCACAGTTTAAGCAGTTCTTTGAGCTGAAAATGCTAACATGAACTGGAAGCTGTGACTAACATCAGTAATTTGGCGAATTCCAGAGTGAAATGCAATATAGAATGAGAAGCTTGATTTTAGCGCACATCCTCGCAGCTCTAGCTTGCAGACTGGAGGTTGGATGGGAGTGGTTAAGAATTGTTAACTCCACAGTGTTGTGATACGTCATATTCATGAAGCAGCAGTGATGAGAAAACACGCTTGAGAAACAGTTTAGAGAGGGGAAATCAATCTAAATATAAAATATTGGTCAAATTATTGGTCACTTTCTAAATAATAAAAGTATAGTGCATCTACTAATAATTATATATAAATAAATAGTTTTTTACAGATGCAAATATGTTAGAAACAATGCCAACTTGTATCCAATGCACACTTATTTAAATCGATGCATCACATCGTTAACTTTTAGACCAATGCACCAATGCGAATCTGTGAATTTTACTATCCCTAATAGTGATAGTTTACCTAAAAATAGACAGTTCTGCCATTATTTACTCAGTAATAAATTCTGTTTTCCTTTTGATATTGTGGTAACAGAGTTGACGTTCTACAAAATAACTTTTTAGATGAAAATATTTTCTCAGAGAGAGCACACATACTTTTCAGTGCTTCAGATCTTATCAATGTGGGAAAGTGACATTATTTCCTGTATCTTACACAGTTGTGGGAGATAATTCCACCAATTTAAAAGGAAAATATGGTACGGTAACGGAGTTGACAAGATTTATGGACACATTTTTATAAGAAAAAAGTTCATTTTAAATAATTTAATGTTGTAGAATTAAGCAAATTACTATTTAGGGCTTTTATAAATAAAATGAATGAAATATTACCAAAAGAAAAGTACAATAAAATATTTTGATTACACGATACATGGTGGAAAAAATACACTAATTCAGACAAGAAGATATTGTGATTTTCAGCTATTTAATACACTTTTTAAATAAATTATTATATTGTTATGGCCTGTGACATCTTTTAATTCATAACAATGAGTAACAAATTATTAAAATAATAAAAAATATAACCAAAAAAAAAAAAAAGAAAAAAATAATGACTTCGGACACCAAATGTACCTGCAATTATAGAATCACCCTAGGTATCATACACTTGGTGACATTGAAAATGGCCACAGAGAAAAACTGGCCATCATACACTAAATACACTACCAGACTTTCAAGTTGTTCTGAAAACAACAAATCCATGCAGAAACGTGCCTTATTTCAATGAGATATGACAACTGAAAACAAAATTGGCACAAAATATCAAACATATTTATTATATTCTGACTGGATGGAATCTAAAAAAAATTGCCTGTGCCCATCATACACAACACAATTTTCTGAGAAGTCTGTAAACGCCGACTACCTAAAATCTGCAGACTGCCTCTGACTTTCCGCAACTGGCATCAGCCAATCTAGACTGCAAATCAGGGTGAGAATCTAGGCAAAAGCCATGAAGTATATTCCAACCTTTACATTGTTTAAATGTACAGCAGAATATTTGCATGCTCAATTGTGGTTTTTCTTTTCTTGCATATATTTGCATACTGAATATTAATGAGCATTATAATTCTTGCATCTATTTAGTCATCTATAGCTACACCTAAAACTTTCCATTACCATTTTGCTGCCTTGCTAATGCTAACATCTAATTAGTACATTTGTGACTTGTGCATAGTTTCTGAATTAATCAGTATTAAGACTGTGTTCATTCTTTAATACCCAGTGAAATTAAATACAGTTCTTATATTTTAGGCTGAACTTGATCTTTGTAATCCCAACCCCTGCCCCAAGGGGGTGCCATGCCATAGTACAGAAGGAGGCTACAAGTGCACTTGTCCTGAGGGTTACTTTGGAAATGAGTGCCTGAGTCTGAAGGATCCATGCCATGAACCCCACTGTCAAGGTTAGGAGCATAAATATTGAGCATAAAAAGGTGAATAGCACTTCTTTAGCATGATATTTCTCTTCCTCTCTTTCTATTCAGGTGCCGTGTCAGACCCAGGTGGATTTGGGTTCAGTGTGTATATGGTGTTAGTGGCGGTATTTGCCCTGCTTGTGGCAGGCAGCTGCTCTGTGTGCGCAGTACTGCTGTCCCGCCTGCACCGCCGCCACCGGACCAAAGCGCAGCTACGTACTTCAGCACCTGAGGACAATGCCATTAACAACCAGCAGCAGTTCTGCACTCTCATCCGTAACCTCGACCACAGCGTGGCCCTGCTGCCTCCTGCCCAATCAGTGCCCACTGTGCCCATACCAGTGCTCTGCAGTGAAGAGATTGAACTTACACTTCCTCCCTCTCCAGCTCTAAAACCAGCCCACGGGCCCAAGCTGGACATTTGCAACCGCGAACGGGAAAAACTAAACCGTTTCCACTATGCAGAGAACCAGGAACTGGAGGTGTGACTGCACTTTGACCGCTGGGAAGGAATCGGACTTCTTGGTTCGGAGGGTCTGTTGTGGTTGATGTATCTTAACCTCTGCTGGTGAACCTTGACCTCTGAGCTCTGCGTTATAGAGATCTGAGAGGGTTGAAACTGGGAAGGGAATTTTGGCACAGTCACGGGCTGAAGAAACTAGACAGACAGGATCCAAAATTTTTACACACTTGCCAATGGTGGGTAAACTGAGAATATTTAACAGCCATAAATATTACTTAACGGTCATGAAATTGTATATATTGTCATAAAATTCCATTATCTTTCTAGAATTTGTTTTCCCATTTGAATTATTTAACTTTTTTCATGAGATGAAACTGCACTGAAACAAAATATAACAAAATATAAAATATAACAAAATATGTGACCCTGCACCACAAAACCAGTCATAAGTCGCATGGGTATATTTGTAGCAATAACCAACAATACATTGTATGGGTCAAAATGATCGATTTTACTTTTATGCCAAAATTCATTAGGATATTAAGTAAAGATCATGTTCCATGAAGATATATTGTAAATTTCCTACTGTAAATATATAAAAACTTGATTAGTTTTTGATTAGTAATTTGCACTGCTAAGAACTTCATTTGGACAACTTTAAAGGCGATTTTCTCAATATTTTGATTTTTTGGAACCTCAGATTCCAGATATTCAAATAGTTGTATCTCGGCCAAATATGGTCCTATCCGAACAAACCATACATCAATGGAAACCTTATATGTATATATCTCAATTTCAGAAAATTGACCTTTATGACTGGTTTTGTGGTCCTGGGCATCACAAAATTCTGGTCATTCTCATACATTGAGTGTTCGAGGACACGCAAGTTGCGATTTATTTAGTAGACAGTTTGATTTTAATCGCTCACATAATGTATCAGTAAGGATGAGATTATCAAATGTAAAATTCAATTTAAAACATTTACTTTATTTACCCCCAAGCCATTTTACGCACATTTTGCACTTGGCGAATGTTAATTTTGGACCCTGTCTGGTCTTTTGGAAAATGTGTTTGAAAGAACAAGAAGTGTTTAAAGGTCAGCAATTCAACTTCTTTGAATCCTGGATATTTAAGTGTATTTTATTGTGGTTACACTTGTGCCCTATATATTTGTACACGTTTGTTTGATTGTAAGTGTGCGTGTGTTTGTGAGCGTGTAAGTCTATATGTATGACTGTGGACTGTTTGCCATACATTTCCACAAAGCCATGCACATTATTGGAACTCCCTGACTTTTATTTACTTATGTAAAAACAGTATATTAGTGTCTGTGATTGACATTTGAAGGAATTATGGAGAAAGATAGCAGCGCCGACTGAAAAAGTGCCAGGTGACATCTTTAAAAATCTCATTAATTATTGCCTGTCATGTTGGAGATGTACAAGATGTATGATTTTTATAATACTTGGATGTATATAGCGCCATTGTACATATTTTGTACATAATTTTTGCCATTTTGTATGCTGACTCCTTGCAAAATATCGTCATTTTAATTTCCTGGTTTCACTATTTCCACTCAAGATGGTATTTGCCACAAGATCAAATTGTAATTAAAGTACATTTATCAACCAAAGCATGTGTTTCTGTGCGTGTATGCATTAACGGTATTGTACAGCATTTGGTATATCAGGGTGTGTGTGTGTTTGGTAATCTTGTTCTGTATTACTGACGCTTCCTTATTGTTTAATTGCCATTTGGTAAGCTGTGTGAAGTCAATAAAAGGAAATTTGGTCACAGAGCATCCTGCTCCTAACAGCAGTTTACTGTGTGTGTCAGTGAGTCAGTGTTCACTTTCATGTTCACTACCTCCAATATTATAGCATGTGAATTATTTTATTTTGTGGGCAGATTTTTCTCTTCTTTTTTGTTTCAGTCTGCTACTTAGCATTAGTACGTCAGATTTAAAATGAAATGAACTGTTTATGGATTCATCACTCAAATGTGCTGAAAAATAGTGAAAAATTGTATTTGTTAAATTACAAATACGTTAAACATGTTAAAAATAAAAAAAAAAAAATATATAAAAATGTATATATATAAATATATATACACACACATATAAAAATGATCAATTTATCTAAGCTAAAAAAAAAAAAATTGCAATCTACCTATATATCTAATAAAAATAAATTCTCAGTATTTAAACTAAAAAAAAAGCAATTGCCTGATTGTATAATATAAAATGATCTTTTAATATCAAAGAAAATTTAAATCATGACGACATATTTTTAAACCTACATGAAATTGTAGTAAAAAGTTATATTTCCTTGCAAATGTAAATAAATAAAAGCACAAGTATTTAGTTTTAACATAACTCCAAAATAATACTTAAATATAGTTATACACTATCACTTATCACTACTTTAAACCAGTGATTTCACATTTTATTTTCATGTTTCTCTTTTTAATTATCATACTCAATTTTATCACAAAACTAAATAAAAAGTCAAATGGTCTAACACTTGTGAAACGGTTAAAAAAAAAAAAAAAAAAATCTACGTATTTACGCATTTGTTTTTGCGAATTGGTCCAAACTAGCAACTCACTAACCTCACTACTCGCCTAGGTGAGAAGGATACAGACATAAAGTGTGTACTAATGTGCATTATATCAGCATATAGGCAAAGTAAGTCAGAGGTCAGCAGAGAGTGAGAGTGCCAGACTCGTGGGTATGACAAATGTGAACTTTGACCTCTTACAGACAGGGAATGGGCGGATATAACTATTGCCTTCCTGTTCCCACCCGTCCGTGAGGAAATGTAGGAAGTTCAGTCCTCTTAAAACACATAAATGAGCACACTGACACCCACACACTGACAGTGATGAAGCAGGGACCCCCTCCCTCCACACCTGCTGTGTCTCAGGATACCCAGCCCTCCCTTCATTGACTGCATTGTACTCAAGACCAGCAGGTCAGCATCTGAATTAGTTTTTTTCCTGTCCTATCTGTCAATTGTCTTTAACAGGGTGAGGTCACAGTGGCACGGGATGTTCGGTTAGGTGCCCTTAAAGAGTGCAACCACAGTAACAATAGGAGAATCTGACAGAATAGTATCCAGAATTTGAAATAAACAAATGCAGGTGAAAATCAACCATGTTTGGTAACACACATTAACACTCTAGCCAGTTTAGTGGGTTATGATTCATAAATTATGTCTTCCAACCAGGAGCTTCCAACATCAGCATAACAAAGCATAAATGTGACCCTGGACCACAAAACCAGTAATAAGTAGCATGGGTATATTTGGTTAAAATGATCAATTTTTCTTTTATGCCAAAAATCATTAGGATATTAAGTAAAGATCATGTTCCATGAAGATATTTTGTAAATTTCCTACCGTAAATATAAAAACTTCATTTTTGATTAGTAATATGCATTTGTTAAGAACTTCATTTGGACAACTTAAAATGCAATTTTCTCAATATTTTGATTATTTTGCACCCTCAGATTCCAGATTTTTAAAGAGTTGTATCTCAGCCAAATATTGTCCTAACAAACCATACATCAATGAAAAGCTTATTTATTCAGATTTCAGATGATGAAAAAATCTCAATTTCAATCTTTAAAATGTTTTTCTATGTAACAATGGACCACCCAGCATCAGCATCACCCCATTTTATTTTCATCGTATCCACAAACAATGATTTATTGTAAAACTGAGCGCCATTCAATGAGATTCATCAGAATCAGACTTAATAAAAAAACAAAAAAAAAAAAACAAAAACAAATCTAAGCTATGATTTTGAAGTTCTGAAAGATCGGCAAAGTTCATTTCAGACTCTTAAAGCATCACGTTAGGTCAGTCAACAACAGAAAAGCAATGAGGAAGATTTTAGGATCATAGAAACATAAAGGCCTATAAACAAGCATAAACACTGTTTTTTCTAACCTCTAACAGTTTTATATGTGCATAAAATCACTAAGGGGTTCACAGGATGTGTTCTTGCATTCAATCAAAAACAGGTAGATGGAGCACAACAATCAAATGGGGGTTTGGACACTTTGGACATTTTTTAATGCAACAGTTACAGTGCTTAGTGAAGCTTTGAAACCTTTGCAATTTTTTTTCGGTTTCGAATAATTGTCACATACCAACCTGGCCAAGTCACATGATTTCAGCAAACAAGGCTTCATTATATCATATAGAACACTCCACTTATAGCGTAACAAAAACCCAGTAGTGTTTTTCCCAGTGGCATTTAGATTACTGCAGAAATTAAGTTTTGTGACCGATAAAATTTCATGGTTATTACATGTTTTGTTCATGATAATATTTACAAATTTTTTTTTTTTTTTAAATCAGTTATGAAGCCTAAATACAATACAATACAAACACAATCAAAAACAAGTCATACCTGCAGCAGTCTATTGTTTTTGAAGCTTTGTTTAGAAACCTTTTTACATTTGATGGTTCTTCACAAGAGGGTGTTGATCCGGAATGAATCAGTGTCTAATTAATATATGATTTTAACTGATTTCTGGTCAGTTTTATAATATAGGCTCAGGTTTTATTAATTTTAATAAACAAGCATGTAGAATGACAAAGGAGAGTGATAATTGTTTCTAATTGCCCTAAAAAGTCAAACCCTGCATAACACAAGCACTACATATTTAATGGTATTTATTAAGATTACATTTAGTAGATTACACTTTCATAAAAAAACATTTATAATAGGTTTGTAAAAGCCAAAAGGTGTCTTATGCACGTTTGGGCTGTGTTCACACTGCATTTACACCATTTTGTCCAGCCAGCATGCAGTGTTTTGAGTTCTTTGCAATAGTGAATCATTTAACAAACCAATCTGTTCAATTGATTCAGATTTTCAAAGAGCTTTGTTTCTTCCTTTGCTAATGACACTGTAGCATATGCAACTAATTGTTCCACAATGTGACACTTTCGGAGTAAAACAGTATGCTCAATTAAAAATAAGGTAGGGTGCAGCTTTATCTCATGCATCGGTGGCTGCCTGGATCATGAAACGTTATTTGAGACAAATACGAGAGCTGGGTGATGTCAGCCAAAAAGAAATTGTCCTCAGAGGCAGAGCATGCTTTTTGTTTTTGGGATAATGTGTACTGATGAATAATTGACAATAAGACTAGGAAAAATCATTAAAAACATGAAGAGTGAGTAAAATTTTTGCATTCAAAGCTGTGAAAACAACAGCAAGATGTGAAGCAACCGCCAAAAACGTACAATTGATGCATATATGCACATAAACTAACAATTAAAAAATGCAGACATAACACACTATATGAACACTTTGCGAAAAAGGATTTATAAAGGCACATTTATCTTCTATTTAATAAACATTTGATGTGTGAGCGTTTGTGCTGTAGATACTATCAGTAAGGCATACGATGTGAAAGCATCTGTATTTCACGGCTCCACAGTGACATTTAGTGGTTGTCTGAGGTATTTTATCCTCAAAAGATTATAATACATTTCCTTTTCATTCCCACAAGGTAAAAAGCATGTCTGTCAGGGTGTGAAACTTTAATAGTTTAATATATTCTGAAATATTACTCACATTTAAAAAAAAAAGGGCACTGCTTTACAAATACCAAGATAGATGTAATGTCAAGATTTCTTTATGAACTGTGTTATTCGAGGAGAACAAGGTACAAAGCCTTCTCATTGCATACATGGAATGACCTACATAATGAAAGATGAAAGCCGTAAGGGTTTCTTATTGTATTTGGTAGCTTCAGAAGGAGCCTTTGAGCCCTACAGAACTGGCAAAACAAGTTGAAATCTTAAACTATAATACTAAAAGCTTAAGGGTTGATTTAGTCCACGATTTTTATGTCTGTTTTATCTTAAGTATTTCACAGTAAAGGCTATGATCACGCTTTAATTACACACATTAACAGTACAAAGAATAACAACAGACATAAGGATTTTGCTTTTTTATCTTGTAAAAAATAGTCTAAAATGACTCCATACTGCGGCATGCAGGAATGCATCCAATTTAACCAGCATAATTTATTTCATAATGCAGATCTGAGATCTTTAGTTGCACTTCTATAAACAGGACCCATCTGTGTATGAATTAGTTTAAAACCTAATCTTAGTTTGAGCTCACTGTCAGACAGGTGTTTGAATAAGCTCAAGTGTTGGAGAGAGAAGTTACAGTGGTCTGCAGCACTGCTGAGCTCAGAAGGTGAGACGAGATGTTAGGCTGTTGTGGTCGCACTGTAAAAGAAACAAACTTCCTTTATTTCCTTCTTAAAATCCAATCAATTTAATTATTATGGTCTCAACTTGCATTTTAACCTGGGGTTTAAAAGACAATTGGGTCATTCCGTGTCAAACCAACCAAATTTCAAAAACTTCCCTAGCTCCAATATTGGATTTTGCTAATATTTTTTTTCTGAAGAAAGATAGACATGTATAGTGACGAAAGCCGAAATATTACGTCATGGATGAATGTTTATTGAGTAATTCACTATTTTGTAGCGGGAGGTCAAAATGGCAATTTTCACCCGAGATTCAGAGCCCAATTACAGGGGGGTAAAAATGACTTCAGAAATATGGCAGCATCAATGTTATTTTTACACAAGAGATCTGTTAGTAAAATCTGTTGACTTTAACAGTCTTTGTTGTATTATGTGCCAATGGTGACCATTCAAAAATGGGAAAACAGCACTTTTCAAGTTTTTTCTTCTTACATGTCTGTAAATCAAGCAGTATTAATGATATCTTAATGCACTTTTAGATATTGGGTCTTAAGAAACTTTCCTTTGTGCATCTTCATTCTTAAGGCCCTGTTTGGTTTGGTTCCAGAGATAATGGAATTTCAATATGGCTCCAGGAGTAAATTGTTAAAATGTACACATTTTCAGTGGTCAAAAACCAAATGTGGGTCACTTTGCAAAAATATGATACCTCTTTTCTTTTAAAGAATGTCTGAAGATCAAATAATGTTGAAACTAGAGCTGTATCTCGTTTCCTTTTCTCAAAACAATTGCATTGAACATACCTGTCTGCCATAAATAAAGTGCCATAAATATTATTTTTTCAAAGTTCGTGTGCCTATAACTCAAGAAGTATTAAAGATTTTAGATTTTAGTTCTTAATAAACTTTTCTTTGGGAATCTTCATTTTCGAGGCCTTACATTGTTCAGTCCCAGAGATATGGGGATAACATTCCCCATGTTTGAATGGTCACCATTGGCATATAATACAACAAAGATTGTTGAAGTCAACAGATTTTACTAACAGACATACTGAGTAAAAATAACATTATGATGCTGTCATCTTTCTGAAGTTATTTTTAACCTCCTGTAATTGGGCTCTGAATCTCAGATGAAAATTGCCATTCTGACCCCCTCTACAAAATAATGGATTATTCAATAAATATTCATCCATGACATTTAATATTTTGACTTTTATCACGTTTATCTTTCTTCAGAAAAAAATATTAACAAAATCAAATTTAAGCCAGGGTCCACTCTGGTTGACACGGAATGACCCAATTAATATTCAGTAATATTTTTGATTTAACAGCATTTCTGGATGAGCACATTTTAACTGAATTGAGCTGGATAATGACACCACTATCTTCTGTAGAGCTGTTTATAGTTGAATTGAATAGCTTTGCAACAATGACAGAGTTACTGAACTTAACTGAACTGAAACAACGCTGAACTAATCTGATCTGAATAACAACACTATTGTCTTCTGTAGAGCTGCTTTACAGCTGAAAAAGAATTGGTTTCATAATTTATGAATTTTACAACATTAACAACACCGTAACTTTTCTGTTTATTAATGTGAAGCTGCTTTGAAACAATCTGTATTGTATAAAGCACTATATAAATAAATGTGACTTGAGAAACAGTAATAATATAATTATGCAAAACTGTATGGTTGTGGTTTGTGGTAATTGTCTGACCTGTGCTGTTGTGTTCTGTTGTAAGGTTCTGACTGGCCAGGCTCTCCTCACAGCTTTGCACTCGTTGAAAGGACTCAAAGTTCACAGATGCATCATCTTCTGAAAGTCCATGCGCAACCTGTCCGTCACCAGGCCGACAAACCTCAAAACGCACCCACTGATAACTAAAGTAGGGAGGCAAAATGATACTTAATTGATATTTTGCACAGTGGCCCCTCTTATGTCATTAATAAATGGTTATGATCTAAACTGTTATGGACATTGTTATGATCTACAACAAAGGTTTTCAAACCATGTGTCGCAACCAAGACTCAAGACTCTGGGAACAAGAAGGTGAGAACCAGCAAATATAACTTTAATAACAAAAGGCTTCTTCTGGCAACAATTTTTGAATTTGTGAACAGACTGCACACAGGATGAGCTTTACGGTGGACGGAGACGGTGATCACACCTGTTCATCTCACAAATCAATCATTTTCCCTCGGAAGACTAGGCATATTAATACTTTTTGAATAAATTGTGACTGTATGCCTTTTATATCCTATGTTTTATATTGACAAATGGTTAAGTTTGGGGGTAGGGGTTGGGTTAATTGCTCAAAAATGTGTAAATGTAAATAAATTTGTTACTGTAATTCACTCGGACAAACAATGGAGTCATTCAAGGGGGACTTAAATATGCCATGGAGGGATATATAAAAGATTTTAAAATAAATATGTAAAAATACAGATCACACTGCAGACAGGAGAAGCCTCGTGTTAACATTGTCACGACCGCAACGACAACACCCGGATCAACACTGTTCATGTACCGCAGTGTAAGATTAAATTAATTTACATTTAACCAGTTTAATATGGAGAGGCATTGAAATGTAGACCTTTATGTGTTTTTGACCTACACTGTACATGACGTGAGAATAGTTCGCTATTCAGGTTTGAATGTCAGCATGGACTCAATAACTTTAATGTTAACTAGTTTTAGCCAAAGATACCTTGCTAACGTTCTGCTTGAGCAGATGAAAACTGTAACTCAATGAGAGTAAGACAACCAGAAAATGAACATTTTCATCTTTATTGGGATTGGGGTTGAATGCTTAGGGACATTCTGCTCTATTTTGGTTGGGTTTAAGACATTGAATAAAATAAATTGCATTGCCCATTCTCTCAGGACACCTGGATTCAGTGTTACAAGTACCCCAGGCACATTGTTTTTCCATTTTTTGCAAAACTGCAGATGCTTTTAACCTATATATACACACACATATACACATAATATGTAGCATCGCTGTTTTCTGAATCAAATAGCTTTTCAGTAGCGAAGCTCTATTTTTGATCAAGTAGCGCGGTAGCGTCAACAAAGTAACGTTACATTTTCCAAAGCATTTCTGAAACTCAAGCTCAAATCAGAAATATAACAGCTAAGGATCACTGATCCTGGATCAGTAAGTGACGCCACCTCCACTAAACTTCGTAACTCCACTGGCTTCTCAAACGGTCAGTCAAACCTCATTATTCCTCCCGCCTCTCTCGTGAATGAAGTGTGCCGCACAGTTTGGAGCTTCTCAACTTGTTTGCAGTCTGAAGGTTAATAAAGAACTGTTGATTGAATAAGTAGTGTTTTCTTTACTCAAGAAACACTATATTTATAAAGGCCAATGTTTTTTGTTTTTGTTTTTAAGGAGCAGAGAAGAGTGTCTTAGTCTATCATTTGTTGTCGAGTCACAGCCAAATAGCTTGTGTGAAGTGCTAAATCTTTTATAATATGATATTTTGGCTAAATAATAGAAAACGCGGAGCGCCCACATAGCGACAGGATGAAAACGTAAATGCGATGCACGTACTGCCTCTGATATGGCGGTAATGACGGGGAAAAAACATTCAATGGTCAAAAACTTTGTATTTGAACTTGATTTTGGTAAAATGTTAATAATATAATGACACATGCAACGATGCAAATAAACGTTGCCTATCTGTAGGCCTATACATTTATATGGTAACACTATACAATAAGATTTCATTAATGTATTAACTAACATGAGCGAACAATGAACAATACATTTATTACAGTATTTATCAATCTTTGTTAATGTGAGTTAATGAAAATACAGTCGTTCATTGTTAGTTCATGTTAGTTCACAGTGCATTAACTAATGTTAACAAACAACTTTTGATTTTAATAATGCATTAGTAAATGTTGAAATTAACATTAAGATTAATAAATGCTGCAGAAGTACTGTTCATTCTTAGTTCATGTTAACTACACTAATGTTATCTAATGATCCTTATTGTTAAGTGTTACCCTTTGTATAAATGTACAACCCGATCTCATGAAAGTGCATATAAATAGTACGCCAAATAAAAATGAAATCTCGTGGTATTGATATGCAAAAATTTACTTTGGCGTGAATATGCTACGCGATGGGTAGGATTAGGGTTGTGGGGAAGATGCGTATCATATGTACGAGAAAACTGCATATCATATGCACGCCAACAAATTTTGTATCATATGCACGCGAAAACTACGTATTATATGCACGCCAAACACGTTCGTATCATATATACGCTAAAGTCCATTTTTGCGTATCAATAGCACGTTTTCGTTTTTATTTGGCGTACTATTTATACGCATTTTCATGAGACTGGGCTCAAATGTATCTGTATACAATAAAGACACAATACCAACTACCAATAGGAGGTTTCCGGCCGACAGCAAAAATTTCTTTTGCCTATGTCACAATATGAGGTAAATCTGGCCCTGTACATGATACTGATTTTTGTTAACAAATTGATTTGGAACAGTTGTTGAATACACAATTAACCTGAACTATTATGCCTGTCTATCTGCTTGACTGACAGTTTTATTGATCACTGAGAGAGCACTGACTTGGTATGATGTTGGTTCAATATAAAAATGAATTTTTAAAAAATAGCTTAGATGTAGTAAACTACTTTTGCCATGTTGCTGTAGCTTAGCTTGCTACATTTCCAAGGGCTGTAGCTTTAGTGTAGTGAAGCTTAATTTAATGAAGAGTAACTACATTTTCCAAGTAGCTTGCCCAACAATGTATATATATGTAAGGGATAATGCATGGCTAGCTGTGCATTAAAGATTTTAATGCACGAACATGGAGGCCAAGAATCACCCGACGCGAAGCCATGCATTATCCCGCTTATACCATTTGCCAGCATTGACAAGTTAAAGCTGTTAATAATGTTTTCAGTGCAAAATTTAAAAAGAGTAAAAATTACGGTTATTTTCATCAGTTACGGCTCATTAGCGCTAGCATTCTGCCCACTACAAATCAGACACAGAGTGCCGTAGAGACATAGTGCCGTAAGATCACATTTATTTGAATGAATTATAGCATTTATTTGAATTAATTATCGAGAGAGAGAGAGACAGAGATGACAGTTGTGTGAGCCTACCTGTGTCAGCGCGTCTCTCTAAAGAAGCTGTACTTCAAAAATAGCGTATCTAGGCTATTTTATTAATGGAAGTCGTGGGGCAGCGTTGACAACAAGTTTGTGTGCGTGCAGCGCAATCTGTGAATGCGATCTCTGGCTTCTCTCTCCCTGTGTGTGTGTGTTTGTGTGTGAGTGATGTGTGTGGGTTTGTGTGCATCAATTAAAGCAGCACATTAATATAGAACGTGATTAAAATGATTTGGAACTACCGGTGCAAGAGGTTTTAATGCATACCTGCCAGCCAATCAGACTTGAGTATTCAGACAGACCATGGTGTGTCTGTCTATCTATCTATCTATATCTATATATTAGTGCTGTCAATTAAAAAGAAAAAAAAAATAATTAATCGCACATTTTTTTTCCTGAAATTAATCGCGATTAATCCCACCTAACATTAAAATTTAAAAATACTTTTACATTGCAATAATTTTACATTCAATCTTTAAATTAATGTAGAAACAACATAAAGACATATTTTTTTTAAATATTTGTATGACATCTTTATGACTGAAGGCCAGTATCACTGATTCCAGCACTACTGATGTCTCTATGAAATTTTTTTTCCCCTAATATTTAACCATCGACTAGCCATTCAACATTACAAGAGCTATCAATTTTAACATTTAATAGACTACTTAAAATAACTTCTAATTTAAGTGAACATAAAACAATCTTCTTTTAAACCCATTATAATAAATGTCACATTTACCTGTGGCCTTCAGCAAGTAGGATATATACAGAAATTGAATAGAGTTATCAAACACTAAATTATAAATTATACATAGATGAATCTTTAAAGCTACAAAAGCTATTGATTTCTTTTTTTTTTCTACTGATCTTTGATTAATAGACATCACTGCAGCTTGTTATTAGGTTATTTGGCTGCTATCCCTTTAAGAAATGCCGTTGCTTAACATAACGTGGATCTGACATGCATCTCTTTACCTACTGTGACCTAGGGGTGGGCGATATGGAAAAAATATCATATCACGATTTTTTTTTAGAAATATCACGATTCACGATTTTATCACAATTCTTTGTCATGTTGGTTTTACTATTTTGCAAGTTGTCTGATTACAGCCATTACAGCCAAACTCATTTCCCTTATTATACAGACAAAGCCTTTCAAGGTAACAAAAAAAAAAGAAAAAAAGAAAAAAAAAGAAAAAGAAAGGCAGATATTTAGGGCAAAGTGGGAGAAGATAAAAATCTTTGTCATTATTTTATCTTTCTTATTAAAAAATAAGAACAAAGATACGCATTAGAAATACACATAAAATGTAAATAAAACAAACAGTGCTTTATTTTCAGGTACAATAGGTGTATTTAGCGTGAATGAACAAATATAAAAATAAAACACTTTATAGACTGATTCCTAAAGCAACTGTATTAAAGTTTTTCAGTCAAGAGTAGTAAGTGATTTTTCTCTTTGCGTTTTGTTGTTTTATTAACGTTAAAGGAATAGTTCACCCAAAAATAAATATTCTGTCATCTGTCTGTCAATTCTGTCATAGTGTTTTATTTTTATACCATCATTTACTCAAAAGTTGTTTTAAACCTGAGTGAGTTTCTTTCTTCTGCTAAACATAAATGCTATTTTGAAGAACGTGGAAAACTTTTTTTTTTCCTTCTATCAAATTCAATGTGGACCAGCAACTCTTTGGTTACCCACATTCTTCAAAATATCTTCTTTTGTGTTCAGCACAAGAAAGAAATTAATACAGGTTTGGGACAACATGTGAGTGAGTAAATAATGACAGATATTAAATTTTAGGGTGAACTATCCCTTTAATGACAGTCGGCTGCATGTTTATTACTGTTCCTTTAAGACCTGCACGCATCTAATATACAGGCACGCATCCGTTTCTCTCTCATCTGTTTACTTTCATTTAGACATAACCAACTGAGTCTATATGTAAACCTTGTGTGTTTTGACAGTATTAGCGCAAAAGATAACTTAGTTCAGTAATCAGGCGCTGTTAGGGTTTTTAGTGCGCGCATTTCTGGTGTATGCGCTCAGAAAAAGCGCACGTCAGACCAGCGCGCGAATGAAACATTTAACCTGCAAGGCTTGTATGCAAATAATGTACTTTTGCGATCGTGAATAAGTGCATTGTCCTGTCAGAGTAAATCTACCGCTGTATGTCTTGTTGTACAGTATATTGATATGGCAGCGTCAGAACTGTAATTGATAGAATGTGCGCTGTAGCACAATACTACGATATTTCTTCAAAAGCAGATCGTGAAGACATTTTTATCGTCCACGATCAAAATCATCATATGAAACACCCCTACTCTGACCCACTTCAGGTCTTAAAGTCTCTACTAATGAGTTAGATGAGGGAGACAGTGCTGGGCTGCTCCAGGACAGTTTGGAAAACCACTGCATTTCAGAGACAGAGAAATGTGACTCATGTAACAAATACATAAATACAGACATGCAGTTTTAAGGCAGCTTTAATTGCCTTTTTGGTAACTTCATGACTTAACTGATGACATAACTACAACATTGCTGCTACTCACTTGCTGCATTTGCGAGCCCCAGGACAGCTCTGGATCAGGTTCTGAATGGTGGGGTGAGAAAAACCAAAAAAGTCTGCTCCAGATGGGACAATGTTGGTCAAGGATTTGCCCCTAGAATAAGAGAAACCATGCAGGGTCTTTTTAACATTTAACATTTTTCAATTAATTTTTATTTATTAAAAAGTAATAAAACAAAAAATATCTTACTGATATATACACTACCAATCAAAAGTTTTTGAACAGTAAGAATCTGCAGTAAGTCTCTTCTGCTCACCAAGCCTGCATTTATTTATTCCAAAGTACAGCAAATGCAGTAACATTTTTAAATATTTTTACTATTTAAAATAACTGTTTTCTATTTGAATATATTTTAAAATGTAATTTAATCCCAGAAATCTTTTGTAACATGCAAATCAGCATATAAGAATGATTTCAGAAGGATCACGTGACACTGAAGACTGGAGTAATGATGCTGAATATTTAGCTTTGATCACAGGAATAAATTACATTTTAAAATATATTAAAATAGAAAGCAGTTATTTTAAATAGTAAAAATATTTCATAATATTACTGCCTTTGCTGTATTTTCGATCAAATAAATGTAGGCTTGGTGAGCAGAAGAGAATTCTTTTAAAAATCAAAAATCTTACTGTTGAAAAACTTTTGACTGGTAGTGTATACACACACACACACACACACACACACACACACACACATACATATATATATATATATATATATATATATATATATATATATAAAAAAATAATGAAGAGTTCATTTGTAAAAACCGATAACTCCATTTTTATTTATTTTCAGAAATCACGTTTTTTTTTTTTTTTTTATCGCGCATTGCAAGTAACAGCAAACTGCAGTTGGGTTGTTTTAATTAAGTAATAATAATTTAAACAAATACAGGTAATTTACAAAATTAAAGTTCATTGAAAGTATTTTTTTTTTAAACACATTAAAAGTTTGTTTTATAGCAAAAGCATTTAACTCCAACAGTCGTTTTTTGGCAAAAGCAGATAACTCCACATTTCATGTTTCAGAGTTAAAAAAAAAAACAACAACAACAAAAAAAAAAAAAAACAGTCGTTTAATCTTTGTAATCTCCTCAGATGATAATGTAGATGCCTGACAAACGTTGTTGTTGTTGTTGTGATCATAGACTGTATGGATGTGATTACACGAAATGCACGGAGATTTTCCCTCATCATTGTAATGCGCTGCTTTTGCAAGGTTCCATGAAAACGTTTCAGCTTTTATTTTCCTTTACGCCCTGAAGAAGATATCACAGGTTCATCAAGTTCGTCGAAATTATCCATCTTCGATCACTTTTAGTCAGCTTTGACAAAACTCCTCTCAGCTAGCACGTCTTTTCAAAGTGAAAGTAGCCTCATCTCCTGACCTGAATACAGCGCGCTGATTCGATAAAATGGACACACACATCACAAACATCAAGGGCGCTTGTCGGCTTCTGCAGTAAAACGTGAACTCACGATGAAAGTGGACAATACCGGTGTTCTGACGATTTGTGCTACCTCCCATTAAAAAGATAGGTAGCACATATCGATAGCGAAAAATTCTACCTATCAGATTGTGCTACCAGCATCTTATTCATGTGGTTTGAGGCTTTTTTTTAATGTCCATACCTACCCCTACCCTAAACCTACCAGTCCACACCTACCCTTACCCTAAACTTACCCTTAAAAGAATGCAAATATATTATTGGTAGCACAATCTGATATGTAGCATGTTTCGTCGGTACACCCCGGCTTTTTTGACAAAACGTGTTTAGGGTTCAGATCGCGCTATATGTGGAGAATAATGCACGGCAATCAGCTCTTTTTTTTTTTTTTTTTTGCAAATAAACTTCACACACACACACACACACACACACAGGTGCATCTCAATAAATTAGAATGTCGTGAAAAAGTTCATTTATTTCAGTAATTCAACTCAAATTGTGAAACTCGTGTATTAAATAAATGCAATGCCCACAGACTGAAGTAGTTTAAGTCTTTGGTTCTTTTAATTGTGATGATTTTGACTCACATTTAACAAAACCCCACCAATTCACTATCTCAACAAATCAGAATATGGTGACATGCCAATCAGCTAATCAACTCAAAACACCTGCAAAGGTTTCCTGAGCCTTCAAAATGGTCTCTCAGTTTGGTTCACTAGGCTACACAATCATGGGGAAGACTGCTGATCTGACAGTTGTCCAGAAGACAATCATTGACACCCTTCACAAGGAGGGTAAGCCACAAACATTCATTGCCAAAGAAGCTGGCTGTTCACAGAGTGCTGTATCCAAGCATGTTAACAGAAAGTTGAGTGGAAGGAAAAAGTGTGGAAGAAAAAGATGCACAACCAACCGAGAGAACCGCAGCCTTATGAGGATTGTCAAGCAAAATCGATTCAAGAATTTGGGTGAACTTCACAAGGAATGGACTGAGACTGGGGTCAAGGCATCAATAGCCACCACACACAGACGTGTCAAGGAATTTGGCTACAGTTGTCGTATTCCTCTTGTTAAGCCACTCCTGAACCACAGACAACGTCAGAGGTGTCTTACCTGGGCTAAGGAGAAGAACTGGACTGTTGCCCAGTGGTCCAAAGTCCTCTTTTCAGATGAGAGCAAGTTTTGTATTTCATTTGGAAACCAAGGTCCTAGAGTCTGGAGGAAGGGTGGAGAAGCTCATAGCCCAAGTTACTTGAAGTCCAGTGTTAAGTTTCCACAGTCTGTGATGATTTGGGGTGCAATGTCATCTGCTGGTGTTGGTCCATTGTGTTTTTTGAAAACCAAAGTCACTGCACCCGTTTACCAAGAAATTGTGGAGCACTTCATGCTTCCTTCTGCTGACCAGCTTTTTAAAGATGCTGATTTCATTTTCCAGCAGGATTTGACACCTGCCCACACTGCCAAAAGCACCAAAAGTTAGTTAAATGTGTTTCTGTGGCTCAGTGGTTGAGCATTGCGTTAGCAGCGCAAAAGGTCATGGGTTCAATTCCCAGGGAACACACATACTGATTAAAAAAAAAAAAAAAAAAAAAAAAAAAAAAAAAATGTATAGCCTGAATGCACTGTAAGTCGCTTTGGATAAAAGCGTCTGCTAAATGCGTAAATGTAAATGACCATGGTGTTGGTGTGCTTGACTGGCCAGCAAACTCACCAGACCTGAACCCCATAGAGAGTCTATGGGGTATTGTCAAGAGGAAAATGAGAAACAAGAGACCAAAAAATGCAGATGAGCTGAAGGCCACTGTCAAAGAAACCTGGGCTTCCATACCACCTTCGCAGTGCCACAAACTGATCACCTCCATGCCACGCCGAATTGAGGCAGTAATTAAAGCAAAAGGAGCCCCTACCAAGTATTGAGTACATATACAGTAAATGAACATACTTTCCAGAAGGCCAACAATTCACTAAAAATGTTTTTTTTTTTTTATTGGTCTTATGAAGTATTCTAACTTGTTGAGATTTGTTGAATTTGTTGTGAATTGGTGGGTTTTTGTTAAATGTGAGCCAAAATCATCACAATTAAAAGAACCAAAGACTTAAACTACTTCAGTCTGTGTGCATTGAATTTATTTAATACACGAGTTTCACAATTTGAGCTGAATTACTGAAATAAATGAACTTTTCCACGACATTCTAATTTATTGAAATGCACCTGTGTATTGCATTACAATAATGATGATTTGGGTGGGAGATTAAAATTAAATAAAAATCTGATGAAAATACAGGAAATGTATGCTGTGAATTTTTAAATGGCTCTGGGGAAATTGCTTTTAAGTGTACGGAGTAATTCTACAGGACTTTACCTCCGGGCAGAAATGGCTTTAAGCAGGTTTGCGTGGCAGGTGAGGGCTGATGAGGCCACTATTGCATTCTGTGGGTCATCCTCTGGTGCAATCTCAAACTAAATATTAGAAGAAAAGATGTGTTTTTTTTAGTTTCTGTTTAGTCCATAACCATAACTTCATAACCAGGGTTATTTGACAGCTTTTACTGCCATAATTACAGACATACAAGCACTGATGTCTTTAAATAGAATATAGCATTTCAAACATAGGGTTGGCAAAAAGGTGGAACATTTCCAGTAAATTTAGCAAACAATCCAGAAATTCTGGAAACTTTCCAGGAATTTTTGGAAAGTTTCTGAAAATTTACCTGACATTTTCCACCCCTTTGCAACCCAAGTCAAACCACAGGATGTCAACATCAGGTCAACTATCCATGAGTATACATATGCATAGGTGTGCACCTGTGGTCCTTGACCACCATCTTTGATTTGGCAGGTGTAGAGACACTTCTGATCAGGGTTCTTCATGCTGGCGAAAACTCTCGTGCTGCAGAACCCCACAGGATAGATAGCAGTTTCGTCATGAAACAGAGCCCTGTCTGTGATGATCTATGATAAAAACAAACTTATGAGCTCTTCTTCAGCAACAAAACATTTCACTCTTAAAAACTGCTAATATAAATATTTACTAATGACTGCTGCTTCACTGTGAAGAAAACAACAGTTATGATTTTTACAATATCCCATTAGAGCTGGGTAAGTTTCTGACCTCCCCTAGGCTGTACACAGTGAGTCCACCAAGCACGATGGGAAAGACCGGCCTCCCTGAAGAGTCCAGTGAGATGGGCTGCACGAACTTTCGCACTCCTCCTTCTGCGACCTTCCTTTTCTTACAAATCTTCTTCATGACTAAGGGTTGAGCAAATAGAATGGCATTGAATCTGCGGTTTTAAAATACAGACACATATATTGTAGAAAACACTCACGTTCTTCCCTGCTGTTCTCTCTTCCCCTCTCTTTTCTTTCTTTTTTGGGTTTCTTCAAAAGGCTGTCGTCAGATCCTGAGAGTCCAGTGGCCTGACTCCCTGGTAGAGCAGCACCCCCTGGTGTGCTGGAGCTCAACGCGACAGGTGTGTGTGTGCTGCAGCCTGGAGTCGGGACAGATTCTCCTTCAGCCAGAGACTGATACTGCAACAAAGACTTCAGCAAGAATCTGGAGAAACAGAGAGAAAGAGTAAGTGGACAGTATCTTAGGAGTCGGGAATGCAACTAAAGATGATTATATTACTGATTATTATTAATTATAATTATTAGATTACTGAATCTTATTGTTTTTGTTTGTGCTATTGCTTGTCATTTATGTATTTGTTCTAATACTGTAATTTGTTGCCAACACAGCTGGAAAAAATCCTAGAAGAAACAATGGAAACACACAGCTAAAATAGTTCCAGGCAGGTCTTGACCACATTACATGTTGCTTCCTTACAGCCTAAAACAGCAAACTAACCAAAACCCACAATGACGCTGACCAAGCAAATAAATGGTAAACAACAGGATAAAAACAACAATTAATTTTCACGTTTTTTTTTCCACAAAATTTATGTACGGAAAGCACATACCCTCTTTCTCCTGCTCTCTCCCTTACAAACGCGCACACATAAAGTACAGACACACAGTCACACACACAGAAACATGTTGTATGTGCAGTTCTGATTTTATCAGTAAAATAGTTTAACAACTTAAGAACAACACGACATTTCTCACTAGCGAGGTAATAACGGCACAGTTGTTGGAGCACAAGCTCCTGCTGAGAGACGCACAGACTCTGGTAATTCACACACACTTAATCTCTCTCTTTCACAATGTCTAATAACTTCATTTTTAACTGCATTAGCCTGCTATCAATGGTTTCTAGGTCTAAAATGACGTTTTGGAATTTGCTACAGTGGTGTTGGATGAGATGCACAAGAAATGAATCCTACTCACAAGAGTGTTTTAAGGACAAAAACCTGATGAATGTCTTTAAATACAACATCTGAACAATATCTGAGGTAAGCAGAATTATCTTCTAATAATTCAACAGCCTGTTGTCACTTATTCCTTACATGTTTATCTAGTTGACAAAAGAATTCTATAGTATTATAAGCTATTACAAACTTTTAATTTAATTAATTACAAGCTTTTTTGGTTATAGTTTTTAAAAGAAGTCTCCTCTGCTCAACAAGGCTGTGACCAAAAAAAAAAAAAAAAACGAAAAAAAAAAAAAAAAATAGTGAAATATTGTTAAAATATAAAATAACTTTAATTTAAAATGTAATTTATTCCTGTGATGACAAGGCTGAATTTTTTAGCAGCCATTACATCTTCAATGTCACATGAAATCCTTCTATTCTACAAAAATCATTCTAATATGCTGATTTGGTGCTGAAGAAACATTAATTATTATCTATGTTGGAAACGGTTGTGTAGTTTAATATTTTTGTGGGAATCATGATACTTTTTTTTCAAGATAAAACTGTCACTTTTATTCATTTTAATACATCCTTGTAGAATAATAGTATTAGTTTCTTTTGGGAAAAAAAAAAACAAAAACAAAAAAACAAGAACTTTTGAAAAGTTAAGTATGAAAGTTTAAATATATATCAAATATAAAACTGGATTGAATAGCTCAGTACAGCATCTTCTTTTAAAAATAACATGATTAAGTAATGTGAATTTTCATTTTCAATCAAGTATATTTTGTAATAAAGATAACCTAGTATGGATGTACCTTCTTTCTTCTTTTGCCTGAACAAACTTCTCTTCCAGGTGAGCAATCTCATCATACAGTGCTGCATTTTCCTGTGAAATAAAGGGCACCAATTCAGGGACGCTTATCGTGATAATGTCCAAAGTAGGCAATTACATATTTAAACTGTGTTTTTGGTATAAAAACTAAAAGAAATTTTACTTACAAATATCATAGCACGGGCAGCCTTGCGCAGACCCATGTACTTCAGCCGATACTTCTCATTTTGGTTCTTGCGAGGACCCTTCCTGACTTTAGGCCTGGATTCAGAGTGGCTCGTGGGGGAAGGCAGGGGTCCCATGGACGAGCCAGAGCCCGAACTTGAAAAGGCCGACTGGGCAGAGAATGCATGCAATGCATTCTGTCTCTCTTCATCAGTCTGCATATGTGAGTTACAAATGATCAAAGAGTTTTACACACATTGATACAACAGAGATTGTCAGATTGGAAAAACATGTTTATTACAGCTACAACATGGGTGTTATGCCATTAAATTGCTGGAATCTATTTAAAAGTGAAGTGTGTCATTTGAGGATGATGCTCAAAGTAAGGCCATTATAAATGGATTTCAGGCAGCTGAGTTTGTTTTTGTGGTCCAATGTGTCAACCATTGGAGTTTGGGGCCGATATTTTTTTTTCATGAAAAAAAAAAAAAAAAAAAGTTCAACAACTGGAAAACCCCACACTTCACCATGTGTTGGCCAAACTTGACCACATAAAATATAAAAATATAAATTGAGATCACGATGTTTGTTGTTGCTTGATGCAGACTGCAAACAACACATATATATATATATATATATATATATAAAAAAATAAATCGATGATTAGGACGTTTTCTAAAAAGGAGCAAAAAATAAACAACAACACAATGAGGTGCTTTTCCTAATACAAACTGTTTCTAAACACTGACAGCTAACTGACATGTGCTTATCGACTTACCAACAGGGCAAAAACTCCATTTCTGCTTTCAATCCTCTTGAAGCGTCTGCTGCCTTTCTGTGTCTGTAACACACCGTAAAACTAAAGCAAATGCTGCAGGCTACTTCTCATGTAGACTCTCTTAGCGACAGACTGCTCTGACTTTACCCCTTTTTCCTATATTAGTCATTCTAAAACTTTATGAATGTAAATATGAAAGACAAATACAAATGAAATCATGCACTTAAATTAAACACATTGCTGGTACTGAATGGAAAACATATAAAGTAAATAAAGTACATGACTGACAGGTAACAACATGAGAGTATCATAAATAAAATTGGGCCAGACTTCGAGTCTCACCTCTCGATACATGACTGCCTCGAGGCTTGATTTTGCACTGCGAAATAATTGCAGAAACATTGATTATCTTGACATTTGTGCATGGTGTTGTAATTCTGAAGATATAAACCGAAGGAAATCTGAATTGTTTTAAAATGATTCCTTTACTTTGACTGCACCAGTCCACGATCAATGATCCGCTGCTTGATCTCCTTGATGTGCATGGGCCGCCCAGCTTCTTCAAGAACAATCTTAAACAATCAGAAAATTCATTGATTTGATCGCAAGAAATGTATGTGATATAACAACAGCATTATTTAAGGGAGATGTTTACCTGAGCAGCATCGAGCCAAGTGAGATTCGGTTTATCTGCCACCTCACTGGGAGTTTCACTGAAAAAAAGAGCAGCAGTATATGACAACATATATTCACATACATCCGCTATAGTGCTAATATTGTATTTTAAGCCACGTAATGCTACTGCATAACTATTATTTATAGTACTTCAATAGTAATAAAATAACATTAATTAATACCAAATAAACCCAGTGAGACTCATAACACTTGTAAAAAAAAAAAAAAGAAAAAAAAAGTGCATTTAATTATACTGAATGTGCACTTGTAAATTAGTGTACTTCAAATCATGTAGGTATATATATATATAACTATTTTTGTTGAGACAGTAAATATTGATTAGCAATGTTATATCCACTCAAACGCAATTGCACGGTGATATAATCGTGGCACTGAATGATTTCTACATGTGTCACGGTATGACAGCCTGAGGTACCACTTACAAACTGAACTATAATTGTGTTTTGGGATTGATACCACAGTAAAAACATACAGGCTGCGCAGAATACAGTGGCACTACGGTAGCATTCGTATTTGTTATTTTTTATGTCTGATACCATCATTTCACCACAGTACTTCTTTTTATGGGACTTGTCCTAAAAACAACAAGGGTATTTCCAGGCAGTAATTTAGAACAGATTTCCTTGCGCCGGTGCCTAAATGAAGGGCTGTTTCATGAATATGGTTTTTATCCTCTGCCCAACAAACTCACGTGTCTAGACTCTCAGCGGCTCCAGTCAGGCTGCTCATGCTGTCCAGCGCTGGAAACAGAGAATAACTGCCCTGTCCATCCCCCTCCATCTCGGACTCAAAGTTCAGGGAATCCATCACTGTCTCATCAGTGGTCTAAAGCTATGTAGGGGAAGAAATAACACACATTGACTGTGCTAAGCTAAAAACAGGACCACACACAATCCAGCAGAAGTCAGGATAAAGGGCGATGTAAGTTCACCTGTGATCTCACACGATATTTGTGTGTGTACTCATACTGTACAGAAAAGAAAAACGCATCTTCAAAACAATCTTCAATTTGCTGACATGTTTATAAAGCATTTGTTCTCAAAGCTCATTGGAACCACTGATCGATTGAGTCGTTTATGTTTCGGGGGACACATTTAAGGAGCACACATTTTCGAGAGCTCCAGCGCCATCTGTTGAATATTCACATAAAATATCTTGTCACAACTGGCTTTAGCTACTTTCCATTGAAAGAAGTTCCCAAAATTTCTGTACTAGTCACATGTCTTCGGAATTACACAAGCAGTCATATAGGCTACTTCACTGAATGGTTTTTTTTTTCATGAAAGTGAAGAGCTGTAGCTAATCAAGTCCAAGCAGTACAGATTACTATACATAAACTAAGTAATATTTAATATAATAATAAAAATGTACAATATATTTATATATAAAGCATGTAGTAAAGTACATTTCTGTAGACAGTATTACTGCTATTTAAACCTTAGAAAGGAATATGGGCAGAATGTGAACAGGAGCAATCACCTGTGTACAATTTCAATTTGTTAAAGGAACAGTTAACCAGAAAATGAAAATTTGATTAAAATTTCCTTATCCCCATGCCATCCAAGAGATTTGGATGTTAGCATTACTTGCTCGTCACCAGTAGATCCTGTGTGTGCAGTGAATGGGTGCCATCAGAATGAGCGTCCAACAGGTGATACAATTATAACCGTAATAATCCACACAACTCCAGTCCATCAATTAACATCTAGTAAAGTGAAAAACAGTGTGTATATAATAAACAAATTCAAGACATTTTTAACTTTAAACTGTTGCTGTGAAAAAGTCAGGCGAAAAAGTTGTCTCGTCTGAATCAGAAGTGAAACATGCACAGATCAAGCATTGTTAATAAGTAAAAATAGTCTAAAACAGTTTTAAAAAATGTGTTGGTGAATTTAGATGTGAGAAGATAACAGGGGATAGACTTTTTCACTGAAAAAAAGAATCACTAGATTATGGACTGGTGTTTTTGTCAGAAGTGACAGTTTAAAGTAAAAATGCCTTGATGGATTTGTTTACAAGCTTTTCACTTCACAAGACATTAATTGATGGGCTGGATGTCGCTGGAGTCATGTTGACTACTTGTAGATTATTGAAATTTGTTCTTATCAGCTGTATGAACTCTCATTCTGACGGCACCCATTCACTGCAGAGGATCTATTGGAGAACAAGTAGGGACAGTCATGGCCTAATGGTTAGAGAGTCAGACTTGTAACTCAAAAGTTGCGGTTTTGAGTCTCGATACCGGCAGGGATTGTAGGTGGGGGGAGTTGTTGTACAGCGTTGTACATTTTCCCCTTCAATACGACTGAGGTGAGACCCTTGAGCAAGGCACTGAACCCCCAACTGCTCCCGCAGGCACTGCAGCAAAAAAAATGTCTGCCTACTGCTCTGGGTGTGTGTGTTCACTACTCACTGTTGTGTGTGAGCACTTGGAAGGGGTAAATGCAGAGCACAAATTCCAAGCATGGGACACCATACTTGGCCACACACCACTTTCACTTTAATCCTAAATTTCTCAAAAATTTGTTCCGATGAAGAAACAAACTCATCTACTATTTTCTATTTTCAGCTCATTTTCATTTTTGGGTGAATTGTTCCATTAAGAAACAGGACAAGACAGGGTTAGTCCAGGGTTAGCAGCATTAGAAGTGTGAAAAAAAATCCATGATACAGTGAGTGTCCTAGTGTCATTAAGATGATCAGTGTGTGGGGATAGTGGCAGCATAAGTGAGGAAAAAGAAGGCATGTAATTACAGTTTATTCAAAATTATAAGTTTATTCAAAATCCTGCGGTTACAAGCTTTTGTTCATCCTGCTGGTTCCAATTTAATGCTGCAGTAACTTGCTTGATGGCAGTTTGGGAAACTAGGAGATTAGTCAGCATTGATCTTACAAGACCTTTTCAGACATTGCATCTTGTAAGGCTTCAAGTCTATTGCCAATATTGGGCTCAGCTGTTCTTACAGGGCCTTGGGGTCGCAGCTGCCAAGCCAGACAGTCAAGTGCCTAGTCAGGATGTTGTCAATAGAGCAATTTCATAAGTTGGCTAAAAGATTTTAGAGTACGAAGAGACCAAATTTCTCGAGTCTTCGCTGATGAGCAGATTTTACCACTGTCCAGAGTTTACCAGAGTGAAGTGATGGTTGTACAGTGGGGAAAAAAAAAAATTATTTGATCCCCTGCTGATTTTGTACGTTTGCCCACTGAAATGATCAGTCTATAATTTTAATGGTAGGTTTATTTGAACAGTGAGAGACAGAATAACAACAAAAAAATACATCCAGAAAAATGCATTTCAAAAAAGTTATAAATTGGTTTGCATTTTAATGCGTGAAATAATTATTTGATCCCCTATCAATCAGCAAGATTTCTGGCTCCCAGGTGTCTTTTATACAGGTAATGAGCTGAGATTAGGAGCACTCTCTTAAAGGGAGTTACCTGTATAAAAGACACCTGTCCACAGAAGCAAGCAATAAATCAGATTCCAAACTCTCCACCATGGCCAAGACCAAAGAGCTGTCCAAGGATGTCAGGGACAAGATTGTAGACCTACACAAGGCTGGAATGGGCTACAAGACCATCGCCAAGCAGCTTGGTGAGAAGGTGACAACAGTTGGTGCGATTATTCGCAAATGGAAGAAACACAAAATAACTATCAACAATCTCCCTCGGACTGGGGCTCCATGCAAGATCTCACCTCGTGGAGTTTCGATGATCATGAGAACGGTGAGGAATCAGCCCAGAACTACACGGGAGGATCTTGTCAATGATCTCAAGGCAGCTGGGACCATAGTCACCAAGAAAACAATTGGTAACACTACGCCATGAAGGACTGAAATCCTGCAGCGCCCGCAAGGTCCCCCTGCTCAAGAAAGCACATGTACAGCCCGTCTGAAGTTTGCCAATGATTCAGAGGAGAACTGGGTGAAAGTGTTGTGGTCAGATGAGACCAAAATTGAGCTCTTTGGCATCAACTCAACTCGTCGTGTTTGGAGGAGGAGGAATGCTGCCTATGACCCCAAGAACACCATCCCCACCATCAAACATGGAGGTAGAAACATTATGCTTTGGGGGTGTTTTTTCTGCTAAGGGGACAGGACAACTGCACCGCATCAAAGGGACGATGGACAGGGCCATGTACCATCGGGGCCAGGGCATTGAAAATGGGTCGTGAATGGTTATTCCAGCATGACAGTGACCCAAAACACATGGCCAAGGCAACAAAGGAGTGGCTCAAGAAGAAGCACATTAAGGTCCTGGAGTGGCCCAGGCAGTCTCCAGACCTTAATCCCATAGAAAATCTGTGGAGGGAGCTGAAGGTTCGAGTTGCCAAACGTTAGCCTCGAAACCTTAATGACTTGGAGAGAATCTGGAAAGAGGAGAGGGACAAAATCCCTCCTGAGATGTGTGCAAACCTGGCGGCCAAGTAATAGAAACGTCTGACCTCTGTGATTGCCAACAAGGGTTTGGCACCAAGTACTAAGTCATGTTTTGCAAAGGGATCAAATACTTATTTCACTCATTAAAATGCAAATCAATTTATAACTTTTTTGAAATGCGTTTTTCTGGACTTTTTTGTTGTTATTCTGTCTCTCACTGTTCAAATAAACCTACCATTACAATTATAGACTGATCATTTCTCTGTCAGTGGGCAAACGTACAAAATCAGCAGGGGATCAAATAATGTTTCCCCCCACTGTAAATCCCCATGAAATCAAAATTGAAGTTTTTTGGATTTAAATATGAATATGTTAGCCTTAGGGTTTTCTATAAGCTTTTGTTCCAAGTAGGCATGTTAAGTGGAAAAGTAGTGTGTTCAATAACAACACAAAATCACATATAATCACCTGTTAAGCCAAACATATGTGTATTGTTGTGACTACCAAACCCCTTAAGTTAAAAAATAAATAAATACAAAAATTAACAAAAAATAAAGAAATAAATAAATAAACCAGTTGCTACAGTGTCACCGTTTGACCCAGGGCAAATTCTAAACGCCATTTTTGCACCCTTGAAGGGTACTTTGGGAAGGGAGCACCTGAATCTTTTTCCATGAAGGACACTTCCACAAGTCTGTTAGTGAAGGGAACATGCAATGGTCAATTCAAGTAATTCAATCGCAATTTAATTTAAAGCTAGATATGAAGGGAGAGCTCAAATTAACATATAAAGAGAATAGTTCACATTGTTTTGTTGTGATATATATATATTTATATATATCTATCTATCTGCAGGGTGAATTATAGTTTGTCTCTATTTTTGCCTCTGGGGTCGACAAACGCGGATACGCGTTTTGTGGCAGATTTTCCTGATAAAGCCGAAATGAGCTTGAATTACTCTGCCATTTTTGATCGTACAGATAAGAGCAATACACCATTCGAATCTGTAAGGGGTCTACTTTTATTTGTATACACTCATTATAACAACTAAACTTTGTGCTTTTGAAGCATAAAGAAAACAGGGTGCGCTCTCTGCCTTCTCCGTCTCCGCGAGCTGCTTTTAGAAACGCGTCACTAAAATGAACTGTAACTCAGCAAATACTCAGCACACAGACATGGGAGTTATATCTATAGAAAGCTTGAAGTGTCTACTTTTAAATGAAGTCAGTCTTATCGAAAACAAACATTCTGTGATAAAGTAATCCGTATGAAACCAACACGATGTTCAGTCTTTCCCGTCTAACTCATTATCTTTAATGCGATCCCGCCCCCTCGCGGCTCGCGCCGTTCATATGTAAATATCCACGTGAGACACGTGCGCATGGAAACGCCCAACATAAACAAAGCGCGAGGAGATCATTCATCGCTGCCACTGTTCGTTTCTGCAAGAAGACGCGCTGATTAAAGACTGGATTTCCCTCAAAAGAAGAACAAGATTTCATCCAGTAGAGGAGATCAATCTGATGAGTAAGTAATGTTTCTTTTTTGCATTAGTTAACCTGTTATTGTGACATAAACAAGAACACATTACTAGTTGGGTTTTTCCCAAACTACAACATGATGAATGCTACGCATCTAAGAATGTTTAGACCATGTTTATTATTAATAATCTGTTCACAAATATATTTTAATAGCGTGCTAAACGATAACAATTACTTCTCAAATATAAAATATCCTTTTTTTATAGTACAAAGTACATCCTTTTATAGTACAAAGCATGTGTGAGTCTATGGCTACAGAATCATATCTTAGGCTACTATAAAATCATACATACTAGGCTATATGACTACAACATCATAGTTGGGTTTTTCCCAAACTATAATTCCTGACTACAATGTTTGAAATTGAGTAAAACATTTTGAATATGATAGGCAATTCATTGTATTTAAATTTCTTACAGTGGGATGATGTTTTCATGCTCTATATAAAACAGAAGTAATATGAGTGTACACTGTAACATGATGAATGCTACGAATCTAAGTATGTTTAGAACGTTTATTATTAATAGCCTACTCTGTTCAAAAATAGATTTTTATAACGTGCTAAACAATAATAATTAGTTTCTCAGATATAAAATGTTTTTTTTGTATTTGTATTTTTTTTTTTACGATAGTACAAAGCATGCCTGAGTCTATGGTTACATATATACAGATGCTCGTGTTATTAACATGCTCACAAATGTTTTTTTTTTTTTTTTTTTCCGTTGTTTGTATTTTATTGAATCCGATACCTGCACCACAGATGAATCCTGCTGACTTTCAGTCTCTTCAAACTGTTTTCCTCTGAGAGCGCTGTACCAACATCAGATTTTCAACTACACTGATATTCTATGGTAAAACAAGCTCCTTGACTACTGATTATGTTTTTTTCTTCTTGAATCCATGGAAAGAAGCAGAAACACTTAAATAAAACAAGTAAATATCAGGTATGATTTACTGGTTTCACTTGTTGAACAGAATCTGTTGCAGAAATGACTCAAAGTCTGTTCACATTTCTGTGGTTAGATCAGTGTGCACAATAATGTGTCTTTGACCTTCATTATGTATGTTTTGATTATACTGTGTTGTAAATAAAATACAAATAATTAAAAAAAAAAAAAAAATTCAATCTCCTCACATTCTCTTACCTGCCTCAAAGTCACAGTCACACTGATGGGCCATTAGGGGGCCATTAGGGGAGGGCCCTTTGTCTCTCAGGGGAGAATCACTTAATATTCAAGGCCATTGCCATTCTCTCGCATATAGGCTTTCGACCACAAAACATGTCTTTAAAAATTTAAATCAATATATTGTTTTCTGTGAGTGAGTAAACAAGCTGATTTTCATATAATTTTGAAAAAATTCTAGGCTACAAGATCCAGTTCTCAAAAGTCTTGTAAACAGATGTTCTGTATGTGTTTTATGGCCTTATTTCAGTGACTTCAAAATTTTTGTTTTTCACTAACCACGAATAAACGTTGCTTTCTCAAAAACACAATCATGTACATAAATGCTGCTAACATATTATTATAGCCCAGTTTGTGCTGTTTACAGTGTTATTAGACTTCAGCCATTTATATTTTTATAAGTAACTGAAAAAAGCACAAATGTCAGGGCATGTCTAAACTTCTCCTGGCCCCCAAAACACCCTCAGACCCCAGAGGGTTAAAGAAGAGACAGCAAGTTTTATAAAGTTAAGTGAAAAAAGGGAACACGCACACACACAAATACACAATTACAACGGTCCCACTTCATATTAAGTGGCCTTAACTACTATGTACTTAAAAATAAATAAATAAATAAAAAATAATGTACAATGTACCTATTGTGTTCGTATTGTATTGCAAAACACTTGCTGCTGAGGTGGGATACGGGTAAGGTTAGGGACAGGTTTGGTGGTATGGGTAGGTTTAAAGGTGGGTTAAGGTGTGAGGAATGGGTCAACAGTGTAATTATAAATGTAAGTACATTACAGATGTAATTACATCCAGGTATTTATTTATTTTTTAAATGTAAAGTACAATGTAAAAACATGTATGTACACAATAAGTGGATTGTATCAAATGATTGGTTTAAATGTAATAGTAGTTAAGGCCACTTAATATGAAGTGGGACCGCAAAGATATTTACAGCAATAATAAGATATGCCTGTTATTGCTGCCTTGCTTCCTAGTTTCATGGTAATATTTCAGGTATTACCCAGCTTACACACACCTTCTCTTTCCAGTCATTTGAAGAGACTCTCTTTGTTCCTGTTATTTTATTTTTTTCATTTACCAGTTTTATATCCTTCTATGTTCTCCTGTGTGTTCCATGTTGTTCATCTTTTATTTGATTAAAACTCCATGTTTGAGTTATCCTCCACCTCTGCCTGGATTAATCAGTGATACAGAGAGGTTGGTTTATCCAAAAAATCCAGGTAAAACTTTTGCCTTTACTATTCAGATCAACAGGTTCATAGTATCATGCTGTTACTCATTTATGTAATGCCCTTTGTATTATGCCAAGCTACCTAGACCCACATCACTTAAATTAAACTTTTATCTAAATTTAACTAAATAAGGCTCCATCATAGGAAAGTACATTGAGGGGTAGTTACATTTGTGATCTGAAGCTTACCCTTGTTTGTGGGAGTGCAAATAGAAAGTACTGTACTTAGAACTATAGTAAAACTTCTTAGAACTAATATCCACTGTGAAAAAAAATTGCGCTTAACTGTATTAAATGTGCATTTGTAGTGTACTTGAAATCTTAAAAGTATGTTTTTAAAAATTGTGCATGCATATATTTTAATGAAAAATAAAGCATGTATTAATTAGTTTTAACTGTACTGTGTTCTTTGATATTAAAGTTAATAAATACAAAATTGCAAATATGTGATTACATATTAAGTTCATGCCACACAAGTTTCAATAAAAATGAGAGTTTTAGTTTGTCCTACATTCTTGTCAGAAGATTCAGCAGTGCACTTTTCGCATAGACCACAAACCACACATGCCTTGACGTGTATTTTGTTTAAACTTTTCAGAAGTGATGTAATCTTTTCCACAAATCCACTGCCAAAACATTTTTACACTGGGGAGTTCAGATGTCAAGCCAAATAGCAAATGTATTGTTTGTTTATTTGGTTGATCTCTTCCATTTCTTCCGTTCTTCAGTTTAAAAGAGCTGGAAGGACTCGAACCTTACGCTCCACTTCCTTGTAGTACTTGTCTGAGAGCCCAGCTGCCCTGCGGTTAAAAGTAAAAAAGTGATTGTGTTAATAATTATAAGATTGATGTGACCATTGCATGACCTCAACTAGGGCGGAACGATTAATTGCATTTGCGATAATATCGCGGTGTGAAAAAACGCGATTTTTCAACCGCAGAGGCTGCGATGAAACGGTCACATGACACGCGAGAGTAAAGAGGTGTGTTTGACTTGAAGATCGATCGGTGTATGACATCAATGCACAGCGAGAGAAAGCATAAAGGTCCGGGTATACTTCACTTTCCGCGTTCCGTTCCGTCTCGCGCACAACCGCGTCCGCGCAGCTTTCAAAGTATACTCAACCGCGGATGAGTGCGGACGGACGAGCTCGACACATGCGCAGTACCACCTGCTTGACTTGCGCTCTCTCTACATTCACCTCGCGCATGCGCTGTTGTACGCGCACCGTCCGCGCGGTCTCAAAAAATTGCCTGCACGCGGACGGCCGAAGTATACTTTGGCCTTAAGGAGACGTCTGCTCTCTTGTAGCTCTCGCGGTCCTTTGATGACACACACCGATCAGAGGAAGCATCAAGTTGGCACGCTACAGTGTTGCCTAGTCCGCAGTTTGCCTCCAAAAACGTGATATTTAGCCCCTGAAATGCGAATCTTATCAGGGGAACCCCTCCAAAAAAACGTTTATTTTACCCCCCGGAATGCGATTTGTACCGGTGGACAGTAATGTACTGATAGTAATGACAGTGTTTAAAAAGAGCAATCCACATGTTTACATAGGCCTATATGTTTATTACAGTGACTTTGAATTACCTAAATACTGAGTGTGGGAAAACAGATTTGTTTTTATATTTCTGCAATCTACTTTAGTTTGTGTGATTTGTTACTGACTTTCATAATGATGTTTACACCAGGCTTATTTGTCAGTGCTGTATGTTGCCATAATTATTACATGATTACAAGGCTGAAAGTTCAACAAATCAGTCAATATACTACTGTGATTGTAGTTGTTAAATAAAAATGTCATTCATATCAATTCATGCATCACCTAATTTCACTGTAACATATAAGCCTGGCCTACAGAAAAGAACATTTATATTTAATCTAATATTGTGTTGGTCATACTATACAATGATTTATTGCTTGTCTTTGTTGAATAATACAGAACATAAAGAGCTTTAAAAAAAATAATCGCATATTAAATCGCAATCGCGGTTAAAAAAAAAAAAAAAAAAAAAAAAAAAAAAAAAAAAAAAAAAATCGCAATTAGATTTTCCAAAATCGTTCAGCCCTAACCTCAACAAAATATCTCTCTGAGAACTAAGAAGGATATGAGTCTGCAGTACATGATTCAACTACACAAACTTTTGCGAGTCTCTTTTGTTTCTCTTTCACATGACCCCTATCATACATTCATACACGGTATTAATGTGTTTGCAATTACAAAAAAAAAAAAAAAAAAAAAAAAAAAAACCTCAACTGGCAGAAATACAGTGCAAACACACTTCCCTTCCTGTTTTCGTATAGCAAGCGGATTTCTCTCTGTTTACCCACTTGGAAAGTAAATGGACCACAGATTGAAATACTAAAAGTAATTGCTTCACATAAAGCAGATGTGGTTCAAATATCGACAGATTTTGACGTAAAAAAAAAAGAAAAAAGAAAGGCCATTTTGGCCATTAGAACTGTTCTTACTTGCAAGCCCATTACCAACAGCCCTGAATGCAAAAAAAATAAATAAAATTAAAAAAAAACTTTTTTTTTGCTAATGCAAAGAAATTCATATATTTTAAAATATGTTGTAAGTGTCTAAACGCTTCTTAGGCCACTGTGTCTTCTGTGTTATTTTCATACTGTCTTTTATGTAATTTTCTATATCTTTTTTTTTCTGTCTACTTTAGTGTAAGGACATACTTGAGTTCCCTCAGTTTCTTTTCTTTAATCTCGTCCAGTCGTGCTCTGCGATTGCGCGCCTCTTCTTCCAGCCGCTCGCCCTCTCGGAACAGCTCTCTGCGCTGGGTGATGGCCTGCATCTCTCTCTCCCGTACCTGCTGCCTCACAGCCTCAGCATGCCTTTGGATTTTTCGATGCTGTTGCTGCTGTTTTTCTCGTTCTTTCTCAATGAGCTCCTGCTGTGCCCTGGAAAAGCAGTATACAGCATACAATCTTCAATGGTATCTTTGTCCATTCTCCCCTCTTCCAGTTAAGACAAAATGTTCTGTCAGCAATTAAAGTAAATTTCTTGATGTTTGCGGATTATAGAGGTAATTGTTATTTCTTAGGTTGATTCACTGAGTTTTGTTATGCTCATTATATAGCACAATAATAAACATTTTACATTAACAAAAACACGATTGGGTGTCTTGCTAAGCATCTTGCCTTAACATTCTTAAATTGCATCATTTCAGTTTGTTATGAAGTGAGATGTAAGCAAGTTAAACATTATTTACGGAAAGATCTAATGAAAAAAAATCTGGTCTGGGGCTGGATCTTATGTATCTGGCGTGGAGCCATGATCTATCATTACATAATTACATTAAACATTCAATTTTCGACAACTGTGTTACAACAGAAATGTTAAACAATCAACAGTAATGTCCAGGGATACAAATAACTCAACTGTTTTCAGCATACTAGGCAAAAGATTAAGAATAATTGTGTACATACAATTGTGAAATTTTATGCAAAGTTTCCTGATAGCCTTTCAGTAATTTCACTCTTTATACTCAGACCTACACTAGAACATGATAAAACATGTAGCTTTGACAGGTGTTTCTAGTTTGTGATTAGTACAGTAGATTAAAATAAAAATATTTTCTGCAAATGAATCAAATGCATTAATATTGTATTTTTTTAACCCTTTTTCTTTATTAGTCTAATGCCTTTTTCCTTTATTTAACTTTTTTTGACAAGAAACCCCCAAGTGCAACTCTGTACATTGATTTGTCCATGGCTGGTGTTTGCACAAAATTTGAAGGGATCACCTAAAAATGCTGTTTTCATTCTGTTATCATTTACCTATTTCATTTTCATTCCAACACCAAATGCTATATGTCATTATTATTTTTTTTTTTATGACCATGTGTTTACTGTTTTTTACTGACACAGACAAAAATGAAATGCACACATCAGGTGAATCAAAAATTTCCATGCCCCTGTGTACCTACCAACCCCCTTAGCAAGCTGAGTTTTTGGACCTCTGTGTTTCTAAAACCCTGTGTACAGCCACGCAAATAGTATAACATGTTATGGTGTTTGTACCTCAGGACCCTCTCAAACTCTGCTCTCTCTCGTCCAGCCTCAATGGACAGCAAGTGCTCCTTGTGAGTGACTTGCTCTGAACGAGCAGCCTTCAGCTTTTCTTCCACTTCCAGCTTCCTCAAATTCTGCTCTTTCTCTTTTCTCCTCCATTCCCTTGCAGCCGCTTCTTGGTTCCTCCGTGCCCTGATCTCATCCTGACAGTTCAGAGAAAAACTCAAATATATGAATCCAGAATGTAAATTTCACCGCCTCCAACATGGTCAGCCAATTGGTACTGTAAATGTACTACGCCATCACAAGAGGATACTTCTCATTATATGCATTAGTAATTTTTTTATGAGGATGTAATATTTTACCTGCTCAGCTTTATGGTCTCTGTCCCTTTCTTGAAGAGCTCTCAGTCGTGCCACTTCCTTCTCTTTGTCTTTCTTGATTCGTATCTGCTCAGCTTCATACTCTGCCTCTCGTTCCTAGAGTTCATCAAACACATGCTTTTTCTTAAACATGCTGGTGGTTGTTTGTTTTGTGTTAAAATATTCATACAATGTGTCAAAATCACAAAAAAAAAAATAATACTAGCCTAAATAATACAAGCTCACTGAAGACAAGTAAACTACTGTAGAACAAATAAGAAATGCTACATACATTGTATAAAGTAATCAAAAGTATCAAATGTATAAAAACAGAGCATATTCTTCACTGTGTAAATTAAATATATTTCTTCCTATTACAGTTAAAAACTGATTAAGCTGTCACTTTAAGACCTGCTCGGATCCAATATCAAACCTTTTATTTCTTAGCCGTTTGCTTTCACTTAAGACCTAAATTACGGTTTATGAAGATACTTGCAAAGGCGGGCATTTTGACACATACAAGTGTGTGTATTTAATGCGTTCAAGGCCTATAAAGCGTTCAATACTCCCCTGCTCTATGAGCGCCTTCTTCAGAGAACGCTCAGACAGCACACACATATAGTGAAATTTTCCACACAACATCCATGTATGTTTTACAGACAAATCATATAACAGTGAAATTTCACTGTAAATTTTTTCCATTATATGTTGAATTGTTTATTAAAGGTTCCGCAGAGTGTGACGCCATATTACAACTGTTGCAGTGTCCATAGAAATTTTGCGTTCTCAAAGTCTGATGCTGCTTTGAGTCTGCTGTGGAGCTTGTGTTGGTAGAAATGCACATTGAGGGTTCATAGCAGCCTCATAGAGGGCATTTTTGAGCACCCTTCTGAAAACTAAAATGACAAATGGGATATCCTATATGGTCTTGTGGACTTAAACATGCACGTGGCAGCCACTGTAAGTCCATTTTGTACAAAAATTATCCCCAAAATTTTGGGAAGTTGTCATACCCAAAGTCAGTAAGTTTTACACCAACATTAACAAACATTTTTGGGAAAAAGAAAATCCTCTCCAGGTCAAAATGGTCAGAACACCACATGAGGGTTAAAGCCACAGAGACAAAAAGAGACTAATACTACTACCTACAAAAAACAAAACATAATTTGTAGTTCACATGCCCATAGTGAACTCTCACTACAGTTACAGAAAACATGTTTTTGGCTAAATTTGTACCATACATCCAACCATTATCCAAGCATCCTGTCCTGTTATAGGGTTCCATGGACTCTGGAGCCTGGTGTTTAAAAATATTGGTGGTATTGTCTTTTTAAGGGTTTGCTGCCACCACCTTTAATTCTTTAAGCCAGTATGGTCTGGCAGAAGGACATACATCAGTATATTTAAATGTATACATGGGGTGCTTTTTTTTATCCCTGTGTGCACCAAACCCATCTTGAGTGCTTGCTGACAAAAGCTCTTTTTTTTTTTCTTCATCTGACCACAGAATCCACTCCTGTTTAAATAGGCCTACCAGTAGTTGCACTGGCAACTGAATATACTGGAGTTTGTTTTGGATGAAAGCAGTGGATTTTTTTTATTTTTTATGAAACCCTCGACATTGACTTGTGATGATGTAGGTAGTTTATTATATTTGTTATTTGAAACTTAATTATTTCACATATTTCCCATTTTCAGTGCTTTTTTTACAGCCCATTTCTATTTAGTGAAGCTCTACAATTTTTTTTTACTACACCAAATTATATATATAATAAACAACTCCTTCCCTTACAGAAAAACCACATGAATTTCACATGTGCAATTAAATGTGAAAGTGGTTTTGGAACATTTACAACTTATGTCCACGAGTCTATATTAGTTCTTGTGCTCATCTTTTCAGAAGATAAATATATCTTCTCTCTCTTTTCGTGTTATTTACTTAGATGTTTGTTAGATGTGGGAACCAGGGGCTCTTGCAGTTGGGCCAAAGTCACTTTTTCCCTCTTCTCTTTTTTTTTTCCCTTTCGCAAACCATACATAATTGCATTTAAAAAAAAAAAAAAAAAAAAAAAAAAAAAAAAAAATTGTGATCTGTATCTGTTATTTTTCATATTTTTCCTAATATGTTGTGTGTTTTATAAAGAAATTGATTTAAAAAAGATTTAAAAACTAACATGCAAAAATTGCATGGAGAGTCTGCCTCTAATTTTAAAGGCCTAGTTTAATATTACAGTGGTAGGTAATGAACGAAGCAAGATAGTGAGAAAGCCATTAAAGACTTTTCTTACCAATTTCTTATGTGTATACTCTACAGCTCGCAGATCTGCTAATTTTTCTTCTTCCTTTTTCTGCTCTTTAGCAAGCAAATTCTCTTCATTTATCTTCTGAATCTCTTGAAGCAAATTCCTCTGCTCCTCCTTCTTCCTTTCAATGGCCTGCGATAATATCACACACAGAGATGAACTCACACATACTTATCTATAGGAGTTAGAACAGTGGTTCTCAAACTGGGGTACGCGTACCCCTGGGGGTATGTGAGGTGACGGAGGGGGTATGCGAACAAAATGCTGAGCTTTGGCATTCATTTAATTCTACTCCAAAAGTAACATTAAAACTGAGCATGTATTTCTGAAAAGCAAAATACCGCTTCTAGTATAAAAACAGGAAAATGGGAGTGCTGTAAATGGTCAAATGACATTAAATTACCTCATCTTTTGCATCAAAACTGACTGCATCCAAGCATGTGTGCGTATTATAGGATACCCGCAGAGTATGCTGCTTTAGCAAATCACGCTGCTGTTCATTGTATCTTCAGAGTAGATTTGTAGCACTTATAGCATGAAGAACAAATATTGACAGACTATACATAGAGATTGATTTAAGAAACTCTTCGATACAGAAACATACCCTGTGCGAGTTATTGTTTTTCATTCTTAAAATTCAGAGCAAGGATGCAATTTTCCCTGAATATTCAAACGATTGCAACCGTGACATTTATTTTATAACAGTTCAACAAAAGTTAATATTAAGTGAACATTTTACATTTTAAATGTAGCCTACCTTTTAAACACTATTGTCAATTATTGTTTGTTATATTTTACAACAAAATAATAATAGTTACAACGAAATCGACGACAGAACTGGTGTGAGTCTCCAAGCAACAGCAGTGTTTCGTTAGTGAAGGAATCTGCAGCGTTGAACGATTCGGAGAGTCAGTGATTAATAACCCATTCATAACTACAGCCATTTGCTTCGTTACTGAATGAACGACTGAATGAATGACGCGATATCGCTCATTAAGACAGTAACTTGCCACCACCTACTGCCGCTTTTAGTTTTAAATCTACAAGTTTCACTTCATTTTGCCATCATTTATTGCTTTATTTATTATATTAATAATACACTTAAATGGCATGTTAAGAATATGACATAAAACATGACATACAATTAATAAGGCTAGAAAAATTTTGCCTCCCTAAAGGTAAAAAAAAAAGAAAAAAAAAAGTACCTGTAAATCAATTTAAGGGGGCAAATATTGTCCCTTAATGGAAAAGATGTAACTGCGGTCTAAGTGGGAGTACACAGGAGAAAGTTAAATGCCCCAGGGGGTACGCCACTGTAAAAAGTTTGAGAACCACTGAGTTAGAAGACTATTTATAATTTGAACTGGTCTAGAGATTCATTGCATGTACCTTGAGCTCCTCCATCTGCATCCTCTCCATGTTTTCCAACAACTGCTGACCCTCCTGCTCCTTCAACTCATCCTGTAGCATTTTTTCTTCCAGACGCATCTGGATCTGGTCCAGGATGCACATCTTCCCACTTTAAGAACACCCAGCCATCAACCATAGAGAACAGAGCGTTGTATTTAGAGTATACAGAATACAGAGCGTGAACATCCTTACTCAATCCTTTGCTGCTTTCGCAGCTGTTCAATTTGTTCCTTGGTTTCTAACGCCTGTCGACGCTCCATCTCCATCATGGCATCCAGTCTCTTCTCTTCCTCCTGCCACTCTGCACGGTTCTGTTTCTTCTCCTGAATTTGTGCATCCCGGACAACATGGCACTGCACTTCCTGAATTAACTGCAGGAGTACAAAAGCAACATTTGCATGTACGCAACATTACAGTAAGTGGGTCATGCACTGCATCTCTCATTTCCAAGGCTCCGGAGGTCGCATTTGTTGACCACATATGTCATTGAGGAGGTCTCATGGCTGAACTTTTCTTAAACATGATTTAAATGAGACAGCCTCGATGTCTGTGGCCAACAAATGCAACCTCTGGGGAACACAGCCTCCGAAATGAGATGCAGCTATGGTTTGACTTTTCATTGTGGTCCTATCTACCTCATTGAGCTTCTTGACTTCATCCTCTTGTTCCATTCTCAGGGCATTCGCCCGTTCCAACAGGTACTGAGCCCGGTCCCTTGCCTCTGCCTCGAGCTCACTGAGGTTCTGGTTCTTCTGCCGAGACAGGTCCGCCTGACGCATCTGTGCTTTTCTCTGCTCTGCAGCATCCTGACACAATGACAACAACTAGATTTACTTACCTTGAAGAAAATACCATGGTTGGAAGACAGCCAAAGAAAAATGTTGGAGTCATACACACAGACAGTTTTGTGGGCAATGGAAGGATTAAAAAAAACAAGGTCTTGTTTTTTCTCAAGACTTTTTTTTTTTGGTTTGTTTTTTTTTTTTTTTTTTTCAACTTGAGCACCATGTTTTTAGAATGCTGTGTCATGCATGAGACGTTTCAAATGAAGCAAAACATGTTTACATAAAACAAAGCAGTGCAGTCAAACACAAAAGGTAAGGTTCGTTCTGTGTAAATTAAATGATGCTTCAACCAGAGCCTTGGTTGTTATCAATATACTTTTTTTTCCAGCTGCACACAAGAATTAACAAATCAGTTGGTAGCTTGTTAAACTTCTTAAAAAAAACATTAAGTTACAGTTGTTTTTAATTGCTTTTGTACAATTACAAAAGTTTTTTGTTTTAAAAAACATTTCAGCAAAAGATCACAAAGTATCCTTTTCATAACACATAATAGGTGATTCATCTATACAACGTATTAATTAACAGTAACTGCCTTTTTCATAATGCTACTACAATCAAACTTTGTATGCGCATCTCTTTCCATTCAGTTTAATACATTGGTTTGTCATTAAAGTCAGGGTTTTACCCTGGCAACCCTGTCCGTGTTGTCTGTGTTCCACATTTCTATTGTCTTCTATGGGTATGACTCTTCTAAAATGAGGTAACTTCAATGACAATAGTCTACAAATGGCACATCCTTCAAAATGTCCTCCTCCACCGTGATTGGACAGCTGACTAAAAAGTGACAGTGATGAGCACTGCATTTTACCCAAATTTGAACATGCTTCAACTCTAGGCACTGAGGAAAAAAAACACCCAAGCACTCAGTGTGAAAAAGATGCTCAGCGCCTCGTCACACTGCTGGCGTTTTAAAAATTGCGGCACTTCCATTGAAAGCAATTGAAAAAAATATGCTAGCCTCAAGAAAAAAAATGCTTTGGTGGACACACAGCCTAAAAGTTATTTTTATAATAGCTACTTTTCTAAAATGAGACAACCTTGATGTACGCGGCTGACAAATGCGACCTCTGAAAAAAAGCATCCTTTGAAAAGTGATGCGCTCCCTTGATTTCCTTGGCCACGCCCCATTGTTTAACCATTGTTTAGTACTCATTCGGTTAATTGTTCTCACGTGTTCCTCATGTGTTCGCTTTCACTTAATTTTGCTAGATTTCTTACACACCAAGCCGACGGTTGGCCACTGACCAGTGTTAGACCATTGTTGAACACCACATTGTTGCACTAGTCAGAACCGTTGGACCAAATCAGGGGATTTTTGGCCACTTGAGCATATTGAATCATGTCCATCGGCGAGAGAGAATTATATGTTCAGTTTAGTGAACAAGGCAGTGCGCAAGAATAAAAGCAAAAGTGATGAAAGTAAGCAAAGAAGTTGAGACAGCACATACAAATGTGACAACAGCTTATATATGTGCTGCTATCCATGTTAATCAAACATCATAAGACAAATCACTCACTGCTTTTGATTGAATAACTTTAGTAACTTTAATTGTAAGGATTAATCTGTATTTGTTTATAGAATGTAGACTATCCAGTATTATTTTTAACATTTGATTACATTATTCAATTTATGTACCTGAATACTACTGTTAGACCTACCTAAAAAAAAAAAAAAAAAAAAAAAAAAAAAAAAAAAAACTTTAGATAAAAAATAAATTATAAATTGTAAATAAATACTTTGATTTTGCTAACCCTTAAATTACATGTAAAAATGATCTTGTGCTTTCAAACTATTATTATGTGGAAAGAAATAACGTACAAATGGAATGAAAGCATGAGATCTGGGCCCATATTCACAAAACATTTTATCTTACCACTATGGGTAAGTTCTCCTAAATAGCAGTAAAAGTTTTTCAACTAAGAGTTTTCTCTTAAAACCTATTCACAAAGTTGCTGAGACAAACTTTTAGTAAGGAATAGAGAGAAGTCTTAAGCTAAGAGTAAGGGCGGGGGTTGACCTTGTTGCTATGGATGATGCTTACTAACTATGCACACAGTGATTGGCTCTGTCAGAGATTCATTCATAGAAGTATTGTAGAGCGCGATATTATGTTTCCACATTCAAATAAAGATTTTAAAATGCAGGATAAGTGTCACTAATTAAACTATATGTGTGTGTGTGTGTGTGTATATATTGTCAGCCTGTATGCTTCTTGTAAACAATTAGTGAATATTCATATAAACAGCCTTTTAATTAACAGAGTAGAATAATCATGGCAGATAGTAAGACATGCAAACAAAAAAGAAAACCAAACTGGACGCAAAAACAGCTGTTACTTCTTGCACAATTGGTTAATGAAAACAAGCATATAATCAAAGGAAAATCTGAAGTTGGGATAACCTCCAAAACCAAAGGCAATACCTTTTTAAAAGCACATTTTCATCAAATGTTTCTAAAATGTTTATGTTCTGAGGCAGATTGCCGCTAACAGCCACTTTAGGATAGTTTGTGGTTTGGTCTTAGTGACTTAGGAATCCTCTTCACTACTTCACAGATTTAGGAGCTTCTTTTAGAATTAAGATGTTTTGTGAATACGGGCCCAGATTTTTAAAGAATGACTAACTGTGTTAAATGTGATCCATTCGGAAAATTTACCGCTTGTTTAAATAGTTAAGGGGAATTCAAATAAACTGCGGTAAAGTATTTCTGCCGAAACCTCACTGTTCTATGAGCTTCTGTTATAGTTTTCTCACATAGCAAACTATAGTAGCAAACTCATATCATATCATATTTTTAATAACTATTGAACACAACTACACATATTATAATATAGCCTATTTTAAATACTGTTTAGCCACAACATTAAAACCACCCGTCCAATATTGTGTAGGCCCCCCTATGCTTCCAAAACAGCTCTGATGTGTCGAGGCATTGACTCCACAAGACCTCCAAATATGTCCTGTGGTATCTGGCACCAAGACATTAGCAGAAGATCCTTTAAAACCTGCATATTACGAGCTAGGGCCACCATGGATTGGATTTGTTGGTCCAGTAAATCCTAAAGATTAGACTGAGATCTGGCGAATTTAGAGGCCAAGGCAACACCCTGATCACTTTATCATGTTCCTTTGGAGGTGGACTTAGGTCATCATGAGCACTCTGTCCGGTCTTCAGCTGCACAGGCCTATACAGATCAAACTGCGATGCTCAAATCATTTTGCTTGCCCATTTTTCCTGTTTCTATCATATAAAATGAACGAACTAACTGTTGATTTGCTTCCTAATATATCTCACCCCTCGACAGATTCCTTTGTAACAATACAATATAATCAATGTTATTCACTTCACCTGAAAGTGGTTTTAATGTTATGGCTGATCAGTGTAAAAAAAAAAAAACTAGAGTACACGTATCATTGTAGTATATTATATATAAAAAAAAAAAAAATGCAGTCATTTGGGGTTCAGACATAAATTATGACTTACAATGGCTTCCTCACGGGCTTGGCGTTGGGCCTGCAGCACAGCTGCCTTCTCCTCTTCACTAGGAACATGAGACTCCACCATGATTCGCCTGAACTCAGCCGAGGACAGGATGACAGACTGCCCAGATGGGTCCTCATTTGGGATTCTAGTTCAACAACCAAAAAAGAGCTTAAAAACAGTGCAAGCACTGAAAACACAAAACATGATGTAATGGGGAAAAAATATGCACTTACCTCCCTGTGAGCAACTGATGTTGAAAAGACATCAATTTGACATCAAATTTAACATCAAAAATGGGCCAAATATGCAAATCCAACTGACATGACATCGATTTGATGTAAACTGAATGTCAAACACATTGGCCTACATATACATTAAACCAATTTCAGTGTGGGATTAATTTAGCCTATTTTCTCCAAATTACCATTGGAAATATATTATTTATTTATTTCAGTGGTTCCCAACCACTGGAATCAGGTGTGTTTGATTAAGGAGACATGGAAAACATGCAGTGTTGGGGGGGGGGGGGGGGGGGGGGGGGGGGGGGCTCCAGAAATGTGGCTGGGAACCCCTAATTTATTTAATATGATTGAATCAGTTTACACCAGTGAAAGTAATTTCGATTAGGGGTGTTTGATTCTGGGTTTTTGAGCCGACTCTGATTTCCAACTCCCACATTTTTCTTGTCTTAGTGCAAAAAATGCTTGGACAGGAGAGTTCAAGATACTTTAGAGCTGGGGTTCTCAACTCTGGCCCTCTAGGTCCACTTTGCAGAGTTTAGCCAGAGATTATCTTACTATAGGGAGATGACAGGGTCTGTATTACTTGCTATTGGAGAAGGCGTAATGGCTAACTCAGATCACGTGTGCCTTAATAACCAATCACATTACAGCCTTGACGTCTTTGAATTTCAGTCAGAGTTGTGCGACACTCAATCGCCATTTACGGATACCATAGGAATGAATGAGAAGTGCTGTAAACTGAATCACACCTGTCGCAAAAAGTCAGTGACTTCTCTTATAAAACAGCATTTTTTTTCATGGTAAACTCTAAAAATAGTTAAATCCAAAAGTATTGTTTAGTGTAAAACATGTTGAAGATTAGCAGATAGGCTGTCGATTCATTAAATAAGCCGTTTCCTCTAAAAAGCTGTTTATTCAGCGTAGTGAAGCCTCTCCTCCATTGACAGCCATTAAAAAAAAAAGCCTCTGGTGTTCTTTCCCACGTACTGCCAGACTGGAAGCATTAGCTTTAGCCGTTGCGCTTTTTCAGCTAATGGTTGCAGGCTTGCCTGCTAGTGGCTTTGGTTAAGCTCCAACCCTAATCAAACACACCTGAACACACTAATCAAGGTCTTCAGGATCATTAGCAAGTTACAGGCAGGTGAGTTTGATCAAGGTTGGTGTGGGAGGGTAGTCAGGGTTAGTGAACTTGGTAACAAGCCTTATTTAGCACTATTGATATATTGAATCTGAAATCTCGCTGTGTGCAGATGAATTGAGTGTGGGGTGTTGTGCATTGTCCCGTATCTTTTTACCCTGCTCCTATACTTATACCTATGTCTGTGTTATTCTTCCTAATTGAAGTAAAGAGTGTTTCCCTTTAGTAAAAAAAACGTTCAGCTGCTGTGTTTTTTTTTTAAAACGTATAACAAGACTTCTTCAAGGTATGTTACGATACTAAAAATAATAACTAAATACATACAATGATGTACTTATGTGTTTACTTTCCTTGGAAGTTTTGGAAGTATTTTTTTTTAAATCATGACCAGTTTAATGAGTATGCACTAATATAACAATGATTAAACAACAATACACAGAGGCATGTAGCCTATAATTACAATGTCAAGTTATTATGACTCTTTTTTTTTTTTTTTTCTAAGCTGCATGTAGGATAAAATTCTGTGATTAAGTTGTTTCTGTGGAAACTCTCTGACACTTGGTTTAAGTCAGTGTCCGAACAGGTAATGCAAATACCTTAATAAGGATAACTACATGTAACCACAGTGCAAAAACCCTTTGCTTCTACTTGCCTGAGGTCCCTGATAAGGTCTTTAGTGATGATGCGCACTGTCTCTGAATTTGGCTCTTTGGGTGCAGGAGCAGAGCGTGTCCTCGATCTCATGCTTCCGCCTTCAGGGTCGTCTCTCATATCACCAGCAGAATGCTGAGACAACAGACAGTTGAGTCTTCCTTTTTATTTTCATTCAATGTCCAATACTATGCAGTAGGATTGTTTCTACCTGTTTTGGTGTCCCAAAGAGGGTCTCATCCACATGAGAGGTGAGGGCTCGTGTGCGATAGCGGCGAGTGAAAGCGCTGCTGCCCGACTGCTTTCCACTTGAGGATGTGGCACTTTGAGGCTGAAAAAGCATGAGGCATGCAAATCTTAAGGAATTAATGATTCCTTTATTATCTTTGAGGAACAAATGTCAAGAACAACTAGTGAAAAGCTGTATGATTTAAGTTCTATGAACCTTTAACACACACACGTGACCCAGTGTAAATTGCAAAGCGAACAGTTCATTGTTTCTTAGGGTTTCGTTTTAAAAAGCACTTACCATTTCGTTTGTTTGTGAAAAAAAAAAACTGCCAGACGTTATGACAGGGATACAAAGTGTTAAAAACGGTGTTTAAAAGCCGCTTCAAAGAATGGAGAGTAAGGCCAGTGTTGACAACAGCTACTTACAATAAACCCGACACACAGCGGTGTTTTGTTGTGGACGTTTCCATGGAGACGTGGTTACTGGGGTTACAGCCAGTGAATAGAGACGTGGAGGGAGCAACAATCCAAGGCTCTCTATTGACTTTGTATTGCTGGAAGCGGCCTCCTTGTCATTTCTGACTAATAACAAAAAATAAATAAAAATAAAAAACTGACCGATGCATAACAGCTGCCATGTGACAAGGTATACAGTAAACAAACTAAAAAAAAAAAAAAAAACAGAACTACTTTTTATAAGCGGTCGACCCCCAAAAAAATGAATAAATAGTTGTAGATGCAAAGACTATAGAATACCCAAGACGTGTCACTCGCTTAGTTTTGAATGGAGAAAAATGCAACGCTTAACATGGCCGCTCAATCGCTGGAAGCTCTGCCTTCTGAGCAAAAGAGCCAATTGCTATTCGGGAAAGTCAGCGCGTCGCTGCAGCTGCCGTTGTGGCCCTTTCACACAGGACGCGGCATGCGCTGCGCTGGCCGCTGAGTTCAGCGCAGCCCTTGAGATACAAAGAAATTTGCGCTACGCTGGTCAGAGCGAAATAGGCGGAGTTTTCAAAACTTTTACCGGGAGTTCGATTTGGATGCCCCGTTTCTATTGGCCGCGCGGGTAATCGTCACAGAGCGCCGCGAAGTTTAACAATTTTGAACTTTGACCGCGGCGCGCGCAAGGTCGTCCATGTGCGCTCCGCTGCACGTGAGCTTTGGTCGACACAGAAACAAACCGGCTTTCCGCGTCCTGTGTGAAAGCCGCTTTAGAAGTCCCGGTTGCTATAGCAACAGTTAGCTTTCTGAGACGTGCGCCTAGGACTGCGCATGATCTAGCCTGAAAAACAAGGTTTTTATAACTCTATTTGAGCAAAAGAAAAAAACATTTATGATACAGTTGTCAGATTTCATTGGTGATTTCAAATATGAAATTTAATCGTAAGCTTAGTGAACAGTTTGGGAGAATTTGATGTTTCCTCATACAAAGTGAAAGGAGCTGCAATCGGATGCCCGAGAGGTGTTTCAAAGATGGCCGCCGAGTGACATGACTTGTCTTAAAGAGACATTGTTTAGATGTCAGGGTATTTCACGTTGGGCCATTCAGTTGGGTCTTCATTTCTCCAACAAAAGGAAGGTAAGGAAAAGGGGCACTGACATAAACCAATACAATTTAGTTTCTCAATATATCTCCTCCTCTCAGGTTCACATAGGGTGGTGAAATAATCCTTTGACCGTTAAAAATAAGGAATGGTTCCTGTCGCCGATTATGTTTCCCTCGTGGGCGTAGTTCTCAGTAATATGACACCTTGTGCTCTACTTTTGTGTTCCTAAACACTCCTTTTTGAGGTCAACAGCTTATAAAAACATAGTTCTGTTTTTTATTTATTTTTTTCAATTAATTTATTTTTTTTTAGCTTGTTTACTGTACACCTTGTCACATTGCAGCTTTTAGGCATTGTTCTGTTTTTTTTTTTTTTTTTTTTTGTTATAAGTCAGAAATGACAAGGAGGCAGCTTCCCGCTATACAAAGTCAATGGAGAGTGTTGGATTGTTCCTTTTATGTACATATTTAAGTTGGACCCCTTACTGTCATGTGCTCACTTTGAAAAAAAAAAAAACAAAAAAAAAAAAAAAAACCTGGATCAACTCACCCGCTCACCCCTACAAATAACCGTTGCCTGGTCAAAAATGGCCCTGCCTACAAAAATGCAGCCTATATAGTAAATTCCAGCCTATCCTGCCAAAACATTCCCCTATGATATTTCTTTCTTTCTTTCTTTCTTTCCACTAAAAATAAAACTTTACAGTAAGGTGTTGATTTTGAGTTAGGGTGCAAAAAATTAATTTACTAATATTAACAACTACTAAATAAAAGTAAAAAGTTAGCACAACAGCAAATACATATAGGGCTATTTGTCATTTTGATAGATTGAAAAACATTGATCTTTCATCAGGGATTTAATTTCCCTTTTCTATATATATATATATATATATATGTATGAAGAGTTCAGATGCAAAAGCCTCTAAGTGCCATCTGAAATTTTCATCTTAAATGAGCATTTTTCTCACACTCCTATGTTTTAGGTTCAGTAATTTCACTTTAATGGCAACGTATAGGTCCTTTTCTATGCAATTAAAGTAGGGCTGCAACAACTAATCGATAAAATCGATTATTATCGATAATGAAAATCATCGACAACGATTCTCATTATCGATTAGTCGGGGTCTGCCCACAGTGCACATCCAACTTCATCCGATCGCATCAAATTACTGAATAACGCATTTCTGTGGCCAAAATGCATCTAAAAATAGTGGAGGACACAGAAAGAGATGCTGCGGGAGAAGTACGTGATCCAAGCTGCACAAAACATGAGAAGTATTTATTTTAAGCTTTAAGCCTATGCATTAGCGTAATGGCTTGCTTCTGTGAGGCGCTTTGACAGATGCGTGTGCGTCCTCAGCGCAAAAACTTTGTTTACGGTCATATCCTTATCTGTAAATGTCACAAATTCACGCGAGCATTTCCATTTTTGCATAAAGTTCCGTCCTAACAGTCTGTGTTAAGTTTAAATCTTTACTGAATGAGTGCGAGCGCGTGAACAATATTCAATATTCATGAACAATATGAGACAATATTCAGTGCAAAAACATTCATTGTGCTGAAATATCTGTTGTTGAACGTTAAATTAAAGTTTAAAAGTCAACGTAGTGCACGTATTTTATGAGAGTAGGAACTGTAAAGGGATAACCGCGTATAGTTGTCTGAATATAAATATCAGACGCTTCATAGCCACCTTTTACAGGATAAAGAAATTACAGTAAACGTGACTGTGATCAAAAAGTTGGTTAACACTGAGTTTTTGTTTTTATTCGTCTTTATTATTTTTATTATTATCTTAATTTTTGATGAAGAGATTTAAACTATAGGCCTATATACAGTGCTAAACAAATTTATTAAAACAAATTTATTTAAGGTTTCACGAGTTCACACTTACATATATTTAGCACGAGTAACGTAATGCGTATTTGGCGAGTATGGTAATACGTTGTTGACGTGCAGTTCTGGGGAAGGGCTCCGAGTTCGGGAATTGCCCGAACCCAGAGTACCCCCCATAGTGTGTTAAGAACTTTAGTGATAATGGTGGAGAAGCGGTGGTGGAGGGATGCTGATTAACTGAGGTTATTGAGAGTAGAGAAAAATCTGGGAATGGCATATTGTAAGAGAGATGGAATGACTTAAAACATCTCCATGCTGTCACGTATGTTTGGAGTGTTCTGGGAGTGACAGCCTGGAGGATGGTGTCGAGTGATTCATCGAGGAGGGGTTTTAATGGGTGATTTATGGAAATATTAGTTCTGAATATGGAGGTACTGGGGTTGGGAATTGGTCCGCCTCTGGAGCCAGCGTCCTGAATTTCTGAAACAGAAAGCGAGACAGAGAGTCAGCAATTTGATTTTCTGAACCTGCAACATGTTTGGCGATTATGATGAATTGGTCGCATGCCGAGATCCATATTATTCGTCTTAGGAAAGGCGTGAGGGCGGGAGAATGGGAACGGCCTTTATTGACGCACTGAACAACTGCTTCATTGTCGCAGTGCACTAAGATGCACATTGAGGCCCATTCGTTTCCCCATAAGAAAGCTGCTACCACGAGGGGGTAAAGCTCAAAAAGAACTGAGGACTGTAGCGAACCCTGCAGCTGGGTAGGCCATGGAGACGCGAACCAGTGACCTTGGTAAAAACCTCCAAAACCAATTGAGGGAGCCGCGTCTGTAAATAGTTTGATGTCAATGGGAGACGAAACAAGGTTGTTATGGAAGAGAGAAAGGCCGTTCCATTGTTAAAGGAACATTATCCATAACCTAAGTTCGTCGTGGCATTCTTGGGATAGGGAAATTTGGTCCTCGAGTGCATGGACCGAGAAAGCGAGTAAGAGGAGATGCGAGATGAAGGGACGACCTTGGGGAATGATGCGCATGGTGAAATTTAAGTGCCCGAGCAGTGACAGGAGTTCGCGTTTGGAACAGCGAGAGCTGTCGATGAGGGTAGAGGAGACGAGGATTATCCTATCGATTTTCTCCTTAGGCAAAGAGACCTGGAATTTAACTGAGTCTAGATTAATGCAGAGAAATTCGATTGATATAGCTGGACCCAAGGTTTTTTCCTGGGCGATGGGGATCCCAAGCTCGGAAAAAAAAACCTTTTGGACTGTGAGGATGTTTAAAAAATCATCTAAGAGGTGGATGAGATGGGGAATAGCGTAATTTTTTTTTACAGAATCCAGCAAACGGCTTCTGAAAGCGTGTCAAAGATTTTTGGGCTACTTTTGCAACTGAAGGTTAGGCGGACGGCGAAGTAAAAATTTTCCAACCATCGTATTCCAAATAAATGCCATGAATCCGGATGTATAGGCATCACTTTGAACGCAGAAGTGATGTCTATTTTTGCGAGCCAGGCTCCTCGATCTGCGATTTTAATCAATTCGACTGCCTGCTCTATGTCATGGTACCTGCGAGAAAATTCATTGAGGGGAATCAGGCTATTAATGCTTGGAACCGTGGAATTGTGGGGAGATGATAGGTCGCTGATTAGGCGTTTTTTACCCTAAAATTTCCTAGTAGCTACGCCAATGGGGCTGACACGAAAGACTTCAAAGGGGGATTTATCGAAAGGTCCGATCATGAAGCCTGACTTGACTTCTTTCCCAATGAGGTCGTCTACCATATCAGGCTCGGCATGGGCGGATTGGAGATTATTACAGATAAAATTTTGGGAAAGCGCGCATGCGACACCGGGGTTGAAACCGTGACTGAGGCCAGACAGGAGATATTTACGGAACTCTTTATCTGGATGGTGGGTGAGTTCGATGGCCAGACGAGAAATGTTCACGGGAGTCGATAAGCAATTTTTAGATTTTTTTTTATTCACAGCTTTGGACACTGGGCATACAACACGAGCGTGAGCTCCACCGCAGAAACTACAAATATGGAGGTAATGACATCGCTGTCTGACGCATTTCCGGTTGTTGAACGCGAAGCATGGCAGCCTGTTGTCCGCAGCATATGGAGCTGATGGTTCCTGGTCTGAGTAGAAGGCCGTTGCTGGTCTTGGGACATAGCTGGTGGATTTCGCGGAGGTGGGTTCTGGGCGTGGAGTAGCAGAGGGATTTATCCGTGGGCAATTCTTTGTGGAGTGAGCGACCGACCTGCACACAGCGCACGAAATGTTCCTGCATCCTAGAAACACCCTACTGTGGAGATCTAGGTCGAGCGTGCCCCAGTAAGGGCATTGGTTCCATTGCAAGACTCGGATGGCGAATTTTGCAGAAAACAGTTTGTGATAGGTGAAAAAGTGCCCTCCCCCGTAGGACAACGCGAGTTCGGCTATGATGGCCAGGTAGTCATTAAGCTCGCGTCGCCTATGAGGGAAGACTGAGCATATGATCTCCGTGAATCGACTGAAGGCTATGGAAAATTCAGGAAAAGAGAGTATACGAGATGAGAGAGGATTAGGGTTTTTCAACGTGACTGAAAAGTCCCCGCAATCTATCTGTCGGTTAGAGTCGGAAGTTGGCAGGAGGGAAAGGAGTAAGGAGAGATCGACGTCTGCACCTGCTAATATCTGCGCTCGGATGTTATGAGCCACTTGCGGGGGTTCCGCGGCGATGGCGTTTGATGGAACGGGCATTGGTGTAGCGGTGAAGAGCGAGTATTGTGGTTTCGCTTGGAGGAGAGTGTTGTAGGGGGCTGGAGGCGGAGCTGTGTTTGGCAGCTCATGCGGTCATGCGTTTTCCTGGGCTGCAATCCCTGAGCTGGAAGGAGTAGGCTGTGGAACTTAGGGGGGAGGCCACAGCGGCTAAGCGCTTGCTTGGGCTGTGAGCCCCAAGCCGAAAGGGGCGGGCTGCGGGGCTGAGTGTGGCTGCCCGTGCGGCCAAACACGCGCTTGGGCTGCGGGCCATGAGCTGAGAGAGGCGGGTGGCGGGGCTGTGTAAGTCGGCCATTGCGGCCAAGCGCTTGCTTGGGCTGAGGGCTCTGAGCTGAGAGGGGTGGGCAGCAGGGCCTGAACTGGCGGCGGAGGCGGCCAGACGCCCGCTTGAGTGGTGAGTCTCGGTATCGCTGAGGAAGGAGCCGCGACAGAAAACTGAGCCGACGCCGGATCCTCGCCAGGCCTTGCGTCAGCAGAATCCGGGGCGCGGCCCTGGCTTGCCGATGGCCTAGAACCGCTGTTTGACGCCCTTTGAGAGCTGGTCTTAGAGCTGGAGGAAGGTGGAGGAGTCCGGCGAGGCGTGACCGTAAGTTTGTTACGCTTTTTAACAACCTTTGGGGTTTGGGTGGTTTTGGGAGAGAGGTTGGTTGGTTTAATATTTTTGTATAAGTCATATAACTCTGCTTTAGTGAACTTCCGTGGGGCCTGGATGTCGGAGTTGGTCAGCGCCTGCCTCAGACTCGCCACGGTCCACTTCTCTATGGGCGGAAATGTGGGCCTGGTAGACCGATAGGACGACGCCGGGGAATCGGCTGGTGTTCTCGCCGGAGAAGGCGAGTGAGTGCCTGGGAGTCTTGGGAGGCGAGTGGCTAAACGAGCCGAAGGCCGTCCGCGAGAAGGAGACTGTAGCTCGATTGCGTTGCTACGCGGGGAAGTAGTAGTCCTGGAGCCGGTTGGCTGTGGCGATGCGACCGGGGGAGAGATTGATTTGTCTCCCGACGAGGAAGTTTCACTATGAGACATGATGAACAACGACAGCCGAGCGAACCAGATGCTGATTAACCGTCAAATGAATGGAGGTATGTCAGCTGTATTTATATCCGTGTATTGATTAGCTTGATTGCGTACCACTTGTGTCTAATTAGGCTAAGTATCTGACGTGCTCCTCCCGAACTTTAATGAAACATCATTTATAACAAATTATGTAAGCTTTGTGCCCCTGCTGCTCTAAACTAACAGTATTGGTGTTTACTAAAATCATTTTTTAGCTATCTGTATTGGTTAGTCCTCCAATATGCATAAGCTCATTAGTAACAGTAGGCTATTTTCTAATGCTATAATATAATTATTTCTGTTATCTATGAAAGAATGAAGATCTATGAAAGATTTTTTCAGATACACAATTACAGTCAAAACGTAGCTAAACAACTCCAGCAAGAATGCATGCTGTTATGAAAGGCTGAAGGCTATTTTTTTTTTTTTATTATGTGAATAAATATTTAGTTGTTTCCGTTTGTTATTTGCCCAATAAATGACAACAACATTTTTAGATTTAAACAATTCTTTGACAGATTCCTAAAATATTTATGTTTTCTCTTTATTATGGCAGGTGGTCTAATAAATTAAGCACTCTGTTTTCATTCAGTTGGCACGTTTGTTTGAAGGACATTGGGCAGAATGTGGAAGTGTTTTAAACAATAAAATTAAAAAAAGAAGAAAATTTAGATTTTTTTAAATCCGATTAATCGAAAAAAATAAAATAATAATAATCGGCCAACTAATCGATTATCAAAATAATCGTTAGTTGCAGCTCTAAATTAAAGTGAAATAACTGAAAATAAATATAGGAGCCTGATAAAAATGCTCATTTTAGAAGAAAATTTCAGACGGCACTTAGAGGCTTTTGCATCTGAACTCTTCATGTATATACAACCCGAATTCCAGAAATGTTGGGACGTTTTTTAAATTTGAATAAAATAAAAAACTAAAAGACTTTCAAATCACATGAACCAATATTTTATTCACAATAGAACATAGATAACATAAATGTTTAAACTGAGAAATTTTACAATTTTATGCACAAAATGAGCTCATTTCAAATTTGATGCCTGCTACAGGTCACAAAAAAGTTGCCACGGGGGCAACTAAGGGGTGAAAAAGCAAAATGAGGGTCATGAGCCTTTAAAGGGTCACCCCGTTTCAGCACAGCATGTCTGTTTGTCCAAAAGTGAACATGGTGCGCTATAGAGTGAGGGGAAAGAGACTGAGGAAATACAACACAACAGCATCCTCTGATTCAGACAGTTTCATTTGCTCTCTTTGAGTTAAAAGTGTCAACACCTCCCACAAATGCATGCTGCAATGCATCATTAAATGCAACAAAATTAACGTATATTCTACATGGTTTTGTAAGCTCACCGTACTTAAACAAACAAACACATATATATCCCCCGTGACTGCTATAATTTAATGCACAAATAAATGCACAGACATTTGCATTTATACTCTGCATCGAAAATACTGTATATATGAAAACACTCTTTCATTTTTATTAACTTTTAAGGCTTATTTTGCATTTGGTTATATCAAACGCTGTATTAGAATTAGAATTAGAATGGCTTTATTGTCATTGTAAAGGTGTACAAACGTACAAAATGGCAGGGTAAAGTGCAGTAAGGCAGAAATGTAAAGAGATTAGAGCAGAAATGAAACGTTAATAAATATTGAGGCTGAAGTCCTTTGTTATTGCACAATCAAACTCTGGACCTTGAGTGCTGAGAAATTAGTTAATTAAGTCCAGTTCTTTGATGGCACATGGATAAAAACTGTTCAAGAATCTGAACGTGCATGTCTTATGGGACATAAAGGATCTTCCAGAGGGTAGCAGAGTGAAAAGGTGGTTACCGGGGTGCGAAGGGTCCTTTATTATATTTCCGGCCCGTCGTATGCATCTGGTACTGTAGATGCCCTCAAGAGATGGCAGCTGTGTACCGGCGATTTTCTGTGCCGAGTTAATAACTCTCTGTAGAGCTTTTTTTTTTGTCAGCCACCGTATATCCAGCATACCACACCAGAATTCCATGGGAAAGTATGCTTTCTAGGGATGTGCGCTACGACTAATTTGACTGTCGTTTAAACGGAAGTTTTGTATCCGACTAGTCGACTAGCCTGAAAGCTAGAAACCCCCAAAGTGTGCACTCACAATATCAGCATACGTTGTTGATTTTTTTTAGAAAACAAACAGGATGCGTTTTCTGCTTTCTGCGTCACAAAAATGAACCGAAACTCAGCGAATATTTTATTTCCCCTGGCCCCGACACATTCATCATGGTAATTACTTGCGCGGGTTTTGCGGCAAGCTTTATTGCGTGCGCTTTAACGCGGAACTCTTCCAGCACTCGCTGCTGCTGCTGGACACTAAACACTATCCGAGCCGCTCTTGACAGTCGAGCATCGTGTTGTTTCCACCAGCGCGGGGAAATCCTTTTCATCACCATAATAACTGATGGATACCTAAAATATAAAAATAAGGAGGAAGCCTAAAACAAGCCCGATGCCCAGCCCGCGTCTGAGCTATGACATGAAAATTGTCCCGAAGCCGTAAATAAGTCGGGGCCCGTCGGGTTTGGGCTGAAATACAGGGCTCTAAACAAAATTAAGTGGCTTAATTTGCGCAGCAAAAATACACACAAAATGACGTTAAAATAAGTATCCTCATAAGCATTGTTGTTTTTTTTCTTAAGTGAATATTGCGAAAGAGAAAAGTTTCCAAAACGAAATTCAGGTCCTGCATTTAACTGAGTTAAATAAATGATAATATTCAGTGATGCGATATGTTCTCTGTGTGGAGTAAAGGTCATTGCACACTGGTCCGAAATTTTCTCACGGTAAAAAAAAAAAAAAAAAAATGAACATGACCTCACGTTGTCAAGTCACCTTTTATTTATATAGGGCTTTTAACAATACAGATTATGTCAAAGCAACTTTCCGATATCAAAATAGGAAAATAGTGTGTCAATGTAAAATGACAAGATTAAACACTCAATTTTCAGTTAAAGGCATTTCATTATTGAATTCAGTGATGTCATCATCCAGCTCAGTTCAGTTTAAATAGTATCTGTGCAATCAAGTCGACGATATCGCTGGAAACTAAGTGTCCCCAAATAAGCAAGCCAGAGGTCTCCATTCTGTCACCAAAACTCCACTGGTGACAGAATGGAGAGAAAAAAAAAATAAATAAAACTTGTCAATCACGTTTACACAGTGTCTCCGGGTTTGATTTTTTGCATTGTCACATCCGTAGGAAGCATTTTAATAGAAAAGGATGACGAATACGGAAAAAAAATGAAAAAACGCACACGAAAATTTCGGACTCTGTGTGCAAGGACCTTCACGTCTGGCGCAGTTGCAGCTTGTATTTATTACTAAAACAAGAAAGCTAACAATAGCATTAATAGTCATTAATTTTAGTTAACATATGCTATGATAATTTGAACAGATTTTTATACTTATTGTAAAATAATGGAATATAAGGTCATGGAAAAGTCATGGAAGTTTATTCGTAAAAATGTGTACGAACCCTGGAGGTAAAAATGTAGTTTCCACCGCTTTTAAAAATAGTTATATATTTAAATATTTTGATGTGTATTCTTTTTAAAAAGTTTTATTTTAACTTAAAATGTTTTAAAAGAAACATTAAAATGATGGTAATTTGAATGATAAAATCTTTTTTTTCTCTCTCGTGTAATCGACTATTGATTTCAGTGTCGACTAGCAGGAGCTGTACCGTTTAGTCGACTAGTCGACTAGACCTACACATCCCTAATGCTTTCAACCGAGCAGTGGTAGAAGGACACAAGCAGCTGCCGGGTCAGGTTAGTTTTCCTCACCGTCCTCAAAAAGTACAGCCATTGCTGTGCTTTCTTCACGAGGGATGTTTTGTTTGCAGTCCATGTGAGGTCATGAGTAATGTGAGTGCCGAGAAATTTAAAGGTGGTCACCCTCTCCACCATTTCTCCTCCAATGTACAGAGGGGCTGGTTCTTCCTTCTGTTTCTGAAAATTGATAATGAGCTCCTTTGTTTTGGAGGTATTGAGTGCCAAATTGTTGATGATGCACCATTCTGAGAGTACATCCACCTCTTTCCTGTAAGCAGATTCATCACCGTACCGTTTGTATATGGAATGATTTTTGTGTCAATAAAAATGAACGTAACTTTATAAAACTGAACGTAACTTTTCCAGAAACGATCAAAAATATGCCATTACAAAAGAAGAAAAACACAATGAAAATGAAAAAAAAATAAATAAATAAACTCAGTCGCACAAATTTAACATGCTCTTCAAATATGCTTCATTCTTTGTTAATGATTTTTAAAGATTCGTTTTCGCAAATCGTGGATTCTGAATGCGTTGCCACAGATTTCGCTTACGCTTCGCAAATTTTCGTTTGCTGTTTTGGCACAAACCTCTCGTGGGGGCGGGCTTAACAGCGATCCACTCTGATTGGTTAGTGAGCTTTTGATGGACAGCTGCTCTCTGACTTGGAAGTACAGACGTCAGTGGCGCGCATATTGGAAAGCTGTCGTGGTGATTTGTGTGCAATACGTCGTGCTTTGTTTATATTATTAAATATGTAAATAATGTTTGACCTTAGGTCTCTTAGTCTGTAAAGATGAGCTCTCAGGAGAGACACGGAGCGGCATCATCTTCCTCCTCAGCTGGTCCCTCAAGGCACCTTGAAGAAAGTTCGTGTTACTAAAGTAATCAATAACATCGATAAAAGTTGTACAGTGTGCAACAGTTCGTTGCGGGTTATTATTGTCATTCACAGGTTTGCAATGTACTGATGTTATGTCATGTAGTTTGATTGTTTGCTCTTTTATACAGTTATACCTATTATATTCAAGGACGTGTCATTGTAGTGCAGATATCAAACTGGTCTTTATTCTACAGCAAGACAGAAATCTTGGTGCAGATGCTGCATCTGCAGCTGTACATAACATCCTTGAAATTCTTAACCAGTCGCTCGGGAAAACCAGCACAAGGCAGGGTCAGCACTCAGGGCAGAGTCAAACAGTGGACCAAGAGATGGCCAGGTTTCAGTTTTGCAGTCATGACAATGACAAACAGCAACACTTCCTATTTATAATACATTTTAACACTATAATTAGAGCAGTGGTAGTAGTCAGGGGCTATTTTGAGGTTCATTGTGTTCCCAATAAACATATTTATGTAATAAAAATAATGTAATGTTAATTTTTATTTTCAATCTGTTGAAGGTCTTTCCCTGGATTTTTTTAAGCGTGGTTCAAAGAGACGGCTACCCAGCTGTAGTAGACCAGCGAAGCTCAACAAACTATGGAAACCTTTTGTGTTTTCAGTGTTTCTTTTAAACAAAAATTCAGACATGGCCCCTTCACTAGCTGATGAGGTGCAGGTTTTGCAAGCTGGCTTGGGAAAACAGAATCTTACTATGCCTGATGACTTGACACATTCAGAGGTGATGTATATTTATTCACCATTCCTTTATTAAACACCTATCCCTTCCTTAGTTATCAACAACTAAAAACCTTTGTAATAATTATTTTCTAATCTTGAGTTAAATGTCGATTTTAGGTCTCTAGCTTGTTCAGTGATGCATACCCAAAAATGAAGTCAGCATCTGGAGGCTGGCTTCTCCACAAAGCAACTGGTATGATCTGTACACTAACACAACAGGAGTTAGTTTTTGACTGTCTGACTCTGCCCTGAGTGCTGACCCTGCCTTGTGCTGGTTTTCCCGAGCGACTGGTTAAGAATTTCAAGGATGTTATGTACAGCTGCAGATGCAGCATCTGCACCAAGATTTCTGTCTTGCTGTAGAATAAAGACCAGTTTGATATCTGCACTACAATGACACGTCCTTGAATATAATAGGTATAACTGTATAAAAGAGCAAACAATCAAACTACATGACATAACATCAGTACATTGCAAACTTGTGAATGACAATAATAACCCGCAACGAACTGTTGCACACTGTACAACTTTTATCGATGTTATTGATTACTTTAGTAACACGAACTTACTTCAAGGTGCCTTGAGGGACCAGCTGAGGAGGAAGATGATGCCGCTCCGTGTCTCTCCTGAGAGCTCATCTTTACAGACTAAGAGACCCAAGGTCAAACATTATTTACATATTTAATAATATAAACAAAGCACGACGTATTGCACACAAATCACCGCGACAGCTTTCCAATATGCGCGCCACTGACGTCTGTACTTCCAAGTCAGAGAGCAGCTGTCCATCAAAAGCTCACTAGCCAATCAGAGTGGATCGCTGTTAAGCCCGCCCCCACGAGAGGTTTGTGCCAAAACAGCAAACGAAAATTTGCGAAGCGTAAACGAAATCTGTGGCAACGCATTCAGAATCCACGATTTGCGAAAACGAATCTTTAAAAATCATTAGCAAAGAATGAAGCACATTTGAAGAGCATGTTAAATTTGTGCGACTGAGTTTATTTTTTTTTTCATTTTCATTGTGTTTTTCTTCTTTTGTAATGGCATATTTTTGATCGTTTCTGGAACAGTTACGTTCAGTTTTATAAAGTTACGTTCATTTTTATTGACACAAATCATTCCATATTTGTAAAGACTGGTTGAATTACATGGCAACATTAGGCTTAATTATTTTGGTAATTTGCATTAAGACCAAATAAAAAAAAAATAAGTTTCTGTCAAAATGTCTTTTTCTCCTTTTAATTCATGAATCCATGATTTCCTAATCTGTCTTTTCCTTATTGGATTAATAAAAATTCTCACTTTGCCAATCATAACGTTGTTTGCTCACTGTGTCAATTTTGACATAATGTTAGGGTTAACGTGTATAGTCTAGGATATTAATATTTATCCATCAAGCACATAATTGTGTATAGCAGCATGTTTCTATACACAGGTTTTTATACACATTATGCTTAGAAAAGCAACAACAACAACAACAACAACAACAACAAACCATGCTCACAAATATTTATTTTGAAATAACTGGTTTGATGTTCATTTACACATGACAATATACCTGTTACATAGTTCCATGTCTAACACACACATACGAAAACAATCAAAACAAGAAATATTAAAGCTGTTTGATACATTTGTCTTTGTATATTACTTTTAAATTACATGTAATTTTGTTTTAGCTTTCACATACAGGTGTAATATGGCATACATATATGCTGCATGGTATATAACAGATGAAGTAAATATATTGCATGTGTTAAGCATAATCATTCAAGTAATGGTATAACACATGTATTACTACAACAAATGTATGGTTGCCCTAATATGCAAAATTTGTAATGCACTTGTATTTTAAATGAGGAATTAGGATTGATTTTTTTTATTTTTTTTGCCTTTTAATAAACATTTCTTTCCCTTAAATGACGAAATTGATTAAGCACCAGCAAAACATCTTTTCACTCAAGACTGTAAATCCTGTCACTAAATTAGAAAAAAAACCTGCGGTTGATTAAATATAATAATGCAGTATGTGATATTAAATAAGAATTCAAGTGTTTATTTAATTGTATTATTATATAACTAAAATTTCTTAGAAGGAGAAAACATGGTCACATTTTCATTGTAGCTTAACATTTTTAAAGATACCTGACTGATCAGAAATAATTCAACAGATGTTCAGTCATTGCTTACATTCTTAATAAATCTTAATAAAGAAAATGCACTATGTAAAATGTTGTGTATAAAAGGTAAAATGTAAATGGGGCCAAAAAAGGATGCAACTGTTTCTCTTCAAAAGTTTCCTTGCATTGAAAATACACCCTGAATATGAAGCATGTGCAAACACATGTTGATACTCTGATTTAAGGCCTGCATGATATTTAGGTCACATGCTGTAAAGAACATGTAAATATCAGAGGTTAGGTCAACAGGGATGGAGAGAGGCTTGTACTTTCTGTTGTTTTCCTCCCAAAGGTAGGTCATGCCGTTCTCTAGTGCAGGAGAACTGCAGTGATCCAGGGACACAAAGAGCAAAGGTCCTTGTGATATCTCGCTGACCGCCACAATGACTCTCAACACAATGTCACGCCATTTTTGGCGAAGTACCACACTCTCCACTTTGCCAAAGAGCACTAGAATCAAACACATACACAAATAAGATCATTTTTGTTTTGTTTAATTAAAAAGAGCATTTGGTATTTCATGTCGCACAAAATCAAATCATGAACCGAGCTCTTTTTTCAGACCTGTTTTATGGCATATGTCAGGGATCAGTTCCGTTAGTGGTTTAAGTCTGTATTCTGGTGGAGAACTGTCATTCTTTGGTATTGGTTTGAGATGTTCAGCACAGCAGCTCCACAGGGACATGTTGTAGTAGTAATGCCCACAGCAGAAATGCTCTTGTTTGGTGTCATAAAGCATGGCATGGGTTGAGGAGGAACAGCAAGTTTGCTTGTTATTATATTCCAGCAGGAGGTTTCCACAGCATTCTGCATTATTTTTGTTGTAGAGATGACCTGAGCAGCACAGTTGTTTTTTGTGGTCATAGACTTCTGAGCCACAACTTAACATCTTGATCTGGTTTTGAGAATATATAACACCTCCAACACACTCTGACTGATCAGGCACATTGCGATAAAGGACTCCATTACAGCACAGCACATTGTCATTTGCTAGACTGTAGACATCCTTACCACAGCACTGAAACACATACAGGTAAATATAGTACACATATATAAGCAAACCATTTGCATAAAGTCTACACTTTTTGGTTAAACAGCATTCAAAATAACAGCAGTCTTGCTCTTATAATATCATTATTTAATTCAAAATCAATTCATATACAATAAGGTACTATATTTGCCACAGGTGGACTATCATCAAATGGAATGTCAAATAGCCCATCTTGTTTGCAAAAGCTATTTACACAATTGCCTTTAAATTGAGAATGAAACCCAAATGGTATCAGGAATAGTTGCATGCTGCTGAGTTTGAATCCACATTTTTCCGATCACATAATTCTCCCTTTTTAACATCACATATCAGGACACACCAAGCACCGTTGTCCAGCCTGTCCAGTTATAATGTTTAGTGTGCTTTCAGCACCTTCCTGTCCTGTGGTTCCCACACCAGAGCCTGTTCATGACATGGCCGCCAGTCTAGAGCCTCGTCCAGTCATGGCGCCACTCCTGAGCCTTGTTCTTCAGCCATCATGGATGCCATTTCAGTGTTCCCGGTCATCATGAAATTCGCATCTGAAGCTGTCAAGGCGATTCATAGGTGTCTCTCTAGTCCACGAGTCCAGAGCCTGCTCCAGTTCATGAGTCCTCTCCAGATCCCACTCCAGTTCATTCATCCTCTCCAGAGCCCGCTCCAGTTCATGAGTCTGCTCCATAGCCACTCCAATTCATGAGTCTGCTCTAGAACCCTCACCAGTCCATTAATCTGCTCCAGAACCCACTCCAGTCTATGAGTCCACTCCAGAGCCCGCTCAAGCCCTAGAGCTCAGTCTTGTATTGAGCTTCCTGCCTGTGCTGTCTTGAACACAGTGATCACCTGTGAACCTTCTGCCCATCCTGTCACAGCCATGGATGCCATCTCTAAGCCAAAGAGTATAGAAGCCCAAGAGGCAAAACTCTGATGCTTTTTTGGTAACAGCCACAAAGTGGCGCTTCGGTAGCACGACCGCCATTTTGGGGTGAACGGACATTAATATAAGACAATACTGCAAAAACCGTTTACTATCAAGCTGGCATATTCCTGTTATATTTATTGTCCAACATTCCTAATTTTTCTGTCATTAATTTAATTTCATATGTTGGTATTAATTCAGTGTTTATAATGCTAACACTTTAAATTAAAATAATTTCAACCAAAACTGACATGGTTTCTAGCGAGCAAAGGTTTTGTGAAAAAAGGGAAGACTTAAACACAAAGTCTGTAAAATAAGCTGTTAAAAGGATTTGATGATCATTAGTGATTGTACATTATTGTTGTCATCATTCAGGTTGTATTTCAGCTTTAATGTATGTTTTTTTTTTTTTTTTAAACAAAGCAGCTGATATTTGCCATAGCGACAGCAAGAAGCTAGTGGACTGCCGAGTCGTTTTCACCCCAAAATGGTCGGAAGCATAGGCCTGCTGCTGGGCGCTGCTGTTGCAATGGAACGTTCTATTGGCTTTCACTTCTTGTCAGCATAAGTTCTTTGTCTGAATTCTCTGCTTGTCCTGTCACGGCCATAGTGACTGTCTCTGAACACACTGTCTGTCGTGTCACAGCTAAGGAGACCATCTCTGAACTCTCTGAACTGTCTGCCTGTGATGTAACGACCACGAAGGCTGTTCCCGAACTCTCTGCTTGTCTTGTTACGCCCACAGAGGCCATTTTTAACCTCTCTGTGCTCTCTATTACAGTTCCACCTGTTCCACCTGTTCCTCCGTGGTGGTCATTTGCTCAGCCTGGGCCATCTTGGTGGTCCCGTGCCATCAGCTCCTCTGAAGTAGTCTTCAGTTCCATCAGCTCCACCCTAGTGGCCTTCTGCTCTGCCTTGGGGGTTTTCGGTCACTTCTGCTCTGGTGTGGGGTCATCTGCTCCACCCTGGTTGTCATTTGTTCCACCGAGGGGATCTTCGGTCTCATCTGCTCTGTTGTGGTGGCCTTCAGCTCTGCCAGCTCCACCCTGGTGGACTTTGGCTCCTCACTGGTTTCCTGCTTGAAAACCACCAGAGGGCACTCTATACCAGACTATTTCCATTCTATCATTCCATCAAAGAATACATTTCCCATAAATCACTGCCCGGTCTCATCATCCATGATTGTTTCCAGCTGTGTCCTATCAACCTAGCTAGCTCACCCTCTAAATGCCTGGTTGACTCAGTCACTCATCATTAAGTCTTGTATTTTTGTTAAACCTCGTATTCCTGTTCCTCCTGTGTCCTGGGGGCTGTACCATGAAGCCGGTTTAGCTGGCTAGCCAGGTAAGTTTCAGTTTAGTTTGCACCAACTCTGGGTTTTAGGTGCCATGAAGGTGGTTTGGCTTTTAGCAGTGTTCATCACCATAGTAACTTACGATCCACAGCTAACCTGCTCCAGGGCAGGTTATGTTCTCGTTTAGAGATCTCAAACCAAAATTTGACCGATCAGCTTCAAGCAAAGTGACACATCTCTGATGCAATAAAGCCACTCCTCCAGTTTCTCTTACTCCAAATTAAAGGACGCTACATAGTAAAACATTTTTAAAGATAAAAGCATCTGAGTTTTAGAGATGATTATTTTTAATAATTATTTTATATTATTTATATAATTATTATACCCTTAATCCATTACACAAGCCAGCTTAGTTTAATAGTAATTAAGTTTTTATTTAAAATCAATGTAAAAATATAGATAATATAGATATGCAATATAAATACGTTTTAGAATCAATAGCTTTAAACATGACTCCATAAGAGCTTTAAGTGTTTTTATACCTATAAATATTATAAACTCTACAAACTAACTTTACTTTTACTTGCACTTAGTAAGATGTTTTCTTTAAGTTTTCCTCTTTCATGGATAGATCGTTTCATGATCTTGCTGTGTAAATGTTTAAATTCTTCACATTGTTCAATCGTTTAATCTTCGCACTGACTCATAAGAAGTGAATCATAGTTTTAAGGCATGTGATTGGCTGCTCATTACTGATGTCACACTTTCATGTGCACGTGCTCCATTAACTCAGGATCAAGCCTGAGTTGACAGAGAAAGTTGATGATCAGCTTCATCGTACCAACAAAGCCGGATTGGACTGGTTTGGTTTTGTCAACTCAAAATTAATCCTGTAACCCTGAGTTTGTTCAGCCACCATCTTGATACAGTCCCCTGGTTTCTAATGTCTTGGTCTTTTGATCTTCTGCTTGCCATTCTTGGATTTCTCTGTTTTTGCCTGCACCTTGGATTGTTTGCTTGTGCATGATCTGTGCCTGGTTTTAGATTATGATTGTGGATTACCCTTCTACTAAATGCTGCGTTTGGATTCTCAACCATCGTGTCCCATGCAGTTCATAACACACAGTATGTAACCATATATAACCATAGCTCCTTTTCTGGACCTTCAAGGACACCTTTAATGATCAGCAGGTTCCGTTTGGTTAGGTTTAGGATAGGGGTAAGATACCATTTAAGGGATAGTGCCATGTAGGTCACAATAAGTCAGCAGCCATTTCTGATTTAAAATAAATATGCAGTACAATGCAATGAGGTGCAGATAGTATTTGCCAATAATAGCATAGCATCTAACTCTGTAGTGCAAAGAAAATAATGCTTCAATTTCCACTTTGTATAAATCTATCGCCATTTACACTGTGTAAAAAAATAAATAAATATATAAATACAAAAAAAATTACAAAAAAACTCTGCCATAATCAAAACAAGTTCAGTCTATCAGAAGAATTCTGACCTGAGTAAGACCTGATTCCCTCTTGTACAGTATCCCTGAGCAGTTGACATACTTTGAGGGTACAGCTTCTAGACAAGGAAAATCAATGGAGTGAGATAAAGCCATTAAAATAGGTGGGTATTGCCTTAAAGGTATAATTAACCCAAAAATGAAAATTCTGTCATCACTTATTCAGCCTCATGTCATTTTATACTCATAAGACTTATGTTTATCTTCAGAACATAAATGAAGCTGTTTTTATTGAAACCTGAGACATTACTGTCTCTCCTTTAAAAGTCCATTCCACCAAAACACTGAAGCTTCAAACAGTTCATAAAGAGATTATAAAAGAAATACATGTGAATCAAGCATTCTTAATCCAAGTCTTTAGAACTTAAGTAGTTAAGAGGTTAAGAGGTTTTCTGTTTTAACAGAAGTAGTTCCTGTTTTGAGCCTTTTAGTCCCATATCGCTTCACATATCATTTTTCATGTTTTCCAGGATGCGTGGGTACAGGGGCGTAAATTTCATCTAACAGTAGGGGGGGACAAGAAACATAAAATTTCTCAAGAGCGATTTTTGAAGGGGACACAAATAATACAGCCAAAATTGTACTTGTAAGGATCGATACACAGCATGTGTAAACAGCATGGAGACCGTGTTTAAATATGAGTTCGGTTCATATGGTTCACCACGCGGTCATATTATAATGATTATATTATCTATTCTCTCCCACCCAGGGTTGCCAGGTTTTCACAGCAAAACCCGCCCAATTGCTACTCAATACTAGCGCAAAACTAGCCCAATCGCTTTTCAGGGGGGATTTCCGGTAAAAATCAAGTTCCGGTGGGGTAAAATACACGTTTTTTTGGTGGGGTTCCCCTGATAAATGTAGCTTTCCAGGGGCTAAATATCACGTTATTGGGGTCACTCCAACCCGCGGACATGAAAAACATTCCGCGGAAAGAGCGTTAAAGTAGCCCAATTCCGCGAGGAAACCGCGGACATGGCAACACTGCTCCCACCGGGCTCGTGTCCTGAGTGTATCGAGGCAGTGGAACAAACCACTGTGAGGCACGGGAGGGGGGAATCAAAACATTTCTGAACTTAAAACGCTTTTTTGCGTTTATTTTGTTTTACTACTTACACAATTATTTTAAGTATATGTTTATTATATTACTTTCAAGACACAGAGTTGCTTGTAATGATATTTTTAGGGGGGACAACCCTCAGATGGGGATTTACGCCTATGCGTGGGTACCCTGTTTTGCAAGCATCCAAATTGGACAGATGGCTAAACAGAAAATCTGTTCTCTTTCCGAAAGAGTTGAATATTTGTTGCAGGCATCAAACTCAATTCCTGGAGGGCCACAGCTCTGCACACTTTAGCTCCAACCCTAATCAAACACACCTGATCCAGCTAATCAAGGTCTTCTGAATTACTAGAAACTTCCAAGCAGGTGTGATTTGGAGCTGGTTGGAGCTAAACCAGTGGTCTCAAACGCAATTCCTGGAGGGCCACAGCTCTGCAGAGTTTAGCTCCAACCAGCTCCAAACCACACTTGCTTGGAAGTTTCTAGTAATCCTGAAGACCCCGATTAGCTGGATCAGGTGTATTTGATTAGGGTTGGAGCTAAACTGAGCAGAGCTGTGGCCCTCCAGGGGCCCGTTTCAATAAGGAGGTTCAACCAACTCTGAGTTTAAACTTGAACTCTGAGTTGACTTACCGTGAGATGGGAAACTCAGAGTTTTCAGTTTCAGAATGGCTGAATTGTGTTAGTTTATTCAACTCTGAGTAGGTTGACTCTGAGTTAAGCGCGTGCACCACGACTATGAAAAGTCATGATCAGTGGAGCTCTGAAATTACGATTCACCATGGCAACAGCTCCCGCCAAAAAGACGTTTGCGTACTTCCGAGTCAATGCATAACTTTGATTCTTAATAACTGTCAATAACTTAATAACTGTTATAATATCAGAGGTGAAAACTGTAAATTATTGAACTAATATTCATTTTAATGGTATCCCATGGCCAAAAAAAAGGGAAAAAGAAACAAGAATGTGGCAGCAGCTAAAAATGAAGTATAAAAACACAATTCAATCAAGGTAAAGTTTTAAGCATGAAAGGTTCATGGGTGTAGGCTAAATGACTTTACAAACATTTGACATTAAATATCATTGTGTCTATTTCAATGCGCTGCAGCTTTTTCCACATAGTCTAACACTCTTTTCACATAATTAATCTCTAATCCAACCTGTTACATTTCTTAATTAGAGTAATAAAATTAACTACTGATTGTCGACAGCAAGAAGGCAGAGGCTCCCAAAAAGGGGAGAAAACCTGCACCAGCATAACTGACAGATGAAGAGGAGATGGTCAAGTATTGGAAGAATTCTAAAATCCAAAAGTAAGAAGAATAACTTTTGCTTTTGTATTTGTAGGAAATAAATATGACAAAAAAAAAAAAAATTGTGAATAATTTGTGTTGCTGTGGTTATGTGGTTACAGCATCTCGTAGCTACTCCTCCTTCATCTGGAATCCTTCCATTCCATACAGTAATTAGTTTCATTTTCAGAAGGTGCAATGGTGGAGATATGCTTGTCATCATTGAATCCAACCACACTGGAAATCTTGAAGGAAATTCTGATTATTGGGTTACTTCCAGAGGTCACAGAAAGATGTTATCAAGTGAACGTCATTTACCAGATTAACCTCATTTAAACCGATTTTTACACCACTGACCTACAGTTCTGTGAAACTCCTCTTTGACGGATTTGTGCCCAGGAAAATAATTCTCAGAATGAGTGTGAGAGGGATGCACACTTTCCTTAAAATCTGCATACAGCGGACTTGCTGTATAATGTGCTCTGCATCTCTGATGTTATAAAGTGCATTTTTCTTATTTTGCAAATTACCTCTCAATGGGGTAAGAAATTAAAAATATTATTGTTTCAGTTTGCATTAAGATTATTTTTCTTACCCTGTGGCGGGCAGTTTTACTTTTACGTAAAATGCACTTAAAAGGAAAATCCCCCAGGAAACAAGACTAAATATCTTAGACCATTTTTCATCTATAAAATGCATATTAAGATTTTTTTTATATATTTGTACTTGAAATAAGACAAAAATACTCGGTAAGAAAAGCAATTTTGCAACGTGAATGAATGAATAAGGTATTTAAAGTTCGCTAACTGTCACGAATCCTGTCTATGAACTTCTGTTTACTCACCATCAGAGGTCAATCGCTCACCACATTGACTCTTGCACTACACTACTGTTGCACTTCACCATCGGACTACAATTCCCAGTCACCAATCTCACATTGCACTGATTACACAGTTGATCCCTTCAGACACACTTTATAAGCATTGGACTTCCTCTCTGTCATCGCCGAGTATTGTATAGCGTATATCCTAGCGATAGCTACTCTACGGAGCCCACTCAGTTGTTAGTCTTGCCTTGCCTGTTTTCATATCTACCAGTGTTTCCTGGATTAACCCTTTGCCTTGCCGTTCGGACTCTGTTTGCACCTCGTTTGGATTATTGCTCGTGTACCTGGATTATCTCTCTGCCTTGCCCTGTTGGATATTGTTCGCCGATCGCAGACCTACGCTTACCCTAGGATTACTCTTTGTCTTGCCTCGTCTATGTCTGTTTGCTGTGTACTGACCAATGCTTGTTCCATGACCACGCCTTCTAATAAAGCCTTGCAAATGGATCCTCATGCCTCACGTCTCGTTACAGAAACACTATAAAAAGGGGGAGGAGACCGAAAGAAACTCTGGGTTTACCGAAGAAAACCTGCTCCCGACCAGGTTAGGTTCACAGAGTAAGTTACCACAGTAACTGACTCTGAGTATAAGTTACCTCTGTTTCAGAAACGGGCTTGACTTACCCTGCTTTCTCGGGTTGACAAACCTCCCATTTTGAAATGGAAAACCTAAAGTTTCCTTCATTTCAGGGTTAACATACTCAGAGTTTTCATTTAACCTCCTTTCTGAAACGGGCCCCAGGAATTGAGTTTGAGATCACTCATTGCAGATGTGTGAGTGACACCAATACACACACAGGACAGGAAAAAAAAAAACAAAAAAAAAACCTGCCATTGTGAATAAAAAAAAAGAGAGGTACATTTATTTTCATATTTAATTTTACTGCAATTTAATGTTTAAGTGGCTAATGAGGATGCCTGTAAATTACTTGTGCTTAAACATAAAGGTTCAGTTAAAACAAACAGACAGAAAAATTATGATAAGAAAAAATAAAAAAAATCCATGTAAGAGCTGTAAAGACAAACCTGTTGAATGTGGTGAATAGCTAGATTCATTTTTGAGTCTCACTTCAAGAGTGTTGTTTGTAAAACAGCAATACTGGATCGTCCTGTTAAATGATTTACTGCCACAACAAGAAAGATTTTCCTTCAGTTCAAACATTTTGTTGTCACCACAACAAATATGAGTTGTCGGTAGGTACATGACTGTAAATAAATGCGAGAGAGAACAAAGCCGTTATAGGAGATTCTTGCTCAAACAGTCTCATCCAAATATCTTAACCATTACAAAATTATTTATTTATTTTTTTTCTAAATGTAGCAAGCATTTATTTTATTAATCAAAGCTATAAACAGCACTCACTCAGGCAACATGAAAAGATTTTACAAGAGCAAACACTGACTAATTTTTAAGACACATCAAGTGGATTGTCTACCTTGGCCACAGCATTTTGTGTGAGCACTGCTTCGATTCTGAATGCTCCCATTACAGCAAATCTGATTTACAGGATTGTAGGCACTAGAATTACAGTAGTCAGTCTCAAGTTGGCTCAATCCTTTAGTTACATCACCTAGAAGATATTAAAATAAATGAAAAATAGGAACAAAGTTTGAAAAGAAAAAAAAAAACAAAAACAAAAAGACAAAACCTGTCCCATGGAAAAATAAATAAATAAAAAAAAATAAATAAAAAATTCCAGTAACACCGATCAAAGACCACTAAAATGTGAAAGCTGCTGGATTTTTCAAGTTAAAAAGGAGCAACCTTTTGGTCTTAATGAAACTTTAAATGTTTCCTGCTTTCTTTAGGGGTTTTTCCTGACCATTAGTTTTTTTTTTTTTTTTTTTTAACTTTGGTGTTGTTGTTCAGTTAACCCCACCCACATGGGTGGTGACTGTTAATTAATTAATTATTGCATTTTCAATTAATTGTTCAGCTGATTCAGTTAATCATCTGATGTCTCTGATTTGTGCTTTAATCTTTTTTAACCATTGTTGTAATCTTTAGCACTGAAGATAGTCCAGCAAGGATGGAACTGTGTGCGTACGTGGAGTCACTTTTTTGATAGTGCACTTTAGTTTTTGTTGTCACCTTCATGTTAATCTTCAGGAATACATTTTTGTTCAAAGGACCTTGAACTTGGCATTTCATTTGGTATGTGGATTTTTTGCCTTTGCTTTTTGTATTTTTCTCTGAAAAAAAGTGCAGGACACTTAAAAAGAGTACTTATTACGGAAATAATATACTTTAATAGGATATACTTCAGTGCTAATTGAATATGATGTTTTGACACTTAAGTGCATGCTATTAACAGTTAGATTAAAATATTATAGTTTCAATTTTATTAAATGGAATAACTTTTAAAAAGTGCCATTTTTCACCCAAGTAAGTAGAATTTAAATACACATTTTCTATGTAGTTTCATAATTTTTTCTTTTGTCTTAAGTCTCCTGCAGAATGTACTGACAAGCATTTATGGTAAACTAAATTATATTATGATATGCATTTGAAACTTTTATGTGATCTAATTAAATATGTGTTTGTAATGATAAAGTTATAGTTTTGTACATTTTAAAATATTAAGTTTAAATATAATTAAATACCACACTACAATTAAAATCATAATCACATACTTTAGTATGTTAGTTAACACATCAAAATAAGTGTACCTTTTTAAAGCATGACAAGATTTTTAAAACAATTATTTAAAATGTAAAACTTTTCATTTGACATTATAACAAATGTACCTTTTTAAAAACAACCATGAAAGTGTTCTCTCTTAGTACAGTAAAGGGCCTTTTATTTAATTAATATTATATCTGGAAGATCAGTTTAAAAAAAGTACACTACTCTTTCACAATGGGAACTTTTGGTGTGTTTGTTCAGTTCACACAGTTTCCTATACAATCAAAACATACAAATTAGATCTCAACATTAAAAGATGCATCCTCTTAATGTTAAATTTGGACAACTCTAAAGAAAACAACTCTAGTTAAAAAAAAAAAAAAAAGCCTAAATAAGTAGTGAACAAAGATTAATAAGTAGAGAACAAAATTACTGATATTAATCATTCAATCATTTATTTTACTGATGCATTTTGCAGCAGCATAATACGCCTCTAAAACATGCCTCTATATCTAAAGTATAATGCGTTTACATACCTTGTCCTGAGGGTGCGACAAACACACACAAGATTGCCACTAAAACTGCAAATTAAGCAGAAAAGTTATCAAATTTACCCAGATTCCACTGACAACCAACTTTAAAAGGTGGACTGCCATACATTACATGCATTTGATGTGTAGATTTCCATTGTGCATCCCTGTTCAATGAAACCAGAAACAGACATCCAGATGCAAAGTGATGAGAATTTATATTAGTTAAACCCCGCCTCTCCAGTAAAACTGGAAAGCATGTGAATTTGGTTTCCAAAAATGGAACAAGGAGACAAGTCCAGGGCTGCGTTTCCCAAAAGCACCGTAAGCCTAAGTACATCGTAGACCCGTTGCCACCAATGGAGCTACGATCAACTTAGGCTTCAGATGCTTTTGGGAAACGCAGCCCAGGAAAATGCAGAAAAAAAGGATTAAAGCCTTCCTAAACAAAAACTTCCTATAAACTATTGCAAATGTTATTAGAACTTCAGTCTCCAGCTGGTGTTCCCAGGATGGCCACCAGTGGACACTGTTGTTGTGTAGGCACATGGCTTCTGTTGTGTTTGTTTGGTGCCATGTGCTTTCTCCTGTCTATTGTTTGTCCCCTCCCATCTTGTCACCTCATTATTGTTTCAGTTGCGCCACCTGTGTCTCCCTCATTACCCTCCTCCTTTGTCTCCCTATTTATTCTCCAGGTGTCTGTAGTCCCGTGCTGATCCATTGTTTTCCGTCAAGTGTTTTACGTTGTTTGTGTTATGTCTGCCTGTATTGCAGTTCCTAGTCTGCCTGCCTGTTTTTCCCCCTCGGCGTGGTTTTTGTTCTTTTTTTGCAGAAGGACCATTCTTCCTGCAACTTGAGTCCTCGTCTCATCTCTCCACACGAACCGTGACAGTTAATAACCTTCAGCAGTGTTGGGGGAAGTTACTTTTAAAAGTAATGCATTACATTATTGCATTACTCCATTTAAAAAAAAAGTAACTAACTGCGTTACTTAGTTACTTTTTATGGAAAGTGTTTTTTTTTTTTTTCTCACCTGGGCTGGGCTCGCTTATTTTTAATAACAGAAAACCAAAAAGTTATATTTCTGGCAACTATAAAGGCCCTTTCATACAAATAGTGAAATTAATATGCCTCAGGGAGAAGAAAATGGCTCTGCCTCTATACTTACTACCAATTTCTCTTAACACGGGGACAGGAAAGGTGTCAGAGAAAAAAAAAAAAATATATAGGAAAACAAAAGTAACTTGCATTACTTATTTGAAAAATTAACTCAGATATTTTCTTGTTAATTTAAAAGTAATGCGTTACTTTACTAGTTACTTGAAAAAAGTAATCTGATTACGTAACTCATGTTACTTGTAATGCGTTACCCCCAACACTGACCTTCAATTAAATGTCACCATTGTGTGCTTCAGCAGGACACTTCAGACAGAAAAGCTCTGCTTTTAGAAAACTTTTAAGGTTCTTTGAATAAGTTGATGTACATGCAGTGAAAATATAAATTTCAATCAATATAGTTCAGTCAAATGTTGGAGCACACTATCCTGCTTGATCTGACATGATACACAGCCTTGTGGTTTTACACATCTCAGATATTTGACTTTAACCAAAACTTCATCAAGTGGTCCACGTGAATGGTTTTTCTTCAGTTGGTTGCTTTTCTGCAATTTCCTTAAGTTAATACTGCAAACCTGTGGTTTGCGGTGTTGCGAAATGAGGCGGCAAAGTTTATTTATTTATTTATTTTTTTTAAATCAAATGTAGATTCATGTCTCAGTGACATTTTCTTGGTTAAATAAACATTAGACACAGAGATTTACTGTAAATTTCACCAAGCTGTTTACTCTGTAAAATCTCCCACAGACCATGTTTTCATGCCATTTTTAGTCTTATTTTTGAAGTCCTATCTAAGTGTGTGAGTTGTTTACTTAATTCTTAAAATTAGTCTTCCCATTAAACGCCATCATAAAGTTCATTCAGACTGATTCGCCAACATGGAAAGCACACGAACACAAATTGCAGGATTTATCGCATGAACCAATCACAGCCGAACGTAACCAGTCGTATCCAATCATGTCATGGGGGCATTGCCTCTTCTCACGTGACACTCCCCCATTCATTCTTAATTACCCCCACCAAACTCACAGCATGCTTTAGGGCAGGGCTGGGCAACTTCGGTCCTGGAGAGCCGGTGTCCTGCAGAGTTTAGCTCCAACCCTAATCAAACACACCTGCCTGTAACTTTCTAGTGATCTTGAAGACATTAATTAGCTTCTTTAGGTGTGCTTGATTAGGGATGGAGCTAAACTCTGCAGGACACCGGCCCTCCTGGACCGAAGTTGCCCAGCACTGCTTTAGGGAGTCTATTAAAACTCAGTTGGCTCAGGGGAGGTCAAAGAGATGCAGACTCCTGCTGTAACTTTAAAGGGTAACTAAACCCCTGGTCAGAGCCTAACTCCACCCACTGGCAATATTTGAAAAATGCTGGAAAACATCTGCGGAGACAGAGGGGACGAACCGAGCTCGTGCAGGGGTGTGGTTTGTAAGTGCCATCATACGTCACAGGGGTATGCAACGTCCAATAGGAAATTTAAACTGCAGTAGCCACCGTTCAACCTGAAGAGGGCAGCACTCAGACGTTTTTACACCATATATTGTAGAATTAAAACACTTTATAACCAAATGTCAAAACATTTACTTGAATCAATGCACAGCACTAATAAAGACACAGTCTTACAGATCATTAACTCAAAAAAGTTGTTTTAGGGTTTAGTTACCCTTTAACTGCTGGTGTCGCAGTAATATTGGCATTGTTTTTTTTTTTAACTGATTTTTTTTTTTTTTTTTTTTTTTTTTTCCTCATCCAATATTTTGAGGAGGCACTGCCTCCCTTGCCTTGTCCATGTGATTGTAAAAAACAACAGGATTCATCAGACCTTCCACTGCTCTGAGGTCAATTTCCGATATGTGCCTATTCTGAGCTTTTGGAACTCAACAGGGGTCATTTCACTTGTAAAAAAGTAATATATTTAATACATTTATTTCATACTAAGTATAGTTCAAATCTATTAAAATATCTACTGACAGATAACTCGAGACCCAGTGATATAAAAAATTTAATGAAACTTTATTTGGAGGATTACTTGTGCACAATGCACATTTCTTATTAATAAGCCTAAAATGTATTTTAATGTGTCACTTTTGATAAGGATTGTAAGATCTTTGAATAATATCACCCTTTAAAATGCAAAATATTTAAAGTGTACCTAAAGTATATTTGATATATTTATCAAATCTACTAAGTATGTCTTTAATTGGACTCCAGCACTACTTCCGCACAATTAAAATGCATTAAGTACAAAATTAGTTCCAATTTAGCAGACTTGAAGTATACCAGTTTAGTATACTAAAAGTACAACTGTAGGGAATTTTATTAAGTACATAAATATGAAAATGTATTTGTAGTATACTTTAGCATGAAATAAATGTATTTCAAATACATTTAAGTATATTTATTTTTCACTAGGGTGGAACACGGGCACTCTGACTGGTCCAGGCCTATACATAGCTCCATATCATCAGGGTGTTATGTAATGTATAATGTGGTGCATTCCTTCAATAGCTATCATTAAAATTGTTACTTTCTGTCCTTATGTTGGTCTGCTCCACAAATATGCAATGTCTGTTGCCAACAGGTAAAGCCAGTTTGCAGATCTTAGACAGTCGGAGTTGACCATTTGCTGTTCAGATTTTAAAATTCATGTAGTGTATTTCAGCCTTTTTAGCAGGGAATGCTACTTTTTCACTGCTTATTCACATTGTTTAAATATTTACAATTTCTTAATTTTGGAGTTATTTAAACAGAATGAGTACACAATACCACAAAGTGCATGTGTTTTATTCCAGACATTTTAAAGTGTTTATTCGTAAAATTCTGCTAATTATATAATCATTCATTGAATTATAATAATCAGTTATACTTATTTAATATGACTAGCATTAAAACCATCATGAGACAGAATAACAGGATGCAATCTAGCCTAGATATGGGTTAAATGAGACATTAATGCCTTTCTCTGAGATTGCTGCCATTTCAACAACAAAAATAAGAGTACTTTCTTGCCATTTAGAAAAACATGTATCAACCACATAATTTCCATGATTTTCACTTTGCCTCAGATTCCCCCCACCCTCCTGGACCTGGAATCGCAAACACTGCAGTAATAGTTCCAACACAAATTTCTGCTCATAAAACCCATGATTTTTAAATAAGCTTTCATTTGTACTGTATTTGGGTCATGCCATTAGGATTTGCAGGTGAGACATTTTAAGTTAAGAACTATGAACTCTATTGTGGTGTCTAAAGAAAAATATAGGGTTTCCAGAAGGTGAAGAGTGTAAAATGTTTCTATCTCTCCTGACGCAACAGTCTCACTCCCAACTCGTCATATATTGACGCTTGGTCAGGACCACTTGGCGTCGCTTTTTGACGCTCAAGTTACCCTTTAGCGTCATTTTTCGAAGCACAGGGTCCTCCATTATTTTCAGTTGTTTGTCTTAATTTAATGGTTTTCATGCATTTGTATAAAATATAAATAATTTTATATAAATTTATACTTTCATTGGAACATGTAACCCCACCCCAACCCTAAACCTACCCACTTCTGAACAATATAAAACACATAACAGGCAAATAAAAGTACAGTCACGGGTGTTTATTGCAAAAAACCAACCATAAACAAGCAGTATAAATGCATTACAAACATGTCGTGTTGCATTCCAAGTCTTCTGAAGCCATACGATATCTTTATGCGAAGAAGAGAGTAAAACATAAGGTTTTAATCTCTTAAAATGATCCCGCTCCGTTAACCTGCTCACATCACATCTCATTCAAAAAGATACTCCCATAGCATGCACTGAAAAAAATGACTCATTGAATTTACTAAATTTTTTTAATGTAAGTGGGTGCAATCAATTTATTTTTGCTACATATAAATAAATTTAGTTGACTAACTATCAACTAAATTTATTTAAATGTAGCTAAAATAAATTGATTGCAACCACTTACCTTAAAAAAAATTTAGTAAATTCAGTGAGTCATTTTTTTCAGTGTGACACAATCGGTCACGAGACACACGTGTCTATTCCTCTCACAAATCAATCGTTTTGGCTTGAAAGACTTGAAATATTAATATATATTTTTTAATAAATTATGATTTATGAATTATATCTTGTGCTTTAGACAAATTGTAGGTTCAGGGGCAGGGGTTGGGTTACCTGCTCATAAATGTGTAATTAGTGCAAGATAAATAAAACTGTTGTGATTGTTTACGTTGAGGGGGAAAAAAATAAAAAATAAAAAATTCACACCCCAACATATTGGGCAATAATATTGCCATTATTGCGCATATATTATATTGCATATAATTTTATTTATATATATATATATATATATATATATATATATATATATATATATATATATATATATATATATATATATATATATATATATATTAATCATGACGATAAGCCTTTTGCGTCAGCATACTGACGCTAAGGGTTTCTTATTTAAAGCAATGTAGGACCCTGCACGTCGAAAAATGATGCTAAAGCGGTACCCTGTGCATCAAAAAGCGACGCCAAAGTGTCCTGACCAAGCGTCAATATGTGACGAGTTGGGAGTGAGACTGTGTTGCCTGACAAGGTGCTGTTCTTCTATTTAACTGTATTAGTGTTTGATTCACAGGAACCCAGATCCGGAAGCTGACTAGTCTCAGTCTGAGACATCACACCCACAGTCCTGGAGTGTGGAGTGACCTCTCTGACATGCCAAGAAATGTTTTATGAACTCTCCTTCAACTGCAGTGCTGCTGGTAAAGCCAAAAATGCAAAAATGCCTTTTACTGATCATCAACAGTGAATCTTTCACAGATATTTTGTTTATACAGGTATAGCAAAGTTAGCAAGGTTAAGAGGTAAAAGTCACTGAAAGCAGTAAAGAAAAATGAGGTCCAAGCAAAGCAGGAAAAAAAAAAAAAAAAAATTCTGAAGCATAATATGCAAGTTCATTAAAAAGCACATCTTCTTGGATGGTCATGCAATTCTTTAGAGCTGCATTACACTCTTAAAAATAAAGGTGCTTCACGATGCCATACAAGAACCTTTTTGTCTAAATGGCTCCATAAAGAACCTTTAACATCTGAAGAACCTTTCTGTTTCACAAAAGGTTCTTTTTTTGGCGAAAGAAGGTTCTTCAGATTATAAAAATAAGGTAAAACAGAGATGGTTCTTTCAAGAATCTTTGACTGAATGGTTCTTTGTGGAACCAAAAATGGTTCTTCTATGGCATTGCTGTGAAGAACATTTTAAGCACCTATATTTTTAAGAGTGTAATCCATTTACACAAAGCAATATTTTATGTAGTCTATAATCATAAATGTAATTATTTATTTTTAATTTTACCTCATTTTTTATAGTGTTGTAGTACTTCAAGACCAGTCTTGAGGGGTTAAGACCATTTTGTCTTGTCTTGGCCTCAGGATTTTGTTTCAAGACCTGTCAAGACCACAACTGTGGGGATATCACTAAATTGCCAGTACATTGTCCAATTTATTTAGAACCATCATTAGAACCATCATATAATTGGATATAAAACTTCCTGCTTTAAATGCAATCAATAACTAACTAAATAACAATAATAAATAATTTGACTTAGACCAGTGGATTTATTTATTTACTTAAAGGGGTCCTATTATGCTTTTTCACTTTTTGAATTTTAGTCAGTGTGTAGCGTGTATGTTTGGGCATAAAAAGATCTACAAAGTTACAAATCTCAAAGTCCACTCCAAAGAGATATTTCGTTTTTAAAAAAATCCCTTTTCAAGAACTACAATGAACGGCTCGTTTGGACTACAAAGTTGTTTTCCTGTATTTGTGACATCAAAAATTGGCCCTTTAGAATATCATTAAAATAAATCCCGCCTCCGGAAATTCAAATGCACTTTTCAAAATCGAAACCCGGTGCTGGTGTTTTTATATCACTGTATTTCTGAAGGAAACCGACTGTCTTCAGAAAATTTTGGATGTCGTTTTCATTTCATCTTGCATGTAATGTATGATAAAGCAGCGTTTGTGAGCGGAGCTCTGCTTTGTGTACAGCGTTACCGGGGAAACCTCACTCTCTCCCACTACAACAGCGCCTCCCGCTGGCAGAGAATTAATTTGCTTTTAGTCATTCTGCCTAGCTGTTCGCCAATCACAACGCACTGGGACAGCTAACCAATCACAACACATTTTGTTTTTCGGAAGGCGGGCCTTCGTCAAACCCGGAACTAATCGAGCCGTTTGTGTCAGGCTGGGGAGGAAGGTATTGTAATAATGTAAATTATGTGAAAAATAATGCGTATTTCGAACCACCAAGCATGAGAGCATGTTCTAGTACACCCCTAAAACGAAATCAAGACTTTGTAAAAGAACATAATAGGACCCCTTTAAAGCCCCCCCTTATTGTCCACAATTATTTGAAGGCCCTTCCACTAACCCAAAATGTTTTAGAGCTTACCATGACTAGAAAAGATGTATATTCATCAAAAAATTAACCAAATACTTAGAAATATCTTGTTTTTTTGAGTTGTTTTAGTTTATTTGAATGTTTGTTTTGCATTATTTTAAATAATTTTAAGTTCTGTCATGACAACTCTCGGAGGGATTGGCATGGTAATGTACATGACAATGTTAATGTATTTGGTCTTGGCGGAATAGATCTGCTGCAGCAGAGCAAGTACAGAGACTTGCTACTGCCAATACATCCATAGTATGCTGCTGTGAACATATAGGAAATACCGCTGCTGCACATAATATATAACACATATGAATAACCCAATATAGCATACATGAATCACCTCATAGCAGATCTATACAGGTGGAGCTGGGGAAGGTGGAGGGTTTCTGAGGTGCGCTGCTAAACTGCTACAGCAAAAGAAAGCCAGGTATTTCAATATTGAGCAGTGAGCTCATTGGCTACTGATACAGGAAAAAAAAAACAATCAGCTGAGCCATATGATAATGATGTCATTAGATCAGATTGAGTTGGACCTATCGGACTGCACCAACTTAGAGTTTCATGCCAGAATTCTATATTTCTGTCATGACAACTCTCGGAGGGATTGGCATGGTAATGTACATCAGAGGCATCATGCCCATTCACAGTTATTCAGATTTTGAGCCAAGTGGATTTTGAATGCAGCATCCAAAAGACAAAAAATAGCCAATTAATATTTTCTATATTTAATACAATCACACTGGTGTGATTAGATCGTTCAGTGCGTCATCATCAGCTGCTTAATTCAAATCTGGATTCGCTGGCTGGTGCTGAGTCAGATACAGACGCGTTTGTACAGCACTGCATTATAACCAATCACACACAATTCTATTGAGCTTATGAATGCAATGACCAATCAGAGGTGTTCAGATGAGTCATCGCTAAACTGCCTAAAATGTTTTCTTCACTTGCTCTCTCCCCCCCCTGCTGATGAAACTGCAAACTATGTTCTTCAGTAAATTTCTCTTTAATTTATCGCATCTCTGACTCCTGGTCTTTGTTCATCATACCTGGTCTTTGGGTTTTAACTGTAATTCCCCAACAAAGTACCGAGACTTGCTACTGCCAATACATCCACAACATGCCGCTGTGAGCATGTAGGAAATACTGCTGCTGCACATATAACACACATGAATAACCCCCCACAAACCAGGAGAGATGGAACACAATACAATACAAGCCAATATATGCATGCCGCTGAATATAAGGATAAACCGCTGCATCAGTGGACATGCATGTATCCACACACATAAAGATGAACAGACAAGGAAGGACAAGACACCACCACAAAGCAGATCTATCACCAAGACATATGTACTGCTGCTGCTCCGAAGAGCCATGTGAACCGCATGTAATACTATCTATGTGTGCCTGGGCTACCACGCCGACCGGCTTAACACTAGTGGCCTATGACTATGTGAGCCTTGGCTACCACGCCAACCGGATTAACAATAGTGGCCTACGACTATGTGTACCTGGGCTACTACGCCGATTGGCTTAACTCTAATTAGACTCGCACTATGTGTAATGTTAATTAACAAAATGGATATGTTGCAATCCGATAGATAAGACTCTAGCATCCACCTGAGAAAATATCATAATTTAGTCATTTGATAGCTGCTGTTACTTTCTACACTTCATCAGTCCCAGCGGCAGCGTAACAGCTCGCTAATTCATGTTCGTGCAATGAAGACGGACAAAGTTAGCCAATGCATGCCATTTACTCTCTTATGTAGTTAAAAGTTATCAGGGTTACAGTGCACAAAACTCCTGGTTGGACTGACTTGAATGAACGGAAATAAAGTAGAATATAAATGTTCTTTCTCCGTTTCCTGAACTACACAGCACAGCTAGAGCACACATCACACGAGCACAATTCTCCGAACTATATTACCCATAATGCATTTCATTCAGGACTACATCAACTATAGATAGTGATCTTAAGTGATAACTCTTAATTCCCTTTTTATCGCAACACTGTGATTATGAATAAGCGCGTGCTTCTGACACTGTGTGCAGCTGAAATCAACCACACACTCATCACAATGAAAACACTGACCTTAGAAATAACGAACGTGAACATTGAGATTACGCCGATGTAAATGATAAACCCCAGTTGAAATGCATACACAAGAATGCTTATTTCATTTAACCTGTTTCATGTCCGTTACTATCGGAGTGTCCTCAGAGCGATTACATGCTCTAAACTGCCTTTGCTCCAGCTGTATAAACACAGATGCTAAATGCTGCTGCTAATATGCTTAAAATTTCGCTGATGCATACAACGCAAACTGCAAACATGACACTTAGTTTAAAGTTTATGCTTGCTCATTTTTGAATTCAATTAGGCAGACCACGCAAATATACACAGCGATATGGATTAAAAGCGCATTCACTTATCTTAGATGTTGATTTCAGCTGTTCTGAAGTATGCTGCCAAACTTGCTACAGCAACAGAAAGCCAGGTATTTAAATATTGAGCAGTGAGCTCATTGGCTACTGATACAGGAGAAAACCAATCAGCTGAGCCATATGATAATGATGTCATCAGGTCAGATTGAGTTGGACCTATTGGACTGCGCCAATTTAGAGTTTCATGCCAGAAATCTATTTATCCTGAAGCCTCCTTGAAAGTTTGTTGAGGCACCCTAGTAGGGTTATGCTGGGTCAAAAATGAATGGTTAATTGTCAAAAATGTCACCAAAATTAATACAAATACCCACAAAATTCAAGATATTGTTGCAAAAAAGTATTTGTATGAGATCTGTAGGGTAGACCGAGTACATTTGAGACATGTACAGTTGAAACACCTGAAATAACTTGCATACACAAGAACCTTGAGCCGTAATTTTTGCTCCAAACGTGTATTAGTGTTCTCTTTGATCGTGGGAAATTTGAAATGTGTGCTTCTTTCCATACCGAAGATATCGGCAAAAGTTTTTTTTTTTCCAAGGTGAGATTTTCATTTCACCATGTCCCTTCCACAATGAATAGCTTATTGTTCTTTTATGATTGTTAAACAACATATATCATTGCAAACGTTACTCTGTGTTCTAAAAATAGACATTTTATGAAACTGTGCCATGTAAGGTCTTTTCATAATCTAGAGAAACGTGCAAGCATGTCAGTGGGGTACGGTTGAGACACAGTGTATCAACTCTACCCGGATTGGTGTTCTATTGCTTCACATGCTTTTTAGTTGTACAGTGTTATAATAATAGGATAAAAGTCACATTTACTCATATGATACGCAAATTCTGTTAAAAAATGATATTTGTGATATTTCAACTGTCTATTACTAATGGACATATTTTCTAACATGAATGTTAAAAGGATTACATAGCATTTTAAGAAATATACAAGGTGGTAAAGTGGGTACAGTTGAGACACCCTTTAGGTTGCTACTGTATACAGTAACAGTTCAATCAAAATGAAAATAAAATGCATACAGAGGCTGTGTGTGTTTGTGTACTGCTATTACCTACATTATGGGGACCAAATGTCCCCACAAGCATAATAATACCAGTAAATTCTAACCTTATGGGAATATTTTTAGGTCCCCATGATGAAACAAGTTTGTAAATCATACAGAATGATTGAAAATGTAAAAATGCGGAAAGTTTTGAGTGATGCGTAGGTTTAGGGGTAGTGTTATATAATATACAAGTATGTATATTGTTATTTTTACTGTTATGTTTACAGTTGTACTGTTTGCCATATATTTTCTAGTGTTAAATATTTGTTCCTATTTTGTTTAACTGAATCTGAATTAAATAAAGTAACTAAATACATTTATTTTTAAACTGTAATTATTTAAAACTGTAATTTTGTAATTTATTATATTTGCAATAAATGGTTAGCCAGCTTTAGAGCATTAAGAATGGGTGTCTCAACTGTACCATGCTACTGTTTCAACTGTACACCATATGGGTACAGTTGAGACAAAAATGCACCTCGTGTTTATGAGCTAATTGTGGAAAATATAAACTACTTATGGCTATTATCAATTTATGATATTTTAGTACACAAGCAAAATAAATATCATGTGAAAAATCACTTCATTTCAGCATCTAGTTTTTGTGTAGTAATGAAAAAAGCAGAAAGTGTCTCTACTGTACTCAGTCTAACCAATTCAGAAGCAGTTTCTGTGCCAGTGCAAAGATGAATTCTGTTGTTAGTGATTTCATTTGATTTTAAACAGCTCCATATAGTGTCTTATTATTCTAATTGTTTTTTTTTTTTTTTTTTTTTTTTTTTTTATTAAATATTAGATTTTGTGGATGTGGATCTTTTAGATTAATTTGAGCAGTGCTGGTCTGGTCTGGTCTTGGTCTTGGTCTTGGTCTTGTGGTCTCAACACACATTGCTCTTGGTCTCGGATTAAGTGGTCTTGACTACAACACTAATTTATTTTAAGGTTATTTAAATATTTTCTGTCTACAAATATACTAAACATTGTACAATGTGACAAATTTTTCTGACAGTACATTTGTTAGATTTACCCAACATACCACTAGAACATATTAACTGACATAAATGTTTAGTGTATACATTTCCAATCAGCTGTAGATGTTATTAATAATGACCATACTAAGTAAAAGTATAATACATATTTCATAAACCAGCTAAGAACAGACTGTTCATCAGGTTGGTATTTAGGGCCTTAACCTTTGAGTACTATAACCTTAGGACTACAAAATTATATATTTTTTAAGACATCTCTTTTTTAAAACAATCTGTAACTGAACAACATCTACAAGTCACATTTACTACCTTTACTCCATAACAGAGGTTCCTTGCATTTAACCCCTTTTCATTAACAAAACATTGTGAGTGATATTAAAATATTCTGTCAGTAATTTCTGACTTACTTTATTTTAAGGTCCTGATAAAATATGCATACTGTAGTCTTGTGCTTCTTAACATTTTTATTTTAAAAAAAGACATATAAAGATAAAAAGGCAAAAGATAAAAAGATATATATAACCTGAAATCCGGAAATGTTGGGACATTTTAAAAATTTGAATAAAATGAAAACTAAAAGACAATAGAACATAGATAACATAACAAATGTTTAAACTGAGAACTTTTACAGTTTTCTGCACAAAATGAGCTCATTTCAAATTTGATGCATGCTAAAGGTCTCAAAATAGTTGGGACGGGGGCAAGTTTACCATGGTGTAGCATCTCCTCTTCTTTTCAAAACAGTTTGAAGACGTCTGGGCATCGAGGTTATGGGTTCTGGAGTTTTGGTGTTGGAATTTGGTCCCATTCTTGCCTGATATGGGTTTCCAGCTGCTGAAGAGTTCGTGGTCGTCTCCGATATATTTTTCATTTCATGATGCGCCAAATGTTCTCTATAGGTGAAATATCTGGACTGCAGGCAGGCCAATTCAGCACCCGGACTCTTCTACTACGAAGCCAGGTTGTTGTAATAGCTGCAGTTTGTGGTTTTGCATTGTCCTGCTGAAATACACGTTGTCTGGAGGGGAGAATATGTTGCTCTAAAACCTTTATATACCTTTCAGCATTCATAGTGCCTTCCAAAACATGCAAGCTGCCCATACCGTATGCACTTATGCACTCCCATACCATCAGAGATGCTGGCTTTTGAACTGAATGCTGATGACACGCTGCAAGGTCTCCCTCCTCTTTAGCCCGGAGGACACGGCATCTATGATTTCCAACAAGAATGTCGAATTTCGACTCGTCTGACAATAGAACACTTTTCCACTTTGAAACAGTCCATTTTAAATGAGCCTTGGCCCACAGGACACGACGGCGCTTCTAGACCATGTTCACATATGGCTTCCTTTTTGCATGATAGAGCTTTAGTTGGTGTCTGCAGATGGCACGGCGGATTGTGTTTACCGACAGTGGTTTTTGGAAGTATTCCTGGGCCTATTTAGTAATGTCAATGAAAGAATCATGCCGGTGAGTGATGCACTGTCGTCTGAGGGCCCGAAGACCACGGGCATCCAACAAAGGTCTTCGGCCTTGTCCCTTACGCAGAGATTTCTCCAGTTTCTCTGAATAATTTGATGTTATGCACTGTAGATTATGAGATTTTTGCCTTTGCAATTTGACGTTGAGGAACATTGTTTTTAAAGTATTCCACAATCTTTTTACGCACTCTTTCACAGATTGGAGAGCCTCTGCCCATCTTTACTTCTGAGACTCTACCTCGCTAAGACATCCCTTTTATAGCTAATCATGTTACAGACCTGATGTCAATTACCTTAATTAATTGCTAGATGTTCTCAAAGTTGAATCTTTTCAAAATTTCTTGCTTTTTTTAGCCCTTTGTATTTCGAGACCTGTAGCAGGCATCAAATTTGAAATGAGCTAATTTAGTGGATAAAAGTGTAAAATTTCTCAGTTTAAACAGTTATCTATGTTCTATTATGAATAAAATATTGGCTCATGTGATTTGAAAGTGTTTTAGTTTTCATTTTATTCAAATGTAAAAAACGTCCCAACAGTTCCAGAATTCAAGTTGTATATATATTTCAAATTCCATATCTGCAATACCATAATACAGCTTGAATGAGTAAATTTTCTTCACACAACATTTAACATGAAAGGTGTATTCACATTTGTATATAGCATAGAAATTGAACAGTATATAAGAGTTTGGATAAGTTTAAAACTCCCAAGTCACAACATGTATTAGATAGACAGATTAAATTTCATCTTAACACAGTGATTTTTGATTGTCTCTAAATTCAGTTGTAAATTTAGAATATACTTTTGTGCATTATATATATATATATATATGTATGTGTGTGTGTATATATATATGTATGTGTGTGTATATATATATGTATGTGTGTGTATATATATATATGTATGTGTGTGTGTATATATACTGTATGTGTGTGTGTATATATACACACACACATATGTGTGTATATATGAATGAAATAACCTCTGTCTTCTCAAGGATTAGGATAAAAGCCATTAATTGCTTTTGAGCACCTTTGAGCTTAGTACATGAAGGCCCCTGAACCCATCAAATTGTTAAAAATTGAACAGAATTGGAATAGACCTGAGACTGATAAAATACAGTATGATTACAAAAAAATGCTTCTTATGTCATGCAGTGCAACTTAAAATATATAAAATTAACACTGCCCAGTAATTTAGATAAAAAAATAACTCTTTAAGAGAACTCAATATTAAAAAAGAAGAATGTTTTCTTTTTTGATTCTATTTCTATTTTTCACATCAACAAAGCTTAAAATTACCTCACTGAATAAATAATGCATCACTCCAAACAGGATCAATCCATTATTGAGATGAAGTAAAAATATCCAATGAGGTAAAATGCACAGATGCACAACATGTGATGCTGTAATGCTGTGTAACAGAGACATGTCTCTATTGTCATTTATCATTAATGATGGATAAAAATTATCAGAAATCTTATGACAACCTGCATGCTTTGGGAAATGATGGGAAATAGACCTCAATCCATATTTCTATCCCTTCTTTTGGTAACATACAGAATATAACATGTAAATGTCAGATGTTAGGTCAACAGGGCGAGAGACAAGCTTGTGCTTCCCATTCTGGTTTTCCTCCCAAAGGTAGGTCATGCCATTGTCTGTGGCAGGAGAGCTGCAGTGATCCAGGGACACATAAAGCCAAGGGTCTTTGATGAAATTTTCAGATTTCATATTGACTTGCCACACAACTTTCAAAACCACATGACGCAGATCATTTTCAAGTGCCACACTCTCCACTTTGCCAAAGAACACTAGAAACACACACAGATAAAAAAGAAATCATTTAGTCTACTTCCAAACAATGTTTAGTATTTCATGTTTAGCATTTCATATTCAAGAGCATCACCTGTTTTATTGCACATTTCAGGGATCAGGTCTGTTAGTGGCTTAAGTCTGTATTCTGCAGGAGAGCTGTTAGGCTTTGGTGTTGGTTTGAGACGTTCAGCACAGCAGCTCCACAGGGATGTGTTGTAGTAGTAATGTCCACAGCAACGGTGGTTTGGTTTGGTGTCATACAGTATGGAATTGGTTGAGGAGGAACAGCAAGTTTGATTATTATATTGCAGCAATAGGCTTCCACAGCACTCTGCTTTTCCATGTAAAGGGGTTAGGTTGTAGAGATGACCTGAGCAGCATCTCAAGAACTGGTTGTGGTGGTCATAGACTTTTGAACCACAACAGAAATTGCCATTCTTCTTGTTGTGGCTAAATAGAACAAACAACAACAACAACAAAGTTTGAAAGAAAAGTCATTCAAGAGGTTTTAAAATTATTAAGGGTTTATCGGGTGGCCTGGATGACTGAGAGACTTTTCTAGAGCTGTGCTATATGAATATGTCTTCTTTGAAAAATGTAGTGCCAGAAAGCATATTCTTATGCTGTCTCTGCATGTGAGACTTCAGTTAGACTTGAATTTCCAGTTACAGACAAAGCCTCGTTTGTCAAGACAGCGTGGGTAGAATGAAATCAGGCTACAGGCCAAACAATAACTCTGCAATTTTTTAATGGTTTTGCCTAAAGCTACTAGATTATCAGAGATTCACACAGGTACTGCTATCTGTTTCCTGACCTGAGACCTATCTGAGCAGGAACATGCAGAGAAAGACACAATAAAAAGTTATTCCCACAAAACATTATCCATACTTGTGAGAAATATGTTATTCTACATGAGGCAGGTTGCCCCTGTTTGGTGGATGTGTTGTTAAAGGGGTCATATGACGTTGCAAAAAAGAACAGTATGTGTATTTGGTGTAATGCAATGTGTTTATGCGGTTTAAGGTTCAAAAAACACATTATTTGCCACATACTGTACATTATTGTTGCTCCTCTATGCCCCGCCTTTCTGAAACTCGCCGATTTTTACAAAGCTCATCCTTCTGAGAAGCGAGGCGTGCTCTGATTGGCCAGCTATCCAGTGTGTTGTGATTGGCCGAATACCTCAAGTGTGAGACGGAAATGTTATGCCCTTTACCGTATTGTGATGCTGTGTCCCGGTGCGATGACACAAAAACAATAAAACCCATTACAAATGAGGCATTTGTTGCATCCAGTGGAGACATAATTACTGATTATAATGACTTATACTGTCTTTTTACGTGTCGCGTTGCATCGTGCCGCATAAACATTACCATGTCTGCATTTGTGATCAGAGAAAAGACAAACAACAAGCACTACTCTACACAGCTCAAAACTCACGTTTGAATAGTCAGTGGCAAATTCTGTAAATATGAAACATACTTACAGGCTGTGAGTCAGAAGTGCCAGACTGTCCTTACAAAGTTGGAATTGCCCCACTTTACAGAAACAGTCTTTGAGCACAGCTGGCAGGCTACTCCCAGGTTCAGGAAATAGTCCTCCGTAAAATGCACTGCACACACTCTAATATTTGGGTTGAACTGTTCTGGAACAGTGTTGTAAATACAATTTAACCACTGATTTCTAGTTGTGTCCTCTTTTGGAAGCCCAAAGTAAGTAGTTTCGCTTTCACAACAAAACACAGCGTCTCCAGGACATGGCGCCGGTGGCAGCAACAATACTACAGCGAGAATAAAAGTCCCGCCCTCTTTCTTTGCGTATACGCTTGGGCGGTGTTTTGCAAATCTCCCCACACCGTGATGTAGACATGTGGGGGCGTGTTTGAATGAGCCATTTTAGGGGGGCGTGGTCGAGTCTTAACTTTTATAAAGAATATCTCTTTGGTTTTGAGACTTTAGTCTTTGCAACTTCAGGGATCTTATCTATGCACAAACAGCTTGTAACACTCCAAAGAGAAAGGAAAACTTGAAATCGCATCATATGACCCCTTTAAGATTAAGGGTCAAGGTTTGCATGATTGCAAAATGAATCAAAACATAATGAAATTATATAAAACATGAGCAAAAAAGTACTAAGTGCACTTTTAAATCAAATCTTTATAATCTGTGGGCCTACCTGTGTCCATTACAGCAAATATGCGTGCGAGGATTGAAGGTTTGTCCTCCACAGCAGTGCTCGCCAAGACGAGGACGGGTCAACATTTGGCAAGTAGTGTTTCCTGGAGTATATATAACACCTCCAACACACTCTGACTGCTCAGGCACATTGAGATGAAGGGTTCCATTACAGCACAGCACATTGTCATCTGACAGAGTGTAAGCATCTACCCCACAGCACTGAAAGATACAGGTATACATAGTACTGTAAAATAATGTATGCATAATATATGTATACATATTTAAATAATGTATGTAAAGTTTTTGAATACGTATACTCTCATTTCTCCAAATACTTAAAGGGGTGGTTGACTCTTTTTTTCTAGGCTTTATTGTGTTTATGGGGTGCAGTCTAACGTGTTTATGCTTCGTTTTTCAAAAAACACATTATTTTTCATATAATTTACCTTTTTTCTACACCCCTCTGTCCCTTCTCCAATGAACGATATGATGATTTCCTGGTTTTATGAAGCCCCGCCCTCAGAAATACGCAATGGGCTCAGATTTGTTAGCTGGCCCAGTGTGTTGTGATTCGCTAAATCGCCAAGTGTGCGTTAAGAAACATCATGCCCCTCACCTCAGAATGTGCTCTGGTTGTATTGTAAACAATGGCGTAGTAAATATTGCTTATTAATTTGAGCCCGATTGAGACCCAGAGAATATTAGTGAAGAGGATCGTGTAGAACCTGTAAGAGATGTGCTTGCACAGGTTCTACACGATCCTCTTCACTAATATTCTCTGGGTCTCAATCGGGCTCAAATTAATAAGCAATATTTACTACGCCATTGTTTACAATACAACCAGAGCACATTCTGAGGTGAGGGGCATGATGTTTCTTAACGCACACTTGGCGATTTAGCGAATCACAACACATGGCGTCCATGTTTAATGCTTCTCGTAGCTATGTGAAAATGATCTGAATATGAGAGAGAGAGAGAGAGAGAGATGCAGAGCAGATCGTGTGCAGAGCGGAGGGCATGAGGAACAGGATTAAGAACCACTGCTTTAGAACATTGATTTTGAAACTTGTGAATCCATTAGAATCGTTAGAAGACAGAATCACGATTTTTGCATGCACCCCTAGTTTAGATGGCATGGCAACAACTCTTCTTCTTCTCTAAAGAAGCACATGGCCTTCCCCCTTTGTTGTATGTTCCCAGGGGTGGGGTTTATGTAAATTTCTGGGTTTGTGATGTCACGAACCCGGGACATAGCTCGTTGAAGTCCCTACGATCCATTTTGTAGGCATTAAACTGCCATAATTTTAAAAGACAATATCTCCGTTTGCACTGAACTTCCAGCGTCGTAACTTTGCAGATATTGTTTATGCTTAAACAGCAACATTACACACTAGCTAAAGTTAAAAAAGTGAAATCACAATCAACCACCCCTTTAATAAGCACATATTACTGAAAATAATAGTGTTCAGAGAAATGTCCAATTTATTTGAATTTCTGCAAAACTAAGCTTTAGGTCAAAAAGCAATACCTTAGTAAGTGCTGATGCCTTCTTATGCAGTTTCCCTGAGCAACAAATTTTTTCATGGGTATTGTAGGTTTCTGATCCACATTTCAAGTCTATAGCAGAATGAGTAAGAGTGTGAGATTTTTACTACAATAACCATACAATAACCATAATTTCCAATGAAGACATGATTACTTAAGATGGACACCTGAAAAATGTTAGGTTAGGCATGAACTAAAGAGACTATAAAATGATATGTAGGAACTAATTAGATCACTGTCCAATCAAAAGACAGATATGAACATATTTTATACAATGAGGATGGCAAATGCTTTACCTGATAATATGGGTTGAGTGCTTGAGATTTCCGGTCACACATAAAACCAAACAAACAAAATCACACACGAAATTATATTAGTAGCCTATAATTTTAAAATAATTATTTAATAGACCTCCATTGTAAGAGAATATATATATATATATATATATATATATATATATATATATATATATCCTATCAGGGCCGGTTCTAGCCATTTGGAGGCCCTAGGCAAAATTTATGTTGGAGGCCCCCCACCCCCAATAAAAAGCACTTGAAACAAATATGATTCCTAACTTTTTTTATTTATACATTTCATTTTAAACGGTGTATGTTTTTACTTATATAGTACCGGTCAAAAGTTTGGGCACATTACTAGTTTTAATATTTTTGAAAGTCGCTTATGATCATCAAGTCTGCATTTATTTGATCAGAAATACAAAAACTATAATAAACTATAATATTGTGAAATTTAATTAATGGTTTCCTATTTTTATCATACTTTAAAATATCTATTTCTGTGAGTCATAGCTGAATTGTCAGCATCAATTTAATACATCCTTATGAATAAAAGTATTAATTTCTTTAAAAAAATACTGACCCATTGGATTGCAAACATCTGAATGGTATTGTTACAAAAGATTTCAATTTTAAATAAAGTTTTTTTTTTTTTTTTACTTCTCTCTCTCTCTCTCTCTCTATATATATAATATTTCAAACACATTAAAAACTGTAATGTCCAAAATTTTGACCGGTGCTGTACGTACATATTAATCAAACTTTATCTAAGGTAAACTCTTTTTTTGTTTGTTGAGGATGTTATAGCGATGTTGTTATTATTATTATTATTATTATTATTTTGAAGTATTTATTTATTTTTTCCAGTAATTTATTCACAGTTCCTGAATATCACTTGTTAGACCTATATCAAGTAAATGAGCATCAGTATTTTTATATATTTTTTTCCCTAGCTGGGCATGGGCAGGATTTCCCCCTTCCATTTAACCAATATTAACTAGCCTACAGATATTGTCATATTATTAATATTAATAAATATGATATGTATTGTATTGCTACCTTAAATATGCACTATATAGCCTACACAAATCCAGTGTAAGTGAAAGAGATGCTAGTTAATTGAAACTGAAAGTGTTATGTTAGAGCAGTAATGTAGGCTAATCATCAGCACAACTGAGAAGTTACACATATCTGAGGTAGGCTCGTTTTTTTTTTTTTTTTTTTGTTTTTTTTTTTTTTTTTTTGAAAAAAATGAAAATGGTCTAAAGTTCGTGTGTTTGCCTTTTGAATTTGAATACAAACTTCTTAGTTGTTACTTTTGAAGCTATTTTGCTAGTCAGCTCCCGGCGTGATGTAATTTACTGTACGCGCAAATTCAAAGCTTCGCGCGTCAACAGCGCTTGCGCTTTTTTAAACTCGTAATAAAGCGGTGAATGATCTGTCCAGAAATAACGCTAGTCGATAGAACAAGTTTATATTTAAAATACATTGCTCAGAGCTTATCATAGCCTATATCACAATTCAGTGTTTTAAACCACATGAAATTTATTTTAGGTTTCAGACATTTAAATTAATTACTAGCAAAAAGACATTAGTTAAATGCATGGATTTGTGAGTTTGTTACTGGTGTCTAAGGAAAGCTGCAATAATAATTCTTTTAATTAAAATCTGACGACGTATTTTATTCACGTAAAGGGTGTGTAGTTAAATATAAAGTTAACTCTATTCTTCTCCTAGTTCAACAGTGACTTACTTTTATGTAGGCTATTTCGGGAGAAATGGGTGAATTTACGTGATGTTAATCCAAAGATCCCTCTGAATGAGCATTATAAAGTTTTCAAACGACAAACAAAAAGTTTTCAAACATTTACTTACATTTGACAATTTTTTTCAGTTTAGCGTGTTAAAAATATTTAACGTAGTTAACGCAGGCGCGGAGATAGGGTCGGCCACCCCACTCAGAACTGCTGTTTCTGTCTCATTTTTTTTTTTGACAAGAACCATCGTTTATTTAAACGCAGAACGTCTTTATGACCAAATCAAAGTGGAGACCTTTCAGACGCGCGCTCCAACTTCGCCTTAGCGCCAGGCGCGAGTCAAACGAGAGCGGAAATGCGCCACCGCGCGCTGTAGGCTGTATCCTTTCATATCAAATCGAGAAAGAAACAAGAAGCATGCAATGTCGTAGTTATGTCATCGGTTAAGCCATGAAGTTACCAAAAAGGCAATTAAAGCTAAAACTGTGTGTGTATGTATTTGTTATATGAGTCACATTTAATTACAAGTCTCTGAAATGCAGTGGTTTTACAAACTGTATTGGAGCACACCAGCACTGTCTCCCTCATCTAACACCCTCGGTTCAACTCAATTCAGTTAGTAGAGACTTTAAGACCTGAAGTGGGTCAGAATAGGTAAAGAGTGATGCGTGTCAGATTCGCGTCACATTCAACAACGGCAGCTCTTAAAGAAATAGCAGCCTAAAAACCTAATAACCAGCTGCTGTGCACTGTTAGACATTTCTGTAATGTCTACAGTAATTTACTGTATATCACCCAGTAATACTGCAAATTCCCTTTACAGTAAATAACTGTAATACCCTTTGCATCATGGGAATTTTCTGTGACGTCAAACTCCACATACAGAGACTTACTGTATTTTTTAAACTTGGTGTATACTACTGTATTTGCCGTAACGGCCTCTTTGGTGCCATTCTATTGAGGTTGTGTGTGTGTGTGTGTGTGTGTGTGTGTGTGTGTGTATATATATATATATATATATATATATATATATATATATATACACACACACACACACACACACACACACACACACACACACACACACATACATATTAGTGCTGTCAATCGATTAAATATATATACACACACACCCCCACTGCGACTGTGCCCTAGTAAGGTTGCTTGTCCCCTGCCCCTCCGGAGGTTTGTGCATGCCACTGTTTATAATGTATATACTGTATATACTTATGTTGTCTCTAGGAAGTATTTTTGTCTGTCTGTGTGACTCACCGGGTGGGAGGAGGGCCTTGCTGGCATTCAGTTTTTCTATCAGAATCTGTGAGAATAAGATTCAGATTATGATCTACTAAAACAAATGGTAGATCTATTACTTTGACTAAAAACACATGAAAGATTACAGTACATGACGTCTTTGTTCCACTGTTTAGCCACTTGCACCACATTTCTTTAATTATTTATCTAATAATCGCTGTAAGAGCTGTATACACACCTGTTGCTTCTGAACAGCAAGTTTCATTTTTAGGCTTTACTTCTAGTGTAGTGTTAGTACAGCAGCAGTGGGTTGTCTTGTCATATGTTTCCTTGCCACAACAAAAATGATTTTCCTTCCGTTGAAATAGTTTGTTGTTACCACAACACAAATGAGTCATTGTCAAGTACATGTCTGTAAATGAGTGTAAGAGAAAACTCATTATAAAACGTCATCCTTGAGCTAACTGTAAGAAGATCAACCAATCTCATCAAAATTTCTTAAGCATGCAAAACTGTGTCAAATCTGGACAATGCCATCAAAGTGTATAAACTGGATCGGCTACCTTTGCCACAGCATTTCGCGTAAGTGCTGCTTCGAGTCAGAATGCTGTCATTACAGCAAATCTCATTAAGTGGATTATAAGCTACAGAACCACAGCAGTCAGCCACCAGCTGGCTTAATCCCAGAGTTATATTACCTGCAACATATTAAAATACAATCTAAAACAATGTCCAATCTTCGTATATGTCATAAACTTATTGTGAATCACATCCTCTACTCTCAGTGTCTCTGCAACCACAAAGAGACAGCTGCAGAAGTCTCTCCTACCATTACAGCAGGAACTTCCAGAGATATTGTAAGACTCATTCCCACACCAGTGCAGATGATGGTTGCCTTCCATCTGTCCATTGAAACCTGCGTTGCTGCTGACATAAACAATACAGATTACTCCTGTTTTACTCTTACCAAAACATTCTGTTAATTTACATTTAAGTGATCTATGATAAAACGTATGTAATAATGATTGAAAAAAAATCTCTTATGCAACTGTGTTTAGAGGCTCAGAGTTAAGGCTTAGTGTAAGGTCACTCACTGGCTCTCTCTGTCATGACGGCAAATTTCTGAGGAACAAAGAGATTATGAAAAATGAGTGGTAACTAGTGGTTCTAAAAGTGATAACTGGGTTAATCAACTCTAAATGCTATAAAGATTAAAGTCAACATGAATATGACACTGACCTAATATAAGTTTCTGGTCTTATTGTGAATGGTTAGTGCAAACTATTTGTAATCTTGAATCAAAATGTAGTAAATCTGCCCTTCATCTTGCTTTCTTTTTGCTCACATCAACACATCATTTGCTCAAACAAAGAACAAACATACCCTACATTTATAGTAAGAAAAGGGGTTGAAAAAAGGGGTTGTTAAATACATTTCATGTTGACTTTTAAGGGTCATAATTCACTAACCCTCATATTGTTCAACACATGCATGACTTTTTGTTTTCTGTGGAACACATAAGATATTTTGAAAAATGTCACAGTGAGTTTTTTTTTTTTTTTTTTTTTTTAAATCTATTCAACGGAAGTCAGTGGGGTCCAAAATAATTTTATAAGTTTTATTGAATGGATAAACAGTTTGAACAGTTCTTCAAGTTATCTTCTTTTGTTTTCCACAGAAGTACATCATGCAGTGTAATGATTTGACGGTGGATTGTCAATTTTAGGTGAACTATACCTTTAACCTAAAACCATGGTAAAGTGAATTTTCGTGCAACTTCATTCATACTCTTTTGTGCTTGTTATACAAAAAATGTAATGTCTTTTCTTCTTTTATAAATGTTTGTTAATACACAGAATGCCATTGGATGGCACTGATGTTATACACTCCTTATGTTTCCGAAAAAAGATTTAGAATTCTACTAAAAACCACTTGCTGAACTTATGCCATACCACCAACCTCGGCCACTATCACTGCAAAAACTGAAAAAGACTTCGCCACGCGTTATGAATACAATTTTCCACTCATGTTTCTCCTCTTTTGTACTTTTTATTGGGGTTAAGGCAGATTTGTAATTAAACTGTTCTGCACTGCATTTATTAGAAATGAATACAATATGCAGTCCTCCGATGAGCCCCATTTAATTCCGAGACTCTGCCCAGCATCACATTCAACAAAACAGAAAAAAATACATGTCAAAACAGAAGACAAAACAACGGAATTAATAACAAAATGGAACCCAAAAGTATGTGAACTACCACCGTCTCTACACCGGACGCGACCAAACGATCATTGCAAATCAATATGTTCTTCGTGTCAGGGGCTTGGAGTACATGAGAGAGAACCGGGCTTCAGTTTACTGTCGGGGCTTTCTCGTGTAGTTCCGTGCCGCTTCCACTGTAAGCTATCAATAATTAATGTCGCGTGTAGACACAATGTAACAAACAGTACAGTTTTTTTCCTCGGCCCGCGACATGCTGATGCGTAATAGTATTAATGCGTAGCATGTGATAGCAACTGTCTAAATCTCAAATTAAGCCTAATCAATCTACCACGGTCATCAGTACTGTCCCTCGCCGCCCAGTCAAAGTGGTATCCGATCTGGATGGATGTGTAAAAGTTCTGCTCTGTTAGTTTCTTGTTCAGTGGCTCTCTGTAATTGCTAAGGTTTCAGATAACGCAACCCTTTTTAACTGTTTGGGCTCCTCTGAGCACGCTCCACCCGCACTAACTCACTAACTTGAATAATATTCCGTGCATGGCTCATAAAGAGCCGGTCACCGCCTCCAAAAAAACAAAAACAAAACCAATTATTTAATTAAATAAATAAATAAATAAATAATAATAATAATAATAATAATAATAAACCTTCCGCGCGCATTAACACAGAGTTTGTTTGTCTACTGATTTGTACCTCCACATGAAATAGTTAACAACGATTTTGGAATAATATTTTGCAAATTTGAATAACACCACTGATATTTATTAGTCAGTTTCTTGTTTCAATGGACACTCTTTTAAATGACAACATTAGCTGACACTAAATGTCCAGTATATAAAAGTATAATAAAAGTATAATTTTTGTTTCCTTACCCTTTGCAGAGGATGTGACAAAAATGCACAAGATTGTTACTGCACCTACAATAAAAACAATACAATATAAGTTCTAAAATAGGCTCTACCACTTACAAAATAAACAAATAAATCTACAATAGAGGTAACTCAAAACTTTAAAAATGTGCTGTCATACATGCAGTTGATGTGTAGATCTCCATTGTGTATCCTTGTTCAGTAAAGATTGAATATCCCAAGGATGAGAATTTATGCATCCCAAAATAAAACTTTTGCTCCGCCCCCCAGGCTGCATCATAGGACCACAGACTGTGATGGCCAAAAGCACATGAAGGAAGTAACAAGTATGGGCATGATAACAGAATTCATTTTTTTCATCGGCTGATGTTTCGCTATACCAGCAACATTGCATGTAGGGTTGATTAGTGAACTGCACAGTAGATGAGATTCATATCATCACACTTCGTAATAATCTCTGGAATGTTTTTACTGTTATACTGTAAGTTGTTTACTGGCATGCATCCATTTAGCATTGTTTAATCATGTTTAATCACCATTGGTTCCCAACCAAGCACTCCCACATGTACACCAAATACAAACACATGTGCATGACTCGTATGTTGTATCACTAATAATCATAATATATATTAGTGATGAAATAAATATCATGGTAATGATAATAATACCATGGTGTAACCACTAAATGGCTACATCCCTATATTTAAATATATCATTGTTGGTGTGTATTTCCTTTTCACTTGAGATTTTTTAAATGATTGTTTTTTTTTATTATACGACTATTTTTTAAATTGTTAAGTTAATTTGAAGTGTCAGTTTTACATTATTACTTTATATACATAATTATTACAATCAAATCTGGACACAGACAAATCATTTTGTTAGCTATAGCTTGATCACAAAAGTAATTTGAATATTGACTCAGTGTAACTATATTTCAGTACAATGTTTGCACACCATGAACAGAGCTCTGGTCTGTGGTCTCTCCTCCTTTTTGAAAAATCCTGCATCACAAAACGATCAGTGATTTACAAATTCAGTTTTAAGTTGCTTTATTGGCAAGGAAAAAAAAAAAAAAAAAAAAAAAAAAAAAAAAAAAAATTATATATATATATATATATATATATATATATATATATATATATATATATATATATATATATATATATATCTTTACATTGCCAAAGCATTGACAGGGCTCTGATCCAATGGTGTTGAGCATTGTCAAATTTACAGAAAAGAACAGGCAGCAAATAAGGCAGTGAGGCACCAGTAGCCCTGATTGTGTGGCACCTAGGCTACAGACTAGGTTAGTTTATGCAACATTCACCCTAAGCCCTGTTCCTGAGGCGTGGAGATCCTTTTTCACTTAAGAAGCACTGAAATTGATCTCAGCAGGAGTGAACAGTTTCTAGATTTCTTTACTGGAAAAAGGCAGATCATGTTTTGATAAAGGACTTTGTGGTTTAATCTGTATTATGCAGTAGATTAAACAGATGTTTGTGAACTTTTCAGATAATGTAAATTAAATGATGTAATAATCAGATAATCAAATCAGATAACGCAATTATATATACCAAGCCATCATTTGGACATCGGCCAAAGCCATAGGCTTATGCTGAGCCTGGTCAGCCTTGTGTTCCACATGGTTTACACAAGGACTGAGGGTGGCAACTTGGCTGACTGACTGAGCATGATGATTCAGCTGCGGAGCCTGTCTGTGAGATGTTTGATTGGCTGTTCAGCTTGCCTCTTGTTGTTGGTTTGGTATGTATGAGTCATTGCAAGTATCGTCAAACTTTTGACATCAAGAATGATTGTAGAGTCTTGCATCAGCTGCCGTCTACACACCGGAAACTGGTGCACCACGCCGCAGCAGCTAAAGTCTGTCTACACTAGACGCGACAAAGCGACTGTTGAAAATCATTTGAACTTTGTGTCAGCATGTCGTAAATAGAACGAGGCATCAGTTTACTGTCGGGGATTTGTCGTGTCGCACCACGCCACATCAAGTGTAGACAGCATCACTGATTATAATGGGTTCAGTTGTATATTTAGTCACGTCGTGCCGCTCGCTTCCGGTGTAGACACGGTGTCAGACACTGATAATCCCTGATGGTTCCAAATCCAAAACACTTGGTTTCAACAAAACAAACCACATTTGGAAACTATCACTGAAAGAGAGAAAAAAAATAAGCCTACTCTTGGTTTCTAAAAGAGATCCATCTGTTCATTTGTAGTTTATTTTAGCTCTTATTTATTAACTCTTGGTTGTTTCATCTCTTAGCCCTCCTTTTGTGCTCTTTGAGTCACATAACTTACTTTCCATCTCCGTTATCATAAAAACCATGACTAGAGCTGTAGAATATCAGTTTTTTTACAATGCGATGCTGATGTAAATGATTCTGCATCGATGCATGAAAACAAAATTATTGATTAAAAAAAAAAAAGTATTTAAAGGCCTATCATGCATGTAAATTAATTGTTTTATTGTAAATAGAGTACTCTTATTAGACATAAATTAAATAAGTTGCTCATGTCCTTTGGAAGGAAAACACTTTTGTCAGATGTTTTGATTTTTTCAGGATTTTTTCTTTCTTTTCTTTCTTGCTTTCTTTAAATAAATAAATAAAAAAGTTATCAAGCACAATACACTATAAGAAAGATTTTGTTGCATTACTCATGCATTGTGATGCATTGAAAAGGATTTTATAATCGAACCAAATAACCCTCAAATCAAATAGTAATGCAAGATTCACACCTCTACATCACAACAAAAAACACAGCTCTGATCACACCATCCCTCATTCTCCAGCTGTTTACATTGTTCAATCATGATGTCACTGTATGCCACTTATGCCACTTCAGAGAGTCTACTGGTGGTGCCAGTGCAACCAGCAAAACCCCCTAGGGAGAAACCCCATCCCAGGGTAAAACCCATGTCAACACTGCATTATGCAACATGCAAACTCCACCAAGTCCTGCAAGCTCTGCTGGGATTTGATTCAGGGGGAATTCTCTTGCTGTGAGGCAATAATCTATCAATTGTCAGTCCTAAACAGATTGGGTGATTTCTACAGGTTTTCCTGGAGCCTAGTGTTTGCCAGTCTTTAGACATCCACCATCAGAAGACAAAGCAGAGCATATTCCAAGACTGTTAATAGTAACCAACAATGAGATATGGAAAAAGTATAATTTATAAAGATTGGCCAAGTCATTAATGGCTCGTTTCCACTGAGCGGTATGGTACGGTACAGTACAGTTCAGTACAGTACGATTCGGTACGGGTAACCCTGATCAGGTTTGCGTTTTCACTACCAATAGTACCCTTACTCGGTAGGCGTGGTGTATGCCGGAAAGTAGCGATCGACGATAAAGGGTGACAATAAGCACAGCTCTGCCTCTTTTTGTTAAATGTCAGTTTTAATGAACAATAATAGCCATTATAAAAGTATAAGTACAAAGTATTAGAGGCGTATATAAGAGGAAATAAAGACAAAAGCAAACAATTCAGTAAAACGTATGCTACAGGTCAGCGCTGTGCTACGGTAAAGTTAAAAAAATAGGCGCTATCTTTATAAATAAACCGCAGATTTGAGTTTTAAACAACTACATTCTCGCCTGAAAAACTCTTAAAAGTGCATTTCATGACACAATAACAGTATATTTAGAAAATTACGCGGGTTTTTGGGCAATGATGTTTCACCAAGAACAGACAAGAATGCATATTGAGAAACGGCTATTGTCTGTGTGAAAATATAAAATTATAAAATACACCGTTATATTTTTTATGTTTGTGCACTCTGATGTAATTATAAGTCCAACACTCACGGACAGCAGAGCGGAATGAGTGAAGGAGAAGCTTTATCCCTTTGTATCACGCAAAAATGACGATTCTAGTCAACCAATCAGCGTTCTGCAGTGAGTTTAGCTCCACCCTTTTGGTACCCTTTGCAGTGCTTGGTACCCCAATGGAAAGGTCCCAAAAAAAGTGGTACGATACGGTTCACTATTTTGGTACCATTCACAACTTCTGACAGTGGAAACGGAAATAATTGCGTACTGTACCGTACTGTACCGAACCGTACCGCTCAGTGGAAACGAGCCATAAAGGATTTGTGAGAGGTCCAGTTTTGTTAGTTGTCACATCATAAATGCAAGATCAGTACATCACAAACAACAGAATACTTGTGGTATTTGCAGGTAAACATAAACATATGAGCGCTGTATCGCCTTAAGTGTTTGTGGGCTCTATACAGTGGATAGACATATTCCAAACAGACATTAATGTGAGAGTCTTTGACTCTCAGAAAGAAAAGTGCCAAAAATGTAGCTTTATTGGTACAACAGCTCGTCACTGGGGAAGTACCCTTAAATGGACGTCTTTGTACCTTATTTTCCCCTTAAAAGGTTCATAGTAGTAAATTAAGGGTACATATTACTACTCTAAGGCACTAATAACCACCTTTTAGGGGTATATGAGGTACAAAGGTGTCCCTGAGACAGGGGTAGCCAACCCTGCACCTGTATGGCTACCTTCCTACAAACGTCAGGTCCAATCCTGCTGCAACACACCTGCCTGTTTGATTAGGGTTGATGCTAAACTCTGCAGAATAGCCCTCCAGGAGTACAGTTGGCTAATCCCCTGCTTTAAGGGTACTGCATCAGCAACAAGATGTCGTATCTCAATTTTAGCACATTTTATCATGACAGTGTATCGGAATGCCAGTTTATAAATACAGTGGTTCAAGTACAAATTCAAGTTCAAGTACAACAAAGCAGCCCTACAGAGAATGCTATAGTGCATTAAGTGCTATAGTTTTATTGATCTTAAGTGAAACATAGTTTCACATTGGTCTACCCCACTGAACAAAATGAAAGTGAAAGTGAAAGTGATGTGACGTATGGCCTGGTATGGGGTACCATACTCGGAATATGTGTTCTGCATTTATCCCATCCAAGTGCACACACACAGCAGTAAGTAGTGAATAAACAAACAAACACACGCACGCACACACACACACACACACACACACACGTTTGTTTTTGTGAAAAGTGGGGACATCCCATAGGTGTAATAGTTTTTATACTGTACAAACTGTATGTGCTATTGCCCTACACCAACCCTACACCTAACCCTACGCCTTACAGGAAACTTTGTGCCATTTCAGATTTTCAATACACTCCATTCTGTGTGATTTATAAGCGTTCTGAAAAGTGGGGACATGGAGTATTGTCCTGAAAAGTCACCTTCTCCTTGTAATACCTATGTCATACCCTTGTCATTATACAAATTTATGTCCTCATTTGTCACAAAAATGCGCGCACACACACACACACACGGAGCAGTAGGCAGCCATTTTTGCTGTGGCGGAGCAGTTGGGGATTCAGTGCTTTGCTCAAGGGTTTCACCTCAGTCGTGGTATTGAAGGTGGAAGAGAGCGCTATTCATTTACTCCCCTCATCTACAATCCCTGCCGGTACTGAGACTCAAACCCGCAACCTCGTCTCGAACCATTAGACCACAACTGCCCCTAATTTGCACAACTTCTTGATCAATTTTATATACCAGTCAGACAATGTCTTCCTGTCTTAGTGGTCTATTCTTGACCAATTAAAGTTGCAATGGAGCCCATACATTTTGCTGTTAACGAAAGGTTTGGCTAAGCGAGACTAACTGACAAACTAGTGGTGTGGATGCAGCATCATGCAAAAGTGTTCAGTTAACAATGCCTTTGAAGAAATGCACTATTTATTTTCAGCCTCATTAATACTATTAACAAAAGTGTTTACTGAATACCAAAGTTAGTATTGAAGTGGTCATCTCAACATACACTAAATTGCCAAAAGTATTGGGTCACCCCCTTCTAATGAACAGGTTTGACTACTTTAGTAATTTCCATGAGTACAAATCTTAATGTTTAAGCATATAATGATATTCTAGGGAATTGATTGGTGTTTGGTAAAGAGTTTTTGGCTCAAGGTCTGCATTTAAAGTCACACCAGAGGTGTTCAGCTTGGATTAGGACTTGGCTTTCTGCAGACCAGTCAAGTTCTTCCACACTGACTAAATCAATCATTTCTTTTTGAACTTTGCCTTATAGTCAAGTCAAGTCAAGTCACCTTTATTTATATAGCGCTTTTAACAATACAGATTGTATCAAAGCACTTAACAGTATCAAATTGGAGTATAGAGTGTCAGTAATGTACAATAATAAGATTAAACACTCAATTTTCAGTTAAAGGCATTTCATTATTGAATTCAGAGATGTCATTGTCTAGCTCAGTTTAGTTTAAATAGTATCTATGAAATCAAATTGACGATATTCGTTAGAAATTAAGTGTCCCCAACTGAGCAAGCCAGAGGTGACAGCAGCAAGGAACCAAAACTCCCTCTGTGACAGAATGGAGAAAAAAACCTTGGGAGAAACCAGGCTCAGTCAGGGGGCCAGTTCTCCTCTGGCCAGGATATTATTATTTATTTTTTTACTTATTGTTTTAATTAAATTTTAAATGTATAAATGTATTATTTCTATTTTTGTTGCAATTTCTAACAATAATAGTATTATGTAGTTAGGTAATTTATTATATTTTTAGTTATTTTGTTTAATTTTAAGTTTTATTGTATTTAAGTCGAGGTCTTCACTGGGGATATGTCCCCGGGGCTCATCCAGGTGTCCGGCCTCTGCCGACGATAAGGGTCACAGACATCATCTCCCGGCACCGATCCACCATCTGATCCGGACACGGACTGAGAAACAGAATAAGAAAGAAACAGACAAATATTAGCGTAGATGGCATTCTTCTTACGATGTAACGAGTACATCGTGTGTTATGAGGAGTGTTCCCGGTTCCGGTTGATCTAATTAATACAGCCTAACAATCCTTTAACGGATTTGAATAATAGAAGTGTATTAGTGTGTTATGTGTAAGCCAGGTTAAAGAAATGTGTCTTTAATCTAGATTTAAACTGACAGAGTGTGTCTGCCTCCCGAACAGTGATAGGTAGATTGTTCCAGAGTTTGGGCGCTAAATAGGAAAAGGATCTGCCGCCTGCAGTCGATTTTGATATTCTAGGTATTATCAAATGGCCAGAGTTTTGAGAACGCAGCGGACGTGGAGGACTATAATGTGATAAGAGCTCGCTCAAGTACTGAGGAGCTAAGCCATTCAGGGCTTTATAAGTAATTAACAAGATTTTAAAATCTATCCGATGTTTTATAGGGAGCCAGTGCAGTGTTGACAGAACCGGGCTAATATGGTCATACTTCCTGGTTCTAGTAAGGACTCTAGCTGCTGCATTTTGGACCAACTAGTTTATTGATCAAGCATGCAGAACAACCACCCAGTAAAGCATTACAATAGTCTAACCTTGAGGTCATAAATGCATGAATTAGCATTTCTGCATTTGACGTTGAGAGCATAGGTCGCAATTTAGATATGTTTTTGAGATGGAAAAACGCAGTTTTACAGATACTAGAAACATGGCTTTCAAATGAAAGATTGCTATCAAACAGTACACCTAGGTTCCTAACTGATGAAGAAGAATTGTTAGATAGTATTCTAGGTTATTACATGTGGGGTTTTTAGGTCCGATAATTAACACCTCTGTTTTTTCAGAATTTAGCAGTAAGTAGTTACTCATCATCCAGTTTTTCATATCGACTATACATTCCGTTAGTTTCTCAATTTGGTGTGTTTCACCAGGCCGTGAAGAAATATAGAGCAGAGTATCATCAACATAACAGTGAAAGCTAACACCATGTCTCCTGATAATATCTCCTAAGGGTAACATGTAAAGCGTGAAAAGTAACGGCCCATGCTAAGGCACTTCCACTAATGCCAACAAAGTTTTCTAGTCTATTCAAAAGAATGTTGTGGTCGATAGTGTCGAACGCAGCGCTAAGATCCAGTAGAACTAATAAAGAGATACAACCATGATCAGATGATAGAAGCAGGTCATTTGTAACTCTAATGAGAGCAGTCTCAGTACTATGATACGGTCTATATCCTGACTGGAATTCCTCACAGATACCATTTTTCTCTAAGAAGGAATATAATTGTGAGGATACTACCTTTTCTAATATCTTTGACAGAAAAGGGAGATTTGAGATCGGTGTGTAATTAACTAGATCTTTGGGGTCAAGTTGTGGTTTTTTAATGAGAGGCTTAATAACAGCCAATTTGAAGGTTTTGGGGACATATCCTAATGACAATGATGAATTAATAATAGCCAAAAGAGGATCTATGACTTCTGGAAGCAGCTCTTTTAGTAGTTTAGATGGAATAGGGTCTAACATACATGTTGTTGGTTTAGATGATTTAACAAGTTTATACAATTATTCCTCTCCTATAATAGAGAATGAGTGGAATTGTTCCTCAGGGGATCTATAGTGCACTATCTGATGTGATACTGTAGCTGACGGCTGCATGGTTACAATTTTATCTCTGATAGTATCGATCTTGGAAGTAAAGTAGTTCATAAAGTCATTACAGCTGTGCTCTTGGGAAATGCCAACACCTGTTGATGCTTTATTTTTCGTTAATTTAGTGACTGTATTGAATAAATACCGGGGGTTATGTTTGTTTTCTTCTAGAAGAGATGAAAACTAATCAGATCTAGCCGTTTTTAATGCTTTTCTGTAGGATAGGGTACTTTCCCGCCAAGCTATACGAAATACCTCTAGTTTTGTTTTCCTCCAGCTGCGCTCCATTTTCCGGGCTGCTCTCTTTAGGGTGCGAGTGTGCTCATTATACCACGGAGTCAAACTGTTTTCTTTGATCTTCCTTAAGCGTAAAGGAGCAACTGTATCTAAAGTGCTAGAAAAGAGAGAGTCCATAGTTTCTGTTACATCATCAAGTTTTTCTGCGCTGTTGGATATGCTGAGGAATTGAGATAAATCAGGAAGATTACTTACAAAGCAGTCTCTTGTGGTAGAAGTGATGATTCTACCATACTTGTAACAAGGAGTAGAATTTACAGTTTTAGCTATATGGAGTTTACACAAGACTAGATAATGATCTGAGATATCATCGCTTTGCTGCAGAATTTCAACACCACTAACATCAATTCCATGTGACAGTATTAAATCTAGAGTATGATTTTGACAATGAGTAGGTCCTGAAACATGTTGTCTAACCCCAATAGAGTTCAGAATGTCTGTGGATGCTGATCCTAATGCATCTTTTTCATTATCGACATGGATATTAAAATCACCAACAATTAAGACTTTATCTGCAGCCAGTACTAACTCAGATAGAAAATCAGAAAATTCTTTAATAAAGTCTGTGTGGTGCCCTGGTGGCCTGTACACAGTAGCCAATACAAACATCACAGGGGATTTATCACTAACACGTGTTTCTCTAGATAATGTTATATGCAGCACCATAACTTCAAACGAGTTATACTTAAAGCCTGCCCTCTGAGAAATACTGAGAATATTGCTATAAATTGTAGCAACACCTCCCCCTTTACCTTTTGGACGTGGCTCATTTTTATAGCAGTAATCTTGGGGGTAGACTCATTTAAAGTAATGTATTCATCTGGTTTTAGCCATGTTTCTGTCAAACAAAGCAAATCTAGCTTATGGTCAGTGATCATATCATTTACAAATAGTGCTTTTGTAGAAAGTGACCTAATATTCAGTAAACCAAGTTTTATCAATTGTTTCTCTGTATTGTAAACATATTTTATTTGTTGAACATCAATTAAATTGTTACTATTACTTTGGTTTGGACGTTTTCTGTATTTTCTAGTACGGGGAACAGACACAGTCTCTATAGTGTGAGATCTAGGTGAAGGAGTCTCTATGTGCTGAGAATTAACTGACTTCTGTGACGTGAGGCGGCTAGCAGACCGTCGGTTTAGCCAGTCTGTCTGCTTCCTGACCTGGGCCCTAGTTAGTCAAGTACGAACTCTAAGACTATGTGCCATATTTCTAGAGAGAAGAGCGGCACCACCCCAGGAGGGATGAACACCATCTCTTTTCAACAGGTCAGGTCTGCCCCAAAAACTCTTCCAATTGTCTATGAAACCTACTGTCTATTATTACTGTCTACTGTCTTATACACAGAGGCATTGTTATGTTAGAATAGAAAAGGGTCCTGTCCAAACTGTTGCTTTAAAATTAGAAGCACACAATTCCCTAGAATATCATTATATTCTTAAACATTAAGATTTGCACTCATGGAAATTACTAAAGTAGTCAAACCTGTTCATTAGAAGGGGGTGACCCAATACTTTTGGCAATATAGTGTATTTGCTCTCTACTATGCGACTCTCTCCATGTAAAATAAAACAACTTTTATTAGGCCTCTGATCTGATATCTTGTGTGTACATAATTTTACACAAAGTAGGCTATTTTTCATTTCAGCAGGGGTAAAAATTATGAGAAAACAAGTACAAAGTCCATCTTAGATCAAACAAGTTTTATTTTTTGTTATATTAATCTGCTTTGTATCTAATTTGTTTTTCGATATGAAGTACTGATGTTTAAAGGCAAAATATAATTATGTATGATTTATCACCTCCTCACTTGTGTATGTACGTCAAGCTGCCTCTGAACCTAATTACTAATTGAGCCTTACGCAATCCAGCTGAGAAAACAACTGATACTGCATCAGCACCAGCACTCCAGCTGGACTATAAATAGACCACCATCCTTTTCTATTATGTCGGTATGTTTGTATTCACTCAGAGCTATTCCCAAGGCAGGACTTATAGTGGTCTGAGGACCCCAAGGCTTAAGTTATTTTTTGGTCCCAACTATTACGGAGACACATTGCCATAAAATACAAAAGATGTACACACTACTTTGAGATAGGAAAATGATTATATTGCAACATGCTAAAACTAGTCAGAGTTAAGGGGTAATGTTAAATAGCTATATATAATACAGGAATTATTTTTCATTTCTAAAAAGATATCAAAACTCCGAAGTAACATTTTTAACAATAAAGCCAGATATATTTTTAATAAGCATTTTAAAACTTATTGTAATCTTGTATTTTCAGAAATGAACGTTTCCAAGAAAGAGCAATATTCACTCAATTAATTTTCCCAGTCAGGTTCTTGCAGCTTAAGGGCTTTATTGTTGCTCTAAACCCCACTTTTAATCCTGGGTAAAGGGACATTTCACACTTGTAATCTAGAAGCTACCTCTTTTTACCTTATGTTATGAAAACCTGTTCTGGAGCAATTCCACACTGTGGTGCCAAACTTGTAGTTTGTGAAACGATGCGATGTTTAGGCCAATTCACAGACCAACCCAACAACGAACCAATTACAGTACGTCAATTCTCAGCAGCGGTGCCTTTAGATAACCAGAGGACCCTGGGCTACAGCATTACAGTAGGTGCCCCTATACCCCAAATTAAAATGTCACTAGACTATTAATCAATACATAGACATTTCAATGCGCGTTGACGTATGAATAAATTCAAATAACATAATTTTAGAAACTTTTTGGAAATGTTGGAAAAAATTCAATTATTCATTAAATATGAAACTAAAACTGCAAGTATGTGGCAACAAGTCACTGTCTTAATGAATCATTGATTCATTCATTAATTCAACCGATTCATTACAAAACACTAAAGGACAAAACACTGTGTTGATCGGAGATGCAAACCTTCTGCTGTGACTCTGTTTGGAACTATTTTGACGATATTAGCCCCTTTCACACATACTGTCTTTACTGGTAAAATACCATTAAGAAATAATGTGTGAACAAGACCGTTTCAAAAATACTGTTAAATTAGTTTTTGGCAAACTTGCTGTTTTGGAGATGCTCTGACTCAGTTGTCTAGCCCATTGGTTCCCAACCACATTCCTGTGACAAACAATGTAACAGTCTATCAAAAAGCAAATTCACTTTTCTTTTTTTAATACTACAGTTTTCTCTTGTGATTGGATATTTTGCCTGAGGCAATGGATTACAGGGAATAATGTTCTAAATAATGTTCAGTTCAGACCAATCGTTTCACTCCATAAGACCTCAATATATTATCAAGAGACATGGGTATTAATTGTGTTGCCTGTGTATGCTTTTTTGAATCTCAAAGTGATGGTAGCCGTAGGTTTACATTTTATGAATCACCAAGGACCATGGTTTGAGCTAAATCTTCTTTACTGTTCTATTAAAGAAAAGTATTCACCTACATCTAGGATGGCCTGAGAGGGAGTAAATAAACAGCATATTTTCATTTTTGGGCGAATTATCACTTCAATCTCACTCTTGAGCAGATTGTGCCATATGCCAAAGTTTTGCAAGCTAAAATGAAATCTGATAGGATTTAAACAGATTTTATCTATAACCTAGTGATGCCATAGTGTGTGACAAAATGTTTACACTTTCCTCTAAGAAACAATATATGCTTGTGTTGTAAAATGTGTGGGAAATGCAAGAAAGCCCCCAATGATATTAAACACAGTGCATGACCTCATGCTAGGAATGTGATTGCCCACGTTACGTGCAATACAAAATTCCCAGTGAGATCAGTTATGATCTGAGCAATAATATGTGAGTGTTGTGAAAGAAGAGAGAAAAAAAGACCTTTTCACTTCATCCCTTTCTTTTAATGTTTCATTATAGAGAATTGAATTACAGTGATCAACAGCAAAGGTCTGTTTAATGTGAAAAAGTTAAAAATAGCTAAATAAAGAACACCTGTGTGCAGTTCACACTTTGATTGATTGGGACTGACAACTGCATTTACTTACAGGTGTGAGTCTCGAAATGTTCAGTTCACACAGCTTACAATAGCGGCTGTATGAACGAGCAACCAAAGTGAAGTCTTATTCTAGTTTTGAATATCACTTGTAACTGTATAACAGTAACTAAATATGAAGTATGGCAACATCCATAAAACTGGAAGTACACATTGTTACGTATTTGTTTCCTTTTTTTATTTTATTTTTTTTCCTGTTTTTATTATATTTTGAGCAGTAGATTTTTTTATATATTTTGAGCATTTTGAACAAAATCTGAGATTATCTGTGTAATCAGATTAAAGAATCTAAGTAACTGTTATTAGATTATATTACATTTTAAAGTGGTCATATCAGATTAGAGTTACTTTTTATTGATTAAATGATTACATATTATTCACACAATGACATTAAACAGTTCATAATTCAGCCACTGGATATACAGAAATAATTTTTCTTTTAACCCCAGAAGGCATAATGGGGCCATATTCACTCTGCAAGTGTCAGTCCTGTGTCCCTGTGTCTTGTGCTTTTGCTCCCCATGTGCCTTCCTTGCCCTAGCTTCTCCCTCCATGCCTTCATTTGGTTATCTTCCTGTTCCTGTCCTCATTATGGTTTGTTATGTTCATTTGGTTCCTCCTGTGTTTGATTAATTATCTAGTTTATTCCCTGTACTTAAGCCCTGTGTTTCCTTGTCTCCAGCGTCTGGTGTTATATGTCATTCTGTCTCCTGCGATGGTCCCTGCCTTTGTTTCCATTAAAGACTGTTTGATTGTTGCACTACTTCTTGTCTCCTTGTTCCCTTGCTCCAGCGAATTGTGACAGCAAGCTGTGATTTTTGAAATATTTTATCAATAAAAATGTTTATTTTGATATTCCATGAATTCCCATATTAAAACATTTGTGTATCCACTTGTTTTTAATATTTCAGTATAAGTGTTATGTTTTGTTTGGTTTTTGTCTTCAGTGCCTTGTTTGACGTAGTTTTCCATTGTCTGTCTTAGTTCACCCTTTATTAATTAGCCCATTAGTTCTCATTTGGTTTAGTATGTATAGTCCTATGTTTCCTGTGTTTATTTGTCCTGTCTCCGTTTATGGGAAGTGTGTTGTGTAAATTGTTTCCCTAAATTTGGATTAAAGACTCTTTTTGCCTCATCATTCATCTCTGTGAGCTTTTGATACAATGTACCGCTACAATAGGATGCATATTATTTGAATAAAACCATAAATTTCAATTGAGTAAGCATTTGTAATCATGTTTTTAGTTCATGCATTCTAGGAATAAGGAAACATATGGCAAAATTATGTACTGTTCATATGCTCGGAATTTTCAGCAGGTTAAAAATTAAGATTACATTTGTCAAAAGTAGTCTAGCAAAGGATTACTTTAAAAAAAAAAGCATTTGGATGCTTTTATCAACATTACATATTTAATCAACAGTTTATTTATTTGAATTATCACTCACTGAATTATTTAACCATGTATTACTTACTACATTATGTATTTGAAAGGCTTTCTGTCCATTAAACACATTAAATTGCACAAATTCAGCATGGCAGAGAGCATCAGACTAACTTAAAGTGGGAGCTGTTTTAGTAGAGTCCCAGATCATGCTCACTCATAAGGTTTATTTATATCAGGGGTGCCCAATCCTGCTCCTGGCAATCGGCTGTCCTGCAAAGTTCAGCTCCAACTCTAATCAAACACACCTGAAGCAACTAATTAAGGTCTTCAGGATCGCTTGAAAATTAAAGGCAGGTGTGTTTGATTAGAGTTGGAGCTGAACTTTGCAGGACAGTCGATCGCCAGGAGCAGGATTGGGCAACTCTGATTTATATGTTTGTTTGCTTATATCAGGGGTGTTAGACTCACTTCCTGGAGGGCCATAGCCCTGCAGCGTTTAGATGCAACCCTAATTAAACACACCTGGTCCAGGCTTATTTGAAAACTAGATGGTTTGTGTGTTGGATCAGGGTTGGAACAAAACTCTGCAGGGCTGCGGCCCTCCAAGAACTGAGTTTGACACCCCTGGCTTATATATTTATTTTTGTGAAATGGTCTTTTGTGCTACCATCTATGCAAAGTTGGTGCAATAAAGTAACATCACAGTTAACAATTACTTGTTTACACACACACACACACACACACACATATATATATATATATATATATATATATATATATATATATATTATTTAGGCACTTGGGCTATAGTTTGATATTGTTTATTTCTTACTCCTTAACAGTTCATAAGGCTCTTAATGATTTAATCTATGCCATCTTTTGGAATATCTGAAGGCTATGTACCATAGTCCTTAACTGTAGCACTTGCAATCATAAGGCTAGCCTATTAATCATTACCAGGCCAATTATGACTTTTTAAAAAAAAAAAAATTAATCAATATAGCATGTTATATGTATATAATATGTTAAGAAGGAACAACCCCCTGCACATTTAGAACCAATAGCTATAACATGCCACAGTTGTAATATAAATCTATAGAGAAAATCCCTTAACAGATTTTCTAATAAGCCTATAAATTCTACACCAAGTTAGACAAAATTTTACACAGTAAATAAGCCTACAATAAAACGTGATAAATTCTAGTAAAGGTGATCATGAGTAGTTTAAAAATATTTTAATACATGTCAGTGCTGGTTAAAGGCTGTTTTCTCCTCTTTTCATCAGTCTTTTTAGTTTATTTGCCTTTTTTAGATACTGTTCGACTTTCTCCATAGCATTTTAAAGTGGCTGTTTATCTACATAATTCAAATAAATCACATATTTGGCCATCAGCTTCGCGATAGGAATGGCTCGCGCAAATCTTATCACACTTCTCGAGCGCGCTGGTGAACGTGCGCAGAGTATTCAGTGATTCTCACGAATAACAGTATCTGAGCATCTCAGTATCACAGCATTTACAAAAGTCCATATTATGGCTATTAGTTTTTTTCTCTCTTTCTTTGATAATTAACTAACATTTTATTCAATAGTACAATAAAATGTTGTTTTAATTAATTAATTATTAGTTTGTTACGTTTATATAGCGCTTTTCTGGGTACTCAAAGTGCTTTACATGGAAGGGGGAATCTCCTCAACCATGGCCAATGTGCAACATCCACCTGGATGATGTGACAGAAGCCATATTGTGCCAAAACACCCACCACATACCAGCTAACTAATATTTTATTCAATAGTACAATAAAAGATTGTTTTCAAGAATACAATAATTTATTTCAGAGATATAAAAAAATATATATAATCTCAAGTAAGTTTTTCCTTACCACTCAGGCAGAGTCAGCTAGGCAGTAGTATGTTTCCAATACATTCTTGTTCTCTCTCAACAATGCTCTAACATCACACACAGACGGCAGCGCAATCTTGCTAAACTGTGTCCTATCTGCACCTCTTCTGCTGCACCTCTGTCATTTTCTGTGGGTCTCTGGAATTGTCAGTCAGCTGTCAACAAACTTCATTCTGGCCATTTCTTCTCAGTCTACTCTTAGTATCTTGGGCTTGACTGAGACCTGGATTCATTCCAGAAGACCCTGCAACCCCTGCTGTTCTCTCTAACAACTTCCCTTTCTGTCACCCATAGAGGAGCTGTATGGGCTGCTGTCCTCATTCTCTGTGGATGGCAGTCCACTTGTAGTCTTTGGTGACTTCGAAATCCATCTGGAGAAGCCTTACACTGCAGACTTCTACTTCCACTCCTAGCTTCATTCGATCTCAAATGGCTTACCGCCACAAGCACTAACAAATCAGGCAACCAGCTTGACATAATTTACACATGCAATTGAATCACAGACAACATTTGGTAAAACCTCTAGACATCTCTGCTCATTTCTTTATTACATTTAATCTACATATTACTACCTGTGTGCCACCAATTCCTCTACCAGTTACTTTGAGGCAAAACCTACGCTCCCTTTCACCCTTCCATCTTTCCTCTGTAGTGTCATCCTCTCTTCCCTCACCCACCCATTTCTCATCTCTGGATGTAAATCCAGCAAGTGACACTTTATGATTCACTTTAACTTCATGTCAAGACAATATCTGTCTAGACAGGCCAGTGCATAGATTTGAAGAGAGTTTAAGTATAGCACTATTTGCTATTTTGTAAATACTACCAGAGGCAGATAACAAGCAGGGAACCTTACTATCTTTACTTTTAAAGATTAATCCCACCAGCTCAGCAAAATTATGGAGAGTTGTTACTTGCTTGTCTTGTCCAAGTTGAGTTTGACAGGCGATCTGTTGTTTTCCTCGCGTGTCTCCGCGTGGTCGAAGGGAACCTCTGGGGCTGCTGATTGGCTATTGATGTCATCGTTGCGTGATGTCACTGGGAAAGCCCTCCTGTGAGTGGTTGGCTTCCTGGCACGCGCGAGTGGCAACGCTTTGAAGTTCTTTTAGAGTTCTTGCATGGCTTCAGGCTTTAAAAGTTTCTTCGGTCAGAAGTTTGACGGAGTTTTGAAGTCTTGGATGATCGACCTGATGTTATGGCTGAGAACATGTGGTGATGGTCTTGGTGACTGTCATATCATCAATGCACTTTTTGATGTAAGCAATCACAGTTTCAGTGTACTCCTGTAGGTCTGTGTGGTCGTTGTAGGTGGCCGCCTCTTTAAACATGTTCAAGTCTGTGTCCTGGAAGCAGTCCTGCAGTGCTGAGGTAGCATTGTCTGGCCATACTGTGATCTGCTTTTGAACCGGTTTGGCAAGTTTGAGAAGTGGTCTGTATGCTGGGATTAGCATAACAGAGATGTGGTCCGAGTACCCGAGGGGGAGGGCAGGGTTCGGCTTTGTATACGTTCTTTTCTGTTGTGTAAACAAAGTCCAGTGTGTTGGTTCCCCTTGTTGCAAAGTTCGCATATTGGTAGAACTTTGGCAAAACTGTCTTTAAGTTTGTGTGGTTGAAGTCACCGGCTATGATGAAAAAGCCGTCGGGGTTATTTGTTTGTTGTTCACTGATGATGCTGTACAGTTCACGAAGCGCATCCTTAGCGTTTGCACACAGTGGAATGTAAACCGCGACAATAACAATGGCCGTGAACTCCCGCGGCAGATACAACGGTCGACACTTCACAACCATAAACTCCACCAGCGATGAACAGTGTTTTGATACTACCGCAGCATTGTTAAACCATTCTTTGTTGATATACACACACAAGCCACCCCCACGAGTCTTACCAGACAGTGATGAGTCTCTGTCCGCTCGGTAGCAGGTTAGTATGTGCAGCTGAATGGCGGAGTCCGGGATGTTGTCGTTTAGCCATGTTTCAGTGAAAACAAACACACAACAATTCCTTGCCTCATGCTGTGTAGACTGACTGAGTTGAAGTCCAGTTTGTTTTCCAGAGAGCGAACGTTTGAGAGCATGAGTGTTGGAAGAGCCGGTCTTGTGTGTTTAGCCCTTAGCCTAGCTCGTATACCGGCGCGCTTACTGCGCTTCTGTCCTCTCTCACACCGCTTGCGACGCCGCCTTGTGCAGGTAGCGTCAGTAGGCGAGGCCACGGTCTCGAGGTCCGGCTTCAGCAGTAAACAAAGGCCTCGTAGCTTCTCAGTAGTCGTCGGCGAGAGTTTGTGTTTGTATGTGTTGCCGATATCCAAAAGGCTTTGGCGATCATAGATGTATTTTGGAGTGATTTTCTTATGAATTAGCGGTAAGTTCACACTATTTGGAGATGAACAGACGACATTAATAGACATAAAAGCACCGTCTTTGGGACACGGAGTAGCCACTGCGTCTGACCGTGCCGCCATCTTGGATGTTCGGCATGTTCGGTATGCTTAGGGAAAAACTATACTGTCAAATAAAAATAAAGAAAATAAGAATCTATTTAACTACAAGCAACAGCATAAATAAATACAACAGAGTAAAGATACAAATAAAATAAACAGTGATTTTCATTTTTTTTTATAGCATTAGTTTCTTAGGTACAAAAATTGAATAAAGTAATCAAATGTAAAACAGCAATGCATATTTGACTGTATAAATTAAAGATTCATCTTTATTAAAGTTACAAAAGCGATTCAATCAAGAGCGAGTGATTTCTTTGTTGTTCATCGCTGGTGGAGTTTATAGTTGTGAAGTGTCGACCGTTCTATCTGCCGTGGGAGTTCACGGCCATTGTTATTGTTGCAGTTTACATTCTACCGTGTGCAAATGCTAAGGACGCACTTCGTGAACTGTACAGTGTCATCAGTGAACAACAAACAAATAATGGTTTAAGCCTAGGGAAAAAATATTTAATTCTATTATTGTGATCTAGGTGAATAACTACCTTAAACAATAAAATTGATTTAAATGTTTGTATGGAGGCCATAAACACACACCATTCTTCACCCAGATTACAGGCACAACCTCACCTTCTTCAGTGTCAACAAAGCTGACTGTGTGGCCTGGCTGAGATTTTTTGTACCTCTACATCAATAAAACACTATACTGCATTTGCATTGTTTTGTTCTTTTATTATACCTTGCACAATATATAAATATTATATAGGGTAATTTCTAGTTTAGTTTTGGCATAATATTGGTCCAGTTATGGCTGGATAAGTTGTGGCTGAGTTCTGGGGTAAAGGTGGTGGCAGTTTGGCTTTTGTCCGGCTGACATCTGGGGCTTCCGGCACTGTTGTGGGCCAGTTATGGCTGATTTCTGGGGGCACTGTGGAGTTGTTGGTGAGTTTTGGTCTGCTTCAGGCATGGTTCTGGTTTTCTTTAGGCAAGCAGCTTTGAGGGCTGGGGGCCGTGGCGGTATGTGGGCCACAACAACAGCCTAAATTCAACCAGTTAAGGCCCACAACCAATTTGCTATCTGGGTAGGGTTGGCCACCCCACTCATAACTGCTAATTCTGTCTCTTTTTACTTGACAAGAAGTGCATTTATTCAGTCGCAGAACGTCTTTATGAGCACATCAAACAGGAGACGTTTAAGATGCACGCTCTCTCTTAACTTCAGCGGCAGATGCGAGTCAAACGAGCGCGGAAATGGTACTGTGCTCACAGCGCGTGCTTTTAAATTACACACACAAAGGTGCCGGCGCACGCATAGCCTGTATCATTTCATATCAAATCGCAAAAGAAACTACGAGCATGCAATGTCGTGATCAGTTAAGTCATGAAGTTACCAAAAAAGACAATTAAAGCTGTCATAAAACTGTGCATGCATGTAATATGTTATTTATGAGTTACATTAAAAACATGTCTCTGAAATGGTTTTTAAAATTGTCCTGGAGCATCCTAACACTGTCTCCCTCATCTAACACACTGCTCGTCAGCTCATTAGAAGAGACTGAAATGGGTCCGATCTGAAATGGGTCAGAAAAGGTAGAGTTGAGAGAAAATATGATGGGTGTCACATCTGGGTCATGTTCAGTAATGGCAGCTCTTAGAGAAATAGAATCCAAAATAACCCTAATAACCCAGCTGCTGTGATGTCTGTTCATCAAGAACAAAATAAAAAAAGAGGCAAAAAATAACTTTTATAGTTTTAAGGGTTAATCTGTGTTTAGTTTAGAATTTAGTGTTTGATAATTTTATTCAATTTCTGTATATTTCTACTGAGGGGCACAGGTAGCTAAATATGACATTTATTATAATTGGTTTATGTGAAGATTATTTTAAGTCCACTTAAATTAGAAGTTAGTTTTAAAGTCAAATAAATGTTAAAATTAATCATGATTAATTTCAGAACAAATGTGCAATTAATTAGTAAAATTCTTTTAATCGATTGACAGCACTAGTTTAAATGGAGAAATTTTATACTTTTATCCACTAAATGAGCTCATTTCAAATTTGATGCCTTCTACAGGTCTCAAAAAAATTGGCACGGGGGCAACAAAGGGCTGAAAAAAAAAGCAAGAAATTTTGAAAAGATTCAGTTGCGAGAACATCTATCAACTAATTAAGTTAATTGAAATCAGGTCTGTAACGTGATTAGCTATAAAAGGGATGTTTTAGAGAGGCAGAGTCTCTCAGAAGTAAAGATGGGCAGAGGGTCTCCAATCTGTGAAAAAGTGCGTAAAAAGATTGTGAAATACTTTAAAAACAATGTTCCTCAATGTCAAATTGCAAAGGCTTTGCAAATCTCATAATCTACAATGCATAACATCATCAAAAAGATTAAGAGAAACTCGAGAAATCTCTGTGCGTAAGGGACAAGGCCGAAGACCTTTGTTGGATGCCCGTGGTCTTCGGGACCTCAGACAAGGGCCGTTTCTAGCCATTTTTACGCCCTAGGCGAAATCCCTATTAGTGTCCTCCACCCCCATCCCACTCCCAAAGAAGATTATTTAAGATTACATATATATATATATATATATATATATATATATATATATATATACACAGGTGCATCTCAATAAATTAGAATGTCGTGGAAAAGTTAATTTATTTCAGTAATTCAACTCAAATTGTGAAACTCGTGTATTAAATAAATTCAGTGCCCACAGACTGAAGTAGTTTAAGTCTTTGGTTCTTTTAATTGTGATGATTTTGGCTCACATTTAACAAAAACCCACCAATTCACTATCTCAACAAATTAGAATACTTCATAAGACCAATAAAAAAAAAAAAAACATTTTTAGTGAATTGTTGGCCTTCTGGAAAGTATGTTCATTTACTGTATATGTACTCAATACTTGGTAGGGGCTCCTTTTGCTTTAATTACTGCCTCAATTCAGCGTGTCATGGAGGTGATCAGTTTGTGGCACTGCTGAGGTGGTATGGAAGCCCAGGTTTCTTTGACAGTGGCCTTCAGCTCATCTGCATTTTTTGGTCTCTTGTTTCTCATTTTCCTCTTGGCAATACCCCATAGATTCTCTATGGGGTTCAGGTCTGGTGAGTTTGCTGGCCAGTCAAGCACACCAACACCATGGTCATTTAACCAACTTTTGGTGCTTTTGGCAGTGTGGGCAGGTGCCAAATCCTGCTGGAAAATGAAATCAGCATCTTTAAAAAGCTGGTCAGCAGAAGGAAGCATGAAGTGCTCCAAAATTTCTTGGTAAACAGGTGCAGTGACTTTGGTTTTCAAAAAACACAATGGACCAACACCAGCAGATGACATTGCACCCCAAATCATCACAGACTGTGGAAACTTAACACTGGACTTCAAGCAACTTGGGCTATGAGCTTCTCCACCCTTCCTCCAGACTCTAGGACCTTGGTTTCCAAATGAAATACAAAACTTGCTCTCATCTGAAAAGAGGACTTTGGACCACTGGGCAACAGTCCAGTTCTTCTCCTTAGCCCATGTAAGACGCTTCTGACGTTGTCTGTGGTTCAGGAGTGGCTTAACAAGAGGAATACGACAACTGTAGCCAAATTCCTTGACACGTCTGTGTGTGGTGGCTCTTGATGCCTTGACCCCAACCTCAGTCCATTCCTTGTGAAGTTCACCCAAATTCTTGAATCGATTTTGCTTGACAATTCTCATAAGGCTGCGGTTCTCTCGGTTGGTTGTGCATCTTTTTCTTCCACACTTTTTCCTTCCACTCAACTTTCTGTTAACATGCTTGGATACAGCACTCTGTGAACAGCCAGCATCTTTGGCAATGAATGTTTGTGGCTTACCCTCCTTGTGAAGGGTGTCAATGATTGTCTTCTGGACAACTGTCAGATCAGCAGGCTTCCACATGATTGTGTAGCCTAGTGAACCAAACCTAGAGACCATTTTGAAGGCCCAGGAAACCTTTGCAGGTGTTTTGAGTTGATTAGCTGATTGGCATGTCACCATATTCTAATTTGTTGAGATAGTGAATTGGTGGGTTTTTGTTAAAAGTGAGCCAAAATCATCACAATTAAAAGAACCAAAGACTTAAACTACTTCAGTCTGTGTGCACTGAATTTATTTAATACACGAGTTTCACAATTTGAGTTGAATTACTGAAATAAATGAACTTTTCCACGACATTCTAATTTATTGAGATGCACCTGCGTGTGTATATATATATATATATATATATATATATATATATATATATATATATATATATATATATATATACACACACACACAAACACACATACATACAGTATATATTTTATATATATATATATATATATATATATATATATATTCATTCTTTTCAGCCAGTTTATATAGCGCATTGCGAGTTCCACAAATCTGAACACATTATTTGCAAATTGACTGTTAAGATAACAATTTTGCACAGTTTATAATCTGTAATACCATTATAGCCACTGGATGCCTGTATAGCTGTAACAATCCCTAGTTGCTAAGAAATTGTCATAAATTAATTTTATTACATTTGGATTTGGATGCATGCTTAGATATTATCAGTGACTACTTTTGTCTTTATCTGTTTTTTGTTCAATTGTTTTGTTGTTGTTGTGCCAGTTATTTCATAATTTTTTCAGTCAAACCTATAAAACCCTTTGTTACCCCAAACTACATTTAAAAGCCTGATCAGTGGCGTAAAAGTAATCAGAATGCAGCTACTTATTCATTTGTTAGTCATTTACGCGTGAACTTCCTCTTTAAATAATGCAGCTCTCTGCCCTCTATGTGTATGACGCTGCTCCCATTAAGCGGTGTAAAGATGCATTAAATTCGACAAAGTGGTTTAAAAGAGGATGAGCAAATTTTACTACACCAATACTTTTCAATTGGCGGTTAAAGTTTTATATGGGAATATTACATGGCACACTGGTCCTTTAACAATGCATTCATTGGCACAAAAAACACAAACATTTTGGACAAATTTCACAACATGATTTCTCGACTGCCACAAATACTGACTGATTTTGTGCACTTTTTACTGTACCAGTATTTTAAATTGGCCTTTGAACTTAGCTTTATTGCATGGCAAAAAAAGCCTTACTTTGCCAGAGCACTGACAGAGCCCTTTGATCTAATGGTGTTTTGAGTGCTCCAAATGCAAACTTTGCATGCAACAGTCAGAGGCAGCAATTGACAGTGCCCTGATCCAATGGCATACAGGCATCGTCAGATTGACAGTACTCTAGACCAGTGGTTTTCAATCCTGGTCCTGGGGACCCACCGCTCTGCGCATTTTGTATGTTTCCCTTATTTAACACACCTGATTCAGATCACCAGCTCATTAGGTGAGAGCTCCATGAACTCAGCTGAGTGTGTCAGATAAGGGAGACATACAGAATGTGCAGAGCAGTGGGTCCCCAAGACCAGGATTGAAAACCACTGCTCTAGATCAATGATGTTGGGGATCCAGTGGGGGCAGCAATCATATTTCAGGGTGACCATGACCACTTTTTTTCACAACCCTGCTAAAATGTAGTGCAAGTACATGCGCTCATTGGCACCCCCTCCTGTTGGTGGTGCCCTAGGCGACCACCTAGCTTGCCTATGCCTAGAAACGGTACTGCCTCAGACGACACTGCATCACTCATCGGCATGATTCTGTCATTGACATTACTAAATGGGCCCAGGAATACTTCCAGAAACCACTGTTGGTAAACAGTGCCATCTGCAGATGCCAACTAAAGCTCTGTCATGCAAAAAGGAAGCCTTATGTGAACATGGTCCAGAAGCGCCGTCGTGTCCTGTGGGCAAAGGCTCATTTAAAATGGACTGTTTCAAAGTGGAAAAGTGTTGTATGGTCAGAAGAGTCCAAATTTGACACTCTTGATGGAAATCACAGACGCCATGTCCTCCGGGCTAAAGAGGAGGGAGACCTTCCAGCGTGTTAGTTCAAAAGCCAGCAGCTCTGATGGTATGGGGGTGCATTAGTGCATATGGTATGGGCAGCTTGCATGTTTTGGAAGGCACTATGAATGCTGAAAGGTATATAAAGGTTTTAGAGCAACATATGCTCCCCTCCAGACGACATCTATTTCAGGGAAAGCCTTGTGAATTTCAGTCGGACAATGCAAAACCACATACTGCAGCTATTACAACAGCATGGCTTCGTAGTAGAAGAGTCCGGGTGCTGAATTGGCCAGCCTGCAGTCCAGATCTTTCACCTATAGAGAACATTTGGTGCATCATTAAACGAAAAATACGTCAAAGACGACCACGAACTCTTCAGCAGCTGGAAACCTATATCAGGCAAGAATGGGACCAAATTTCAACACCAAAACTCCAGAAACTCATAACCTCGATTCCCAGACATCTTCAAACTGTTTTGAAAAGAAGAGGAGATGCTACACCATGGTAAACATGCCCCCGTCCCAACTATTTTGAGACCTGTAGCAGGCATTAGATTTGAAATGAGCTCATTTTGTTCCTAAAATTGTAAAAATTTTCAGTTTAAACATTTATGTTATCTATATTCTATTGTGAAAAAAATATTGGCTCATGTGATTTGAAATTCTTTTAGTTTTCATTTTATTCAAAACTTCAAAATGTCCCAAAATTTCCGGAATTCTGGCTGTCCCCTTGTTGGATTTACCCTTGTTGGATTAAAGACTTATGATATGTAATCTTTCATCTTCGTTGTGCGCTCTTTAACACAGCGTAGCCGTGACACTTACAGACTTACTGTGTAGGTAGAGTCTGAGTGAGAAGCATTTAGGTTCAAACTTGTGAAGGACTTATATTAAAGTATTGGAATGTGTCTTTGAATATTTATCTGTGACATTTGAATTGCTGCTTGTGCAAAACCTGGGTCAGGATGCTTTTACCAAGTAGGACACGTTTCTGGAACTTATTTGAACATTTAGGGAGGACATGAACACTTGACATGATGACACATCTCATGAACACTTGACATTAAACGTGGAACACACAACGCTATTATACATTATTTATTCACCACACATACTTATTTTTTCATTTCAAAATTTGCACATATCATAACTGTACATACATAATTGTCTATATTATATATTGTGTTTTTGCTATTTTGTACATTGCCTATTTGTATATTTGTATATTATTCTTTTATTATCTGTGTCCTGTCCTGTTGCTGTCTTTCTGTTGCACTGTGGAGCTTCTGTCACTATAACAAATTCCTCGTATGTGTAAATATACCTGGCCAATAAAGCTCATTCTGATTCTGATTCATTCTGACATTTTTAAATTTCTCTTTAAAATTGGTTGAGTATTGTTGATGCATTACTCACTTAATGCTTAGTGTGGCCAAAATAATGTATATTTATGGTTTATTTGGTTCAATATTAGCTAAAATGTGGCTGTGCAGTGGCCTGCTTGTGGACCACTGCCAAAATGCCACCAATCCATGCAGTATGTGGGCCACATGAGGAATGTGGGGAATACCAGGGTTCGAATAAAAATCAGCTGTGGCCCACATTAGGGCCAGTTTTGGTTTATTTGATTGGCTTACATGCAGCAATGCTAAGGTTTACTTGAGGCCCAAATCTGGCAAACAGGACCTGACTGCCCAAATGTCATTATTCCACATGGTATGTGGGCCGGAGCAAGGTGTTGGATCTGGGCCAGAATTAAAATAAATGTGGCCCAGATTTGGGCCAGTTCTGCTTTATTTTATTTATTTATTTATTGTCACGGCTGCCATGCGGCCTTCTTATGGCTTGCTTGTGGCCCAAATTTGGCAAACAGGTGTGGACCACCCAAATGCCATCATTCTACATAGTATGTGGGCCAGAGCAAGGTGTTAGATCTGGGCCGGTTCTGGGCCAGAATTAAAATAAATGTGGCCCAGATTTGGGCCAGTTCTGGTTTATTTTATTTATTTATTTTCATGGCTGCCATGCAGCCTTCCTATGGCTTGCTTGTGGCCCAAATTTTGCTAATAGGAGCGGACCGCCCAAGTGCCATCATTCATCACAGTATGTGGGCCGTAGCAAGGTGTTGGATCTGGGCTGGATCTGGGCCGGAATTAAAATCAATGTGGCCCAGATTTGAGCCAGTTCTGCTTTATTTGGTTTCTTCATGGCTGACATTGGGCCTTCCTTTGGCTTATTATATTATAAGACAAAAACCAAGTTTGCTTTAAATACACTAAAGCATTGCAGAGATAAAACCTTGAGTCCATTTCGGCATGCTCTTTACTGAATTTGTTTATGAGCCATTCAGGAACGGTTTGATTGAAAATATTTAAAAACATTTTGCCAGCATGGTCTGAAGATGACCTAAACTAATTTTGGTGAGAATCAGACAAACACGTTTGAAAAAGTAGGTTTATGGAAATTTTTAAAATGGCGGGAAATATTTATGATGGAAAAAGATGTCATTTGGCAGTCGAATCATCTTGAGCTGGTTCGGAAGTTATTATTTAATAACTTTCCACAAATCAGTTCTATAGACTGGCATAAACTTCAAAAGAGGTAAAAGAAGAAGAAAATGAAGAACAAGAAGACGACAATAGGATATGGATACAATAGGTGCCTGCCTATGCACCTTTGGTTATGTGATAAATGAGTTGGGTCAAAAGTAATTTAAAAGTGATCAAAAAGTTGTCAGAATAAAATCCGAGTGCCTCCAGACTTTAAATATTTGCATTGCTGGAGGGAGCTGTAAGCATTAATCCATTTGAAAACAGATGCCGTGCTTGCTTTGCTTCTGTGTGACTAAATATATCAAATCAACGTGCTTGTAGAAAGAAATGGGACCGCATGTAGCCTGTATTTTTACATTATCCTCTGGTAAACAGACCAGTCATAACTGTCTTGGCCTGCACAGATGCGACATGTTTAGTTTCATAGTTACATGTAAGTACAGTTATTTTGCATTTAATAAATTGACCACTTCGTAGAAATATATTTTCACATGAAAACTACTGTTCTGTTCATTTGTGTCAAAAAGCAAAATTTATTAAATGATGTAAATCAATAAAAGATGAAAACTTCCAAAGGGGTGATACATTTTATGTGTAAAATATGAACATATTTTACGCATCATTAAGGAGATGCTACCATTTCACAATGACTCCACTTTGAAAGAATGAAGTTGTGTGCTGTTTGGAATGAAAATCTGAACTAATAACCTGAGGCACTAAGGCACACCCAGTCCATGAACTGTTGCATTTAAGTGATCTTACATATTTCTCATCAAAGATAGAGTCTGAACAAATGAGACATAAATGTCATGCTGGTTCCAGGTGCGAGAAAGCAAACAAAACTATCTGGGAAATTAATCAGCAACCATTTAGAAGTATGATGACTTTTTTTTCTCTATCTGTTTCCCGGAGCTGGCCAGTAATTGCAGACATTCCAAGCAAAAATAGCACACCCTCAGAATTCCAAAGGTATGTGAATAATAGAGAGAGTCTTCACACAATAAGATATAAAACACCCAAATTCCCAGACAGTACTCAAGAAGACAGAAAAATCAGTAAACAAATATATAACACACAGGTAAATAAGGTTTGGGAATCTGCTTGTGTTCATAATGGCAGATCTGCATCTAAGGTCCTTGCTGATATGTCTATAGCTGTCTGGCTGGCATTAAACAAGAGCTCAGTGGATTTATCTGGAAACAATGAGAGGCCATCCAGTAAATTTTAAACCCTAAGAAACTGTTAAGACAGAGTGTCAGTCTTTACACTGTGCTTCTCTCTCCTCTCACTGACTATTTCTTTGGTACTTTTCTATTTGGTGCTTTTATTGGTAGTTGGGCAAGATAGAATCACAAAGACAACATATGTAAACATTGTTATGAATCATGCTGACATAAATGTACAGTTTCTTATGACTCTTAGACATTTTCAGGCTTCTAAGATTCAGCAGTGTTTTAGTTGGTCAGTCATGGAAATGTGATGTACAGTGTTGAAACAAGTGTGTAGAATTATGTTGATATACATCAAAAGTGCATCCAAAGGACTGATCCTGAGAGAAAGAAAAGACCTATCTGAAATGAATGTGTTGGTGGCGGAGTGGAAGGGTTTTGCATTACACAAGCTTACTGCATTGTCTCACTATTTAACTGAAATGTTCACTTGCATTTCTATAATTTTCTTGTGGAGGACTCCAATATATGTTGGGTTTTACTTTTTAGCTTCAGAGAGCTTAGAGTTTTTACAGAAAAACATGCAATGTTCATGCTGCATTTATATGACTTTGTCAGGTGTCACCCAAATGGGAAACAATTAAAATTAAGCTGTAATAAATAACACAACACAACACAAGGGCTTCAAAGACACAAAGTGTAACATTCAAACAAGAGATGCATTCTGCAAGACTTACTTGAATAAAAAATGATCTCTTCTTAATGAAATCTCAGATTTCTCAGAAACGCAGGCTCAGATATTGGGAAGACTGCCTTGCGGTATGCAGTTCTTCTCCTGCAGTGGTTATACAGACTGATATTTTTTTTTAGAAATAATCAAGAAAAAATGGGAGCATATGGGAGGGAATATGGAGACAAGGACGTAAGAGAGCAAAGGAGCAATACAAGCCCTGCCCTACATTTGAATGACTGTTTATAAATAACATATGAATCGTAAGGCAATTTCCTATAAATTTTAATAAAAAAAGAAAGAAAGAAAGAAATACATATTCTCACTTTTTAATCACTTGTGCTCTTCCTTTTGTATGACTCTTGCTGACTTGAAAATTGGCTTTGCTTGTTATGTTCCTTATTTGTCCCTTGGGATAAATGCTTCTGCCAATGGCTAAATGTAAATAAAATTTTTGGGTTTGCCTACAGACAACTTTGTGTAAATGCATGTAACAAGAGAAAAAAAAAATAAGGGAATGATAGAGTTAAAAACAATAAACAAAAAAAGTGAAAGATAATTTGTATTAACTGCAATTAATCGCAAACCATTCTTTAAAATATTTGTCCTGTAGTAATCATAAACCATATATCAATATTTGCTGAGACAAGCCCAAATGAAGATCAGATTACATTATAATGTAAGGTATACAAGTAAAGCAATGAATATGAAAATGTTTTATTAACCACCTGGCCAAATCTGAATAATAAAAAAAGTCAAGTAAATCAAATAAGTTATCAAAATCTTGAAAAATAATCAGTATTCTTTTAAATGCTTGGGGTGTGTCCACTGTCGGCACTGAAACCACGCCCACTCACAGGATCGCTGCCTCCTCTTTCAACTGTCAATTACAACTACGTTTAAAAGTGGGGTAAGTGATTTCTGGTAGCCAATGTTGACATTTGAAATCACCAAAACAAACACGCCACTACCCCAAAAGGGTCTCGCCCCTATTTTGAAGCTCCGCCCCACACATACGTACAGCAACGATTGCATTTCACAAGGGTAGAAAACTAGGGTTTGTTTAGAGTTTTGAAACTTGCTGTATGTTTTTATTGCAGAGTAAGCTCTCATAAGTGTAAATATCAAGGACATTGCGATTAGCTATTTCATGAACCCTTTAATATATTGTTTATTTCAAGCTATTGAACATAGCCATCACACTGGCCTCCAGTCAGGCCCAGTTCCAGGACAATTAGGAATGCACTGATATTGCATGAGCAATATGACACTCATAGCCATGAGATATGACTGTATATCAGCACAGCTGTGATTCAGCCATAGACACGAGGCCGCAGGCCAGGTACCGAAATTACAGCATGCTGATATACAGCCAAATCGCACAGCTACCCCCCCTTCTGATACAGCATTCATTCTTTAACTCAATCTCATATTCAGCATAAAACATTAGTTTGAATGTTCACTGAGGAAAGTGATATCTTTGTCACTTTATCCTTTAATTTGTCAAATAGCAGGTCATATGGGTTTTTGAAAAATATCTCTTTTGCATTTTGTAATGTAGCTATCTTGAAATGTAAACAGTCTGCAAAGTTGTTAATCAAAAAAGTGCATGAGAAAGATATTGTCTCTCAAAAGATTGTGAATCGCCGTAACGAGTAGTCAAATTTTTTAATCTTTTGTCTGTTAAACTTTCGATGTTTTTCCCCAACATTTCCCCAAATGTTCACTTCAAGGCTTGTGCACACTGGAGTGATTATCGCCGATGTTTAAGGCCTCATGACTAAACAAAGGGCGCCAATGTGAGTGTGCACACCGACACGCAAAACACCAGGCGTAAAAGCGTCATTTTTTAAAAAAAATGCCTTGGATTCATTTTTTTGGTTTGACGTGCCGCGTTAAAAACTGGCTTACCAATGAGATTGGTACTTTTGTTCACGTACCTGGAGCTGCTGAAGTTACAATAAAACACAACTTGGTGGCGCTCAAGCACAAAACGGTCATGTCGAGCACACATTGGTACCTAACGACGAAGAAGATGCCTCAAGGCAAGATGAATGTAGATGTAGCATTTGGACCAATCAGACACACAACTATTTGTTATATTTAACAAATAATCTCTAATGCCTCCCTCACTCAACCAAAGGGCCAACTCTGAGGGTCTGTGGACTCTTCCCCCCAAAATGCATCTAACACCTCAAAGGCAGAACAGGCCTCTGGTTCCATGGAAACCAATCTGATAACACTAGTTTATTGCTCAAAGGAATGCAGGCAGAGCAACCTATTTCCCCTTAGGAAAGACACATAATGCCCATAAAAATGGACTCTTCTCTAATTAATTCATAGAAAAACCTTTGTTTTAATGAACACACATATCTTTCAGTCATTGTGTATATTATTACTGTTCTTGTATATGTTTTTGTGTATTGTATACTGTTTTATGCATGCTTATGACAGATCACTAGTTAATATCACTTTAACTGTACCATGTTTGGTCTCTATCAATTCGTCTTCGGATGATCTAAATGACAGTGTATATTAAATGTTGATACCTATGCAACATATTAGTGTCCTAAGAATCTTTAGTAGTTTTTGCATTAACCCCAGGCAAATTACATATGCAAATTTACCATGTTCAGAGACAAAGAGTCGTAAACTTTCCCTCCAGAAGTGCAAGTCCCCATTGGCTCTTTGTCCATCCAAGGGTGTGACCTCCATAGGGTTTAAAAGACCTCACTTCAGTGACCCACCTAGTTTTTTTTTTTTTTTTTTTTGGCTTTTAGTCTCTTCACTCGTCTCCCATCCCCTCTCTATCTTCTGGTTGCTAAGTCCCAGGGCCGACGCTACCGCGTCTGGCAGGCCTCAGCACAACCAGTCTGCGGTTCTTTTAGATCCTAAGAGGATGAGGAGGATGTGAGCTCCTCAGCAACCCTTAAGTTTTGCGCCAGGCCTTGCGGCCTTGACTTTCAATTCAACCAAGGATCTCAGCAGATCTCTTTCCAAGAGAAACTTCCAATCACCATCGAGTCAGGACATCTTTTTGGAATTCATCACTCTTCAACCCGGAAGAACGTGATCGCGAATCCAAAACCTTGAAACCATCAAGACTTTCATCCGAGACTACATTCTGGACACTCGTCAACGACCAAGGCAATGCAAGTATCGTACATTTAACTAAAGGAAACAGAGGCTTAGTGTAAGTTATAGACCCCGTAATAAATGGCACTGATGGTTTTACTCAGGTGGTTAACTGACTCTTTCCATAACTGCATTCTCTGTTTTCTCTAATGCTTCATTCAACAACTTTAGCTCCCCTTTGTATGTACAAAGTGTATGTTTATTCGTTTGTTTGTTTAGATTAGTTATGTGTGTTAGTTTAGTTAATAAAAGTTGTGTGCACAAATTACATGAGTTTCTGGTTCTACCTTGCAAATTAATGTCTCTTTACGATTTTGACCCTTGCTACATGCTCTAATGCATTAATAGGAAAGTATTTTCTGAGGCCAAGGAAATATCATTTCTTAGAGTTAATATGAACTTACACTGAATGTTCGCTGGACGAACAGATCAGTTGATGGCAATTTAATTCTGCTACAGTTATTACTGTCAGCCGATATAAATAATTGTAATTAATCATAATTAATTTTAATTATTAATATACATTTTCCTTTTGAGCTAATTTGCTACATAGAGCTGCTGGGGCCTGTTTCATAAAACAAGTTTACCAAATAAGCCAGGCTTATTTCAGTTAGTCTGACTTATTGTCAGTTGATTTGGTTCAAAATAAGTCGGACTAACTGAAATAAGCCTGGCTTATTTGGTAAACCTGTTTTATGAAACAGGCCCCTGGTCTCATTGATGTCTGCACACAAAGGACTTTATGACAAACACGACAGCGACTACAAAAATCAAGATAAGAGGGAGCTGTTATGGAGAGGAATTGCAGATCAGATACAACCCGAATTCCGGAAATGTTGGGACTTTTTTTTTTTTTTATTTGACTAAAATTATAACTAAAAGAATTTCAAATCACATGAGCCAATATTTTATTCACAATAGAACATAGAGAACATAAAAAAATGTTTAAATGGAGAAATTTTACACTTTTATCCACTAAATGAGCTCATTTCAAATTTGATGCCTGCTACAGGTCTCAAAAAAGTTGGCACGGGGGCAACAAAGGGCTGAAAAAGCAAGACATTTTAAAAGGATTCAGCTGGGAGAACATCTAGCAACTAATTAAGTTAATTGACATCAGGTCTGTAACATGATTAGCTATAAAAGCGATGTCTTAGGGAGGCAGAGTCTCTCAGAAGTAAAGATGGGCAGAGGCTCTCCAATCTGTGAAAGAGTACGTAAAAAGATTGTGGAATACTTTAAAAACAATGTTCCTCAATGTCAAATTGCAAAGGCTTTGCAAATCTCATCATCTACAGTGCATAACGTCATCAAAAGATTCAGAAAAACTGGAGAAATCTCTGTGCGTATGGGACAAGGCCGAAGACTTTTGTTGGATGCCCGTGGTCTTCGGGCGCTCAGACGACACTGCATCACTCATCATCATGATTCTGTCATTGACATTATTAAATGGGCCCATGAATACTTCCAGAAACCACTGTTGGTAAACACAATCTGCCATGCCATCTGCATATGCCAACTAAAGCTCTATCATGCAAAAAGGAAGCCATATGTGAACATGGTCCAGAAGCGCCGTTGTGTCCTGTGGGCCAAGGCTCATTTAAAATGGACTGTTTCAAAGTGGAAAAGTGTTCTATGGTCAGACGAGTCTAAATTTGACATTCTTGTTGGAAATCACAGACACCGTGTCCTCCGGGCTAAAGGGGAGGTAGACCTTCCAGCATGTTATCAACGTTCAGTTCAAAAGCCAGCAGCTCTGATGGTATGGGGATGCATAAGTGCATACGGTATGGGCAGCTTGCGTGTTTTGGAAGGCACTATATGCTGAAAGGTATATAAAGGTTTTAGAGCAGCATATACTCCCCTCCAGACTATGTCTATTTCAGGGAAGGCCTTGTGTATTTCAGCAGGACAATGCAAAACCACATACTGCAGCTATTACAACAGCATGGCTTCGTAGTAGAAGAGTCCAGCTGCTGAATTGGCCTGCCTGCAGTCCAGATCTTTCACCTATAGAGAAGATTTGGTGCATCATTAAATGAAAAATACATCAAAGACGACCACGAACTCATCAGCAGCTGGAAACCTATATCAGGCAAGAATGGGACCAAATTCCAACACCAAAACTCCAGAGACTCATAACCTCGATGCCCAGATGTCTTCAAACTGTTTTGAAAAGAAGAGGAGATGCTACACCAGGGGTAGGCAATGTCGGTCCTGGAGTGCCGCTGTCCTGCAGAGTTTAGCTCCAACCCTAATCAAACACACCTGAACAAGCTAATCAAGGTCTTCAAAATTACTGGGGCTACAGGCAGGTGAGGTTTTTTTTCAGGGTTGGAGCTAAACTCTGCAGGACATCGGCACTCCCCTGTGCTACACCATGGTAAACATCCCCCCGTCCCAACTATTTTGAGACCTGTAACAGGCATCAAATTTGAAATGAGCTAATTTTGTGCATAAAATTGTAAAATTTCTCAGGTTAAACTTTTGTTATGTTATCTTTGTTCTATTATGAATAAAATATTGGCTCATGTGATTTGAAATTGTTTTAGTTTTCATTTTATTCAAATTTAAAAAAAAAACCTCCCAACATTTCCGGAATTCGGGTTGTAGGATTCGATGTGTACCGGGGTATTTCTGTTTTTCATTAAGTGCCATCTAATGTCAGGGAGTGAATTTGCCTGTTCACTCAGCTCATCGGCAGCAAAAATCGCTTGGGTACGATCAAAAATATGCATCGAAAAACGTCTCGAAATACGCTGGTGATAAGCGCGTGCGATAATCATCCCGGTGTGCACGAGGCTTAAGACCCTGTCCACACGAATGCAGGTATTTTCAAAACCGCAGCTTTTTATATGCGGTTTGGCCATTCGTTCACATGCAAACACAGCATGGCTTGTGATGACAGAGTATGCGCTGTTATCTCCGCCTACTGGAAACTTTTTCAGGCTTCTGATTGGCCCACATGGCTTTACGGTTGAGATTATATTGCCACCTGTTGGTTTGGCATGCTCTTGACAGTGCTTCGTAACATGCTTTTGCATTTTCATGTGGACAGAGATTTTTTTTTTTTTAAAACGGAAGAAGGAAAAACTCTGTTTATATAAATACCCGTGTACATGTGGACGTGGCCTCAGTGGTTCTCAATTCCAGTCCTGGGGGCCCCCTGCTCTGCAAATTTGTGCAAATCTGAGTATATGTGTATCGTGATTGAGCGCTGTCTGTGTCGTCTTTATGCGTGCGCTTCGGATGACAGTCAGCGCGAGAAGCGAGCGGAGAAAAGGTACTCCTCTCAGAAAACATACAAATAAAGATGAGTTTAGATGTTTTAATACTATTTGGTTAAAATCTACATCGTGTTCCCGTCACAGTTTGTGACGTGGCAAAGGACTATAGTACATCGATGACGCATTAGTTTCTCATAATTATTCATGAGACTGTGTGTTCTTATCCTACGAGAAGACACTTTGCTTAATTATTCACAACAGCATGTGTTAATTTCCTATGACAAATGCTTCAGACTGTGAGATCATGTACATTAACTGAGAGAAATGTTCATGGATCGAAGGAGAGTGTTTATTTTTGTTTTGTAAGAGTTTGGCACAAACATGATTCATTCACCTAGTGAGTATAAGTGTAACCATTTTTACAGCTCCTTGACGCAACCTCACAGATATGTTTTCGATGCAGAGTGCAAATGACTGCACATTTATTTGTGTTTTAACTCGATGGGAGCGAAATGAAACTGTCTAAAACCAAAGCTGTGTGTTGTCTGTCTCCACTTATTCCCCTCTACTCTGCAGCACACCACACCCACGCCCACTTTTGTAGCATTTTTAAAAAAAAAAAAAAAAAAACTGTGGTGAGAACTAACTGGTGCTGGTGGTGATTTCATGACCCTTTAAAGTTCTTGCACAGTGATTCCGAAGTTCTCGTCAAAAATTTCCGCATGTTAAAAAATAAGTATGACCTCGCATTGGCTAAGTTTACATGCACAATTTTTGGTTCAGTCGGACTGAATTCATTCCGATTGAAATAAAGTGATCGGGTTGATGTGCACGTTTATATGTCACAAGCTTCAAATTGTAATTGTTTTTTTTTTTTTTTGGAAATGCGCACACTGCACAAATATAGAGTTTCTCACACTGTTTGCACATAATAACTACTCTCTGTTTCTTTATTTGTTTTTAACAGCAGAATTAATATTTTTCTATTTCTGGACAAATATACACATAAACCGCAGTGCACAAAACGGGTTGCCTGTGGATGAGAGTCCGAAACAAGGACTGGTGGGAGTTTGTCCTGCTCCACTTCACAGTTGCGGAGTGAAAGGAGAGTTTTATAATGACAGGACACGCATTTATACAACATTTTATTCAAAAGAATGACCCGCTCGTTCCGCACGTCATTATGCTATTTCTGCATTATTGCACATGCGCAGTCCTTTCAGTTTCGGTTTTCAATCCGATCGAGTGTTTACATGCACTCTCAATCGGATTGGAAAAGGAATAAACCACCCCCTTCAATCCGATCGAAATTTCATTCCGATCGAAATTTCATTCCGATCGAGCTCAATCGGATCGATTAAGGTGTTAACATGAAGCCTTTTCAGTCTGATTGAGCCGTCAATCTGATTACAAACGGATTATTTGGTTGCATGAAAACGTAACCATAATAGTGTCAATCATTTTTATACACGGCCTCCAAAACCTTAGTCCGTCATAAAAAAAAAAAATCAGATCGGTTTAAATTTTCAGCTTTTTTGCATCAGCTTTTTAGTGATTTTAAATGGAGTGCTCTTTGTTTGCTTTCCAGGCTATATATGATCCATTCAGAATTAGTATTCAGCATCACGTTAGTTCAGGCAGGCCATGTCAGTCAAGCTCGCATCAGCTGATAGTCAGCTGTTCCTGACGTGTACCAATCCGGTCTTGACACCTATTACAGTGGTCTATGTAAATTCCCATTCTTCAGCATCTCTTCTATCGCATCGCTGCTCGCAATTTCCTTCTCCAACCCCAACTCCACCTAACTGAACCTGTAATCTGACTTTTGTTTCTTTTCCGTATACAGTTCACTTCATTACAAGCACTCTTTATCATGTTTTTCGTATTTCTACAACTCATGTAATCATGAATTGTAATTATGTAAGCATATACTGGATCTGTTCTGTACCCCAGGGGGGTTTGACTCACTACTCTCCCCGCTCTGTCCAAGCATGGCTGCATGGACAGACGTGTGGAGTTTTGCCCAGAACAGAACCATACCGCCAACACTAGCTGTATGCAATTTAGTTGCCATAAATATACTTTGAGGAAAGTGGTCCTGACTGAAATAAAAGTTTTGTTTTTCAGCTGCATACATGCTGTAAAGTTTTGGGAATGACATCTGCATGCAGGATTCACACTCAGAAGAGTAATGGACGGGACAAAAATATTGGCTACATGAAAATTTATATGATTGAGACACTCTCTAATTTCTGATATACCCTCAGTATCTAATTCTGGAACCGGGCCTGGATAAAACTGATTGAGCAGTTTTCATTATTAGCCCATATTTTGGCGATTGCATGGAGTTTAATGTGGCAGTAGTCTATGCTTTTAATTCCAAAGAAATGAGGAGGATATTACTTAATTTCTTCCATGAAAATCTGGGACTGAATGTTTATTGAATGTTTTTGCTTAAGACAGATGTCACAACCTGGACCTCACAGTGATTGACTGCCAGCCAATTTTTTCACATGATAGTCTATTTGCACAAAGTCAAACATAGCTCAATCTTTTTGACACTCTTGGTCACTCTCAACAAATTCTCAGGCAGTCTACTATCAATCCTACTATTCACTGCACAAGCATGGAGCTCAGCTTCCAAAAAATTTATTCAAAACTGTTATTCTGCTCTACTCACCCCATCCTGTCTGTGTCCGATGTAGACACGGTGCAAGTTTCCAATGATGCTGCTTTAGAATTTTTAGTGGTTTCGCGCCAACAACATGGTTACAGTGACGATATGCTTAGATAAACAAAAAAATTGACTTGAGTGCAAATATTTGTCTTTCAGCACAAACATGTGTCTTTCCGGCATATGGGACGTCTGTTGAGGAACCCTACTGTATCCCACTGCTGCAGAACCTCCAGATGTGGTGGCTTCTGCTGCAGAATCTCCTGAGGCGGCGACGGTGTCCGCTTCTGAACTCACAGTCTGTCCTGCCACGGCCACAGAGGCCGTTCCTGAACTCACAGTCTGTCCTGCCACGGCCACGGAGGCCGTTCATGAACTCACAGTCTGCCCTGTCACGGCCAAGGACGCTGTTCATGAACTCCTAGTCTCTCCTGTTATGGCCGCTGTTAACCTCTCTGTGTTCTCCGTTTCAGTCCCGCCTGATCTGCCTTTGTTGTGTAGAACCTGGTCGAAAAAGACACACACATATAATCTCAACTCAACACATTCCAGGGAACCTTCCCCTCCACGATGTGGTCTTAAAATTAATGAATGATCAGCACCGCGCCCAACTGTCTGACCAGCTTCCTGTCCTGTTCTCCTTATCATCTCATGAGACCCATTAAACAATGACAGATTTGAGGAAAGAAGGACCACACATCTGCACGGATTTAAGAACAGAATCGGCATAAATAACAGTCTAAAGAGCTTATCTGGAGAAGTTCCAGAAACAGATGGCTCGTGATACCCGTGAACCCTTTTACCATAAAACTACTAATCTGGTAAACACAAACAATTGACTTATAGCTCAGTCCGAGCTAAGAAAATCACCAGATCCACACAATGTGACATTGTAACGTGGGTTTTGTTTCACGTTCATGATTTCATGTCTTTTATTTTGGAGTTTAGTCATGTTATTCCCTTGTCTCTGTGTTATGTTCTGATTGGTTGTCTTGTTCATTGTGTCATGTTCTGATTGGTTGTCCTAGTCATGTGTCCTGTCTCTCTTTGGTTGGTTCTTGTTATGCGACCTGTGTTGTTTGCTATAAGTAGCCATTATGTTGCCATTGTCTCTCGTTGTGTATTGAATGTATTTAACCCTGCTGTCGGTGAATGGTCAAGTCAAATCTTCGTTGTCTGTATTTTGGATTTCACTTTGCTTAATAAATCTGCACTTGGAATTCTTCACTACGCTCACCTCAGTGGACTATCATTACATTCTGAAGCTGAGAGTGAGATAAAGGTGTGGTTGCGGAATTCAAGAAACAGAGCAGGTAGACGAAAGGAGCGTTACCACCGTCTGCTGACTAGTTGAGAGACCTTGGGGGAAGATTGAACTTTGCCAATGAATACTTTAGCACATCAAACATATTTTCAGCAAAGTAATAATTTGGTATTTTTATTTTTATGTTAATTTTTTTTATTTTTAAATTTGTATAGATAATGTAGTCTCTTTCAGAGTTTTAAATTAGCTGTATTAACCTGAAATGTTTTTTTTTTTTTATTATTATTTTGTATTTAATTAATCCATTGATTTGAAATCCCTTTGACTACTGTACATTTTTGACACTACAGACATTAGTTATGTGGTGACTGCATCCATTTCAGATGTATAATAACTGTTTTTCCCAAAGACCTAAGTTATAGTAGCTGAAAAGTATTTATAGTGAAACAGATTTATTGTTGTAGATCAATGATCTTCACTATTTTTATTTTTCATGAGAGCTGCACTTATAGGACAAAGTCAATAGGAGAGCCACTTTTACAAAGTAGGCTATCAAAAGTTACATCCAATCATAAATAGCATGTCTGCTTATAAATCTGTCATTCCTGAACATACAATATGCAATGCAATACAAACGGGGATATTTTTTAAAGTTATTTAAAGTTATTTTCTTCTAAATTAGCCTATCATGTATCTAACCATCTAAGAGCACAAGAGCTGGAAAGACTGCCAAAACTCAGTGAGTCAGTGCCATGTACGTAAGGGCAGAGCAAGTTTAAATATCTTGTAATTTTGCTGTTTAGTGTATTTTTTAAATATATATTATTTGTAATAGAGCAGACACTGACACCGCGTCTATATAGGAAGCGACAGTTGTCGTGTCGCGCCGGAACGTCTGTCTACACTGGATGCGCAACCGTTGCAAATCATTTAGACGTTGTGTCAATACGTCATAAATAGAACGAGGCATCAGTTTATTGACAGGGATTGTGCCGCATCCATTGTTGACAACATCACTGGTTATAATGAGTTCTATTATCTTTTGTTGCATTGCATCGCGACGATCGTGTCCGGTTTAGACACGGTGTGAGTTTTTTAATGGATTATGTTATAGCCCTGCTTGTTTTTAATGTTTTAATGAAATATCTGTTTTGATCATATCATCGTATTTACTGCCATGCAGACCATAAATTAAAGCTTGGCGAGCCGCATGAGGCTTGCGAGCCATGCAATGAGTAACACTGTTGTAGATTAATAATGTGGGCCCTGTGTGGGTCTAGTGAGGGCTTCCTGGGGGCTAAGTGAGGGCTGCCCATGCAGGGCCAGCGCTAAAGGGCCAACGTTTTCCCAATGAGCAAATTCTCAGAGGCCCTGCACTGGCAGCCCGCTGGGGGCCCTTAGACTAGCCCTAAGCGGGCCTGTAAAGGGCCACCGCAGGCTTGTTTGCAGGGTACAGTGTTAAACAGGAAAAAAAAATTATTCAGTGATGCAAACAATTCGACTCTAAAAAGACAATAGTAAACAGTCATTAATCAGCTGAAATCAGTTCATTGTTGATTCTGTTTGGTTCAGTAATTATGTAAAGTTCATCAAATGTGGAATGAATTGAATTAATCTATTGAGCAGCTCTGGAGAAAAAAGTGATGTCATCATCCAGCTCAGTTCAGTTCTCAAGTATCTGTGTCTGACTCACAATGTGCACAAAGAAACTCTGCAGTTTACTTACCTAGTAACTTAACCTATCTACATGTACCTAAGCTGGCACCCTTAAGTTTCAAAGGGGACAGTAGTAAACTTTAGTACTTAAGCTTTTGTAAAGATAAAACCATAAATCAAAAGACAACATAAACAGCAGTAGCATTTACAGCAGATCTAAAAAAAGATGAGACAACTACAAAAAACAAAACAAAACAAAACACAAAAGAACATACAAAACAACAAAACAAACACACCATTCTGAAACATCCTGTAAGAGTCATGCTTACATGTTCTGCTCAATCCTCTTCAATAATATTCTTTGGGCTCTGTCTCGGGCTCAAATAGAGTGATGAAACTGTCTATACATCACTTTGTAGGCCAATCAGCTGTTAGCATCACACTGGTTCCCTCGACAAAAAGCCAATACTTTTTCTCCATAGGCTTTTGGATTGTAAAAAATGAGCTCTGTGTTCAACCAAAGTTCATGAAATATACTTGTTTTGTTCATCAATATAATTTTCACTAAATAAAATAACTTGTATGAATTTTGAAGCCTAAATTCAAGCGCCAGAACTAAAAAGCTAAACTTAGTCCATAAACAAACTACACCACAGTCACTCACCTTCAGTGTCACCAACACCATGCTTTCGACAACTTTGAACACGTTACAGTGCACCCGATAAACACAATCAAGCCTTCGAAAAAAGCCTTCCCACTAAAAGCTGGTCTGAACCCTAAGCATACATGTAAAAAGATTCATTAATTTAGTCATATTTAATTTCCAGTACTCATAGTAATGACATAAACAGAAATACCGTTGTTCAGTTTGAGGTCTGTGTCACTATGCAGGCACATTCAGTGGTCCTTCAATGAACAATGCACGCCATGGTCAATTTCCATTTCAGTCAGCCCTGGAGCATCTTAACAGAATATAGAAAAGCAAAGAGAGTTTTTCATGAAAATGTATTTCTGCTTGTCCTTTTGAGGTCAATCTTAGCTATGAATTTATGTTTGGTTTGGTTTTTGTTTTGCTCACATTTGGTTTTCAGCGCATTCTCATCAGGATATAAAAAGGATATAAATTTCCCAAGAATGCAAGGACAGCCAACACCCAAATGATTTTATTCATGTTAAGTGCATTTGACTAAATAAACTTGCTCAAACTGATTGTATCACCTTTATTGTTTGTGCTCAAACTGGTGAAACAGTTTTCTTTATTCAGACAGAGCTCAGACAGATTTTGAAATTCATACACCGCTCAGACAGTCTGTACATGCACCGTGTTCATTGCTTGATCATCACATGCTCTCCTCTGATCAGGGACCAGCCAAGAGTGATCACACCAGTGTGATCGTACATGTTAAAGGTTTAAAAATCCCATGGCGCTTCTCATAAATAGTAGGGGTGTAACCCCGGTGTCCTTGCCAGATTCCTTCCACTGGCTCTTGTCTATCATGGCCTCCTAATAATCCACATTCATTGAATTGGCTCTATCACTTTCTTTCCTCTCCACCTGTAGTTGGTGTGTGGTGAGCGCACTGGTGCCGTTATACTGTGGCTGCTGTCGCATCATCCAGGTGGGTGTTGCACACTGGTGGTGGTTGAGGAGAGACCCCCCCATTTGATTGTAAAGCGCTTTGGGTGTACAGCAATACACTATAAAAGTGCTGAATAAATGCCTCCATTCATTCATTCATTCATTCATTCATTATTTTGGTGTGGTGATATGGTGGGGCATTGTCCCCGTTCCATGTGCTTGTGTCTTGTGTTTTTGTTTGAGCACATGGCTCAACATGTGCTATTTTCTTATGTTTATCTTGAGCATTGGGAGTTTGTTCCCTCGCCATTTACTCTTCTCTGTGTTCAACAATTTTGATGGCATAAGTCACGGCTCTGTTGGTGTGCTTCCGGTTCATGTCTGCCATGCTGCTTGACTCTCCAGCCGCTTAGTTATCTCATTATTAGCTAATTATCCCACCTGCTCTTCCTATGTACCCTCCTCATTTGCTTTCCCTGTTTGTTCTCTGTCAGCAATCAGTCACTGAACAATCAAAATTTAGCAGAGTATTAAGATTAGGGGTGTTAACGCATGCAATTAATCTAAAATTTTTAACGCGTTAATATTTTTTTTAACACAAATTAATCATGTGATAATGCTTGACCCCAACTTCTTCCCGTCATCGCAGCGCAGAAGGTTATCTGTCATTGTGTGATAAGGGTACAGTGAACCAGTGTTGCCAGGACAGCGGTACAAGTGGGCTATTTTGAAAATACAGTCGCGGGAAAAATTACAGAGCCGTGGGTTGCGTTTTTTTGGGCTATTTTTATAATGTACCGCAGCCGCCCAAAGTGTATATAGACAAATGAAAATTAAAATAGATCCTTTTACTAATGTGTATTATAGTTGGAATGTATCCCTGGCAACTTAAGAACGGAGAGGCAGTTGTAACATCACAAACAACGTGAGTTTCAGCCAGAGCACGTTAAGGCTTTTACCAGAGCCGTTGAGAAACAGAGTTGCGACACTCCCATAGGCTTCCATAGGAACTGAGGAATGCGGAAGTAAAGCGTGAGTGGCCAATAGTTCCAAACAACCAATAGTTCCAGCATTGAAGCCCATTCATTTCAGTGTTTCTCAAGGACACTCGCCAGAAAGTTGAGGAAATTATAGCAGTTTTTGGCATTTTAACGCATTAATTTACCTCTCGGAAATCTGGCCAGTAGTTATATTTTATGAAAGGTGTTATAGTTAATGTTTATTTTTAGATAATAGGCAGTTATGCTATATTTGCAGTTAGATAACTTGAGAAACACCTTAATAGCTATCATAACCAGATGCTAGTTGTCATGGTTTTAAATTTTTAGTCTTTCTGTAATCTTTCTCTCCCTGTAGGAAGTTGAATGAGTTTCAGTGAAGACTGCCCATTAAAGGAATACAAGAGAGAGTTTCCCTAAATGCAGTTGGTTGCCTTGTGTTTTTTTTTAAACGTTATTTTAATTTTTTATTGGGTTAAATTCCGTATTTGCTGGCCTTTTTTAACATTCACTTATATTGTCGTCTTACATAAATGTCATAAAATAATGCGGGGATGTGAGTAATTAATCTTTTTAAATTCAACATTTAAAAAAAAAAGCAAAACTTATAAACATTGAGTGTTTGATAATATCTAAATATACAATGCAAAACATAAAATAAATAAATAAGCTGTTGTGACCAGTAAAACTCTTTACAGCAACTAGAGTAGAGCTAAATATATTTAGGCTACATTTATTAAACAGCCTATGGGCATCTAGTGGTTAAACCATGGCATTATAAAGGAATAGTATTTTTTTCTGGCCACCAAACGCCTCTAATTTGCCTCTTTGCACTGGAATTTCAAAACGTTTTTTCTATTTTAACCCTAAATCCTACACTAATTGTAATATAAATAATAAACATATTAGAAAAAAATATTAATGCTGTCTCTTAATCACTCCCCAGAATAAAATGCGATTGTAAAACGTAGTCAGCGTAGTTATCAATACACAATCAATGCACATGATGTGTTAATAATCACTAGAAATTGCTGCAAATATAGTGAAACTGCTGTCTATCCTACTTAAACACATTCAAACATATTGACAGCGCAGACTTGTTTGGAACTATTGAGAGCTCCGTGAACCACGTGACCGTGCGGCGGCGAGATCAAAGCGTGTCGCAACTCTGATTCTCAACGGGTCTGGCTTTTACACAGCAGAAATAAACATGACAACAGCCACTATAGATTATATAAGATAATAAACACACGATTACGATAGGATATGGTTTGTATGTGATTTTCTTGAGATGAATGTGTACATCTGAAATGCTAATTTATGCAGCGATATAAAAGGCTATAAAGAGCATATTTTAACAACAGTAAACGACCAAATTCCACATGTGATCGCAAAAGGAAGTTATTACAAACACTCGATGCTGGTTTGAAGTAAGTTCTGAGTAAAAGTGTTATCTATTAAACTATTAATCTCATAAATTGTCTTATGAAGCATGATGCTAATATTAGCTCTAATGCACCTGCAGAACAGGTCCAATTCTTCTTCATAATGCATTTTGTTATAATACTTCACGTAAGGTCGCAAGAAAATGTTTTGTTGTATTTATTTAGAAATACTTTTGATAATAGTTGGGTAAATGTAAACTGGGATTGAAGCGATGTGGCTTGGTAAACGTTTTATTACCAGTATAAAGACTGATAATGGCTGAATAAAAACAAATGAATAATGATAAAAGAATAATAAGGATTATGTCTCATACCTGGCGGAAGTGTGAAAGGTTCTGTTTCCTTAAACTAGTTTGTCATGCATTTCATTTCAACATATTTACAGGTAAATCCTAGTATTTTAAATGTGCGATTAATCATGATTAATCACAGTCCATGACTGTGATTAACGCGATTAAATTTTTTAATCGATTGACAGCACTAATTAAGATCCTAATCTTGATCATCTCAAGCATCAGAGTACAAGTGGACCCACATTACTACACCCTCAGGATTTTGGTAGCTGAGTGGGAGAGTGGTAGAACAATCGCACTATTGAAATCTTATTTTAGTACTGTGCTGTTAATCTTCCAGGTATGGAAAGTGGCAAATGATTGTGATAACAATGTAAAATTATTATTCAAAACAAATGTGCACAGTTTAGCAATGAACAGAGGGCATGTTCAAGCAACAGTAGGCAACTGTAAACCACAAGTGACACATACAGGTTCTTTGAAACTAATGGGCAGACTTGAGGCTTGAGAAGTTCACATGAATGATGTCAAACATTTCTTATTTTGACTCTACTTGGAACTGGAACCACAAACAATAAACATAGCTGCTCCACAGTACATCTATAGATAAAACAGTTACCTCACAAAGATGGCTTTTAAGGAATGCTTATGCTCATCTGGAAAATATTTGCTTTGTACAAACATCTGATAATTACGGAGCCCGGGAAGTCACCTGTAAGAGAAAAAAAAAAAAAATCAATCAATCCGTTGCGACGGTTTTGCAATTCGTCCCCTCAGTTTGTAAACAGTACCCACAAATTTCCAATCAGAGCGCTCAGATTTTGTAAACTGTACCTTCGGTTTTTAATCCGTACCCACAAATTCATTGTCACAAATCGCAACTCTGTGGCTCTCTCCGATCGCAACCGGAGGGCACCTTCACCAGAGTACTAATCTCATTTGGACTGCATTACCCACATGCCCTGTGCCATGGCCTGATTACCTGCCCCAGGTGTTCCTCATTTCCTACCCCTATTTAAACTGTGCTCTTCTCCTCAGCTGACGCGAAGTCTTGTTTGCCCTGGCCACAATTCTGAGTGTTTCTCTGATTCTTTGATTCTCCGTGTTTTGACCTAGGACTGTTTATTGATCTCTGATTGTCTGCCTGTCGCCTTCTGACCCTTTTGAGCCTGCCTTATCGTCTTTGATTCTCTGCTGCCTGCCCTGACCTTAGCCCGGTATCTGTTCTTGATTTTGGATTGTATTTGTGGTTCTTGACGCTGTTGTATTGACCCTGCCTGTTGATTACTATTAAAGTATTATCGCAAATGGATCCAGACGTTTCAGACTCTTCATCACATTAATAATCCGTGCGCATGCTTTCGCAATCTGTTCCCACGGGTTTGTAAACTGTACTCACGGATTCATTTTAGAAGAACCGCAAGCTCCTAGCCTACATGTTAATGAATCATATCGTATATTTTTATGTGGAATAGGCGTACATAAAATTGTCTTAAGTAATTGTAGCGGGTACGAGGTGGAATACGATTTAATAAGAAAGATGTGCATCAAAATCTTGTTTATTTAATAATCTTAGCACTTTATTATTATTGTATAATAAACCTGGCATTGTGTTATGACTGACTTTTGACTAATTTGTTCCTCTTTTGTAAGTCATTTTGGATAAAAGGTTTTTATTAAAAGCTTCTAAATGCATATGCAACTATAATAATAATAATAATAATAATAATAATAATTACTATTATTATTATTATTATTATTATTATTATTATTTTAATTTATATACTAAATAAATGAGTGCGCTTAAGACAGTCAAATGTTTATCATAAAATAATTCATGAATGCTTTATTTTTAAATAACATTTTACAGATTTGGAAATGTGTTTGTGTACTATTCATTCTTAACATGAAGACTTGTTTTGATGATTTTATTATACTAAGCTTTTTCCCCCAGAATTAGATGCATGCTTCACTGTTACTATTAAATAGGCATATTATAACATTGCATTCAGCTAGAGAGCAAAGGAATGACAACATAACCTGTACATTATTTGTTTTGTATTGCTTTTTACCTTATCCTCTCGAAACTTGAAAATATAGTTTTTTAGAAAATTCAAGAAATTCTCTATTTTGAAAAATAAAGTTTACAAAGCTGTTTGAACAGCGCTTTTCCGTCACTTAATATTTTATTTTGGTGTGTTAAATAATCCACACTCACAAAGTTCTTTTAGCGTTTATTTTACATTAATCACCAATATGATATAACACAGGCGACAGTGTTTTATCGTATTGGTGATTAATGCAAAATCAACGCTAATAAGACTATTTTGTGAGTGTGGATCATGGTCTCATATATTATGAAAAATATAGTTTAAACACAATACAATGCATCCCGCACCTAAACAATTGGCCTGGTTGAATCTGCCGGCACAGACTGAGGGTGGGGCCACAAATCCGTGATTACAGTTTAGAAACCCGTGGGAACGGATTACGAAAGTGTGTGCACGGATTATGAATTTGTGGGTACGGATTAAAAACCGAAGGTACGGTTTACAAAATCTGAGTGCACGGATTGGAAATTTGTGGGTACTGGGCATGATTTATTAAACCGAGGGAACAGTTTAAGAATTCGTGAGTATGGTTTGTAAACTGAGGGGACGAATTGCAAAACTGTCGCCAAGGATTGATTTTTTTTTTCTCCTACAGGTGACTTGCCAAGCTCCATAGATAAACAAACCATCTGATAAAAATAAATAAATAAATAAATAAATAAAAAAAAATAAAAAAAATTAAGGGTAAATGTTGGCATGAATCTGGTCCATGGACTTACATCTGCTTGCCACCAGAGGTCACTCTTCCGTTACATTGACTCTCACACTACACAGACTGTTACATGTCACTCCGGACTACATTTGCAAGCAGCCATTTCACTAATCACACGCTTACACCTGAGACCCATCACATAATCACACACCCTACATAAGCCATGGACTTCCTTGTTCACACCGCCGAGTATTGTTTTGCGTTTATCGCTCTCCTAGTGATAACTGCGACACGGAGCCATTCCGCGTTTCCTTAGTCTTAGTCTAGTTTATCCTGGTTTTTACCTGAGTCATTCGTGTTCTGATCCTAGCCTGTGTATCTCGTTTCTTGTCTGTTCTCTGCCTGCCCTGAAGTTTATAGCCTGCTTTGGATATATATCTCTCTCGTCTCGTTGTTTGGACTCTGTTTGCCCCTGCCTGGACCATTGCTCGTGTACCTGGATTACCCCTCTTGTCAAGCCCTCTGGATATTGTTTGCTGATCAAAGACCACACCTGTTTACTTGAGTACTCATCTGTCTTGCCCTCAAAATACCTGTTTGCCATTTGTTCAACCCTGCCTGTGTTTGACCATGTCTATTAATAAAAGCTTGCATATGGATCCGCACGTCTAGTTCGCCCTGTTACAAATGTCATCTATATACCATGTTAGTATTAACAGTGTTTCAGATGTTTTTTCTTAAATTCCTTAGAAAAACAAATAAAAGTAGACACAAAACAAAGATATTGTTTGTTATAAACAAACAAAGACACTGAGGGTTTTTAGTGGACATGGCAGTAGGACGAGAGATAGGAAACAATCGGAAAGGTGAGAGAAGCAGGAAAGGACCTTCAGCTGGGGACTCAAACTCATGCTGTCTCAGGTGCAGTTGTCCTATTTATTTATTTATTTATTTATGTATTTATTTATTTACTGAAACTAACATTATGGATTTCCGACAATCAAGAGTAAATTAAAATTTTCTATGCCTGAAACTAGGGCTGCAAGATATATTGAAATAAAATCAGTATTGATTTGATGTAGTGCAATAATTAAATAAACTGAGTGTCTATTTACACTAAGTGCAAATAGCCCACCTTGTTGGTTGAGGCTATTTACACTAACTCCGCCCACCAACATGTGATTGGGACAGTTAACACTGAAAAAAGACTCTCATTGATCTTCAGTTTCAGTGGTGTAAATGGTAAGGCGCGTGCTTCTTGACGCGATCGACCAGAGTTCGACTCCACCTTTTGCCGAACTTTTTTCTCCCTTTTCAAATCTCATATTGCATCGGAAAGGCATTTATTTTCAATAAAAATGAAGGAAATAATCAAAAAGTTGAAAATAAAGTATCGGGTAGGGTTAGGGTAGGTGTAGGGAGGGCTTTATTGACCCAATAAGGTTTAATTATTAGTTATTAGCTATTAGTTATTAGTAATTAAAATTCAAATTATTAAATTAATTTTGGGGTTGGGGGGGTTGTCCCACATGTTTATTTTGCACATATAGTGTGAGCAATCAAGATGTAGCTCAACGATCGGACTGTATAGTATGAGCACATAAATCCTGAACTTTGGCTTGACATTGCAAACGATTTACTCGTACAGTGAGAGTTGGTATTGAACAAAAACATTGCAGAAATCGCACAGTGTATGCCTGGCTTTACTTAGAATACGTATTAGGGCTCTTTGGAGATAGGGACAGATTTACTAAATAGGGAAAAATGGCTCGAGACCACAATCCCTTAAAAGTTTGGTTGGGAGTGTAAAGTTCTCTGGGTGATCTTCTGACAATGCACAAATTAAAGAACACAGACGCAGGCAGCTCATTTTCATTAATGACCAACACAGTCTACCAAGAGCAGTGCAAATTAGCATAGGGTTGCAAACAAGCAGAACAGATGATAACCTGGTTTGGTGATCTACCAACAACACAGCACAAAATGGATTAAGATATGTTTTTTTTTTGGTTTTAAATAATGACATAAATACCAGTGAATCGACTACTGTATACCTTAATAAATCACATTCATTTAAACACTCTCCTCCCATAAATCCTGTATCTGCCATAAAAGTAACTGTCCACACTTTTTTAAATCAATAATCAAAAATTACAAAAATAAAAAATAACATTTTCATGAAAATATAAAATAAGTGATAAAAAGTGATAAAATGTTGTGTTGGAAAAAGGAGTACACCCTACTAAAATAAAAATAAATTAAAATGTTATGTTGCAACCTAGGTAAAAAAACAAAAACAAAAAAACACTGAAGCTGAATATTTATTATAAGTGCATAATAAATGTGTTATTTTGGAACAACTTTAAGTATGTTAAGTGTTCTTGAAGAGATTCTTAAGATCAACTTTAAGCTAATTGCAGAATATTTTAATATATTTAGTTGTGTTAAAATGGAACAACTTCAAGCAACTTTAGTGTAATTTAATTGTACTTTACATTATTTAAAATACACTTTTATGCTTCTTGAAGTACAGTTAGATTATATTTTAAGCTTCGCTTTAATGTGCTTATAGAACATTTTCAGTTGCATTTCAGCTCATTAGAAATGTATTACCAGTACACTGTTAGTTTGTTATGAAGCTATTTGTCAGCATTCTAACATAATATATTAAAAAGTACAAAAATCATTAAATTAACAAGACACACACTTACACACACTTTCAAATCTAGAACACTTTAATGACAATAAATCGTGTGTTCATTACAACAATAAATTCCTTAGGTATTTAAAAAAGTACAGCAGCATATATAAACTCTTGACCAAAATAATTATAATAAATTAAAATAAAGATCTGTGAGATATGCTATAAGAGAAATACTTCAATCAATTTGACAAATTTCTGTTGTACCTGTATTATTGGAACGTGCACTATGAATATTCCATCATTAAATAACAATGTATAATGCAATTTTCTGCACACACACATGAAGAAGTTACTGAAAACACAATAAAGCCCAGAAGTGAATAAGGTGTATTTTTTACAAACTCAACCCTGCAAATGGCTGAACCAAACAAATAAACAGAAAATTTGAAATGCCACCATCTTCATCTTCAAGTAGAGGATCACTTTTCTTTGACTATGACTTGTTGCATTTTTTGCATCTGAGGGCTTACTTTGGGCTTATAATTTTGCATAGATATGCATTAGAATTTCTTTAACTGTTTTCAGTTTACCTTTCAAAGCTTGGACTAAATCCTAATCAAGCTTGACATGAGTGTCTGTTTTTATCCTCTTGTCTGTTGTCACTATACAGCATTCTGTGTTCCATTGAAAAGAAGGTTAGAAGAGACCCAACATCTCTACAACAGAAGTGCTGAATCCAAAGTTAGCAGGACACTCAGAGCCCCAACAGTCACTTTATTAGGAAATATGTCAGCCAGAATTAAACCTGTGAGAATCATCGATATGAGATTAAAACATACTTACCACTCTCTTCTTTGTTAGACTCTCTGATCTGATTTCAGTTTGTCTTCTATAGCAACTTGAAGGAATATAAACACTAATCAACAAACGCTACCCTACTGGCTGGACAGCTCAAGACAAAGTAGTTGTATGTATGGTCATAATGTGGTTAGTCTCGCATAGCCAGACTGACAGCAGAAGGTCTGGGAAACTTGACCACTTTGAATGGCCAAGGACTGCCCAAGAGACCATATGACTGACAGGTAAAACAACCAATTACGTTTTGTTTTGTGCCACATCATGTTTAGGGGCGTGGAAATGTCCCCACAATAACAGACCAGTGTAAAACTCTTGGAAGTGTTTTAATTATGAGTCTATGCCACAAACTTGACACATTTCAAATAATTTTGAAAATCCAGTGTTTAGTTGATCCTGATAAGCACTCATTGTCACAGTTGTAAACAAGACGGCTTTCTTCTTCCATGAGGAGGTTTGGCATCACGGCATCTTTGCTTCCAGGAGGAATGTTAAAGAACACGACAAACATGTCTCCTGCAAATCCTGTATATTTCAACCAATCCAGTAAGGACTTCGAAACTCCTATGTTTCCAATTTTGTGTGCCATATGCATCAGACATTTAGCCACTGGTCCATGGGCGTGACGTCTGAGGCTGAGACTATAATGTGGTGAACATTTACTTCATCACAATTAGGCCAAATTGTTGAAGAAAAAAATACACAACTACATTTTAATTAAAAAAAAGGCATGTTAATGGTGTATATGCTATAATGACAAATTATTCATTTTGCCAATATATTGGACAATGTTTTTATAGTTGTTATATGACAAAATGCCACTACCTAGACTTTTAGCAACCATATATCCAGTTTCTAGATAACTAGCAAGTCAGTTTTGTGATACAGCTGTCATGCTACTGTCAACGAACACAATACGATGAAAATGAAGATTAACAGTCTTTAATAATTCCAAAGGTAGGTAAATTCAAGCAAAGGAAGGTTGGTGACACACATAATATTGACTATACCCGACCAACTCTGACTGAACAGCAGTGATGGGAATAACGGCGTTATAAATAAACGGCGTTACTAAACGGCGTTATTTTCAGTAACGAGTAATCAAACAAATTACTGTTTCCCCCGTTACAACGTCATTACCGTTACTGACAATAAAATGCGGCGTTACTATAATATATTATAATATTACTATAATTTTATTTTCAGTTCATCTGAATGGATGCGCAGGGTAGCTGTATCTGACGTAGGCGACCGTAAACTCTAGTGTGAAGGCGCACGACTCGCCATCGCTTTGTCTCACACACCCGCAAAGAAAGAGACAGAGCGAGAAAGTCTTAAATAACATGCAGAATTGACGCGCTACATGTAAACGATATTCTTTGTTGTATTTTCTTGTCAAAATAGCGGAGACAGCTTTTAAGAACTGCCGGTTTTTCTGGTAGTGGGCGGAACTAATGCGCAAACGACAATCTCATTGGCTGGCGCTCACCTATTATCGTCTCTGTTTTGATTTCAGCAAATCAAGTTGAGTGAACGCAGACAACGTGATTAATATTCATGAACCCAGCAGCTCATTAATCCTTAGTGCGTTTTATATTGTTATTAGTAGTAGAATTCGTAGTAGTTTTGTTATCTTATCAATATTATTTTCAGTGTTTCTCCCTTTTTTATAGAAACGCTAAATGACAAACAATATCTTAAGCAGCACCACCAGTCCTAAGTTCAGTCAACATGACACATATGCATTCACACTGTTACGGAGCCGACGAGACGAGAGGCATGCGGATCCATTTGCAGGGCTTTTATTAGACAGAGACGTGGTTACAAAACAAGCAAGGTTCATGCAAATGGCAAACAGGCACAACACACAATCTGTATATGATATAAATAAAACATGTCATCATATTATATTTGTAAGGATCATTATTGCTGCTTCCATAGACATCAGTGCATATTTTACAAACTATAAATGTATGGTTTTGCTAGTACTTATGTGTATTTAACTGTCTGAAACCTAAAATAAGCATTATATGGTTGAAAACACTGAATATTTGTGATAATATGACAAGCGCGTCCTAAGCGCTCCGCGCCAGTCAACGCGCAAAAGCAGATTTGAATTCAGCAGTTGATGACGTGACGCACTGAACGTTCTAATCACACCGGTGTGATCGTACGCTTCAGGGACCAGCCAAGACTGATCACACCAGTGTGATCGTACGCGTTAAAGGGTTAACAAGACACACCTGAACAGAATGACAAAATCAGATCAATAACTATGACAACACAAGAGAAAATGATGCAAACAAAGTCCAAACTACCAGAAACCATGATATAACACTCCCTCCCAGAAGAAAGGGGGGTGGGGTTGTGTTGGTGTATGGGTTGGGAGGAGGACGAGGGGCAGACGAAGGGCTGTTGGGCAGGCAGGCAGAAGACAAAGGAGGCGACGATGGAGGGAGGAGTCACGGAGAAGACAGGAGGAGCCAGGGATGAGCAGACGGAGGGAGGAGTCAGGAACAGGAGGAACCAGGCAGGATCCAGACCACAGCCAGGAAGGCGGCCCATGGTGGTGCCGATGGAGGGAGGAGCCATGGTAGAGGAAGGGCTGACATCTCCAGGAGTCAACGGTGGCAGAGCTGGTGGTAAGGGAGCCCAGGGTGGAGACAGAGAGATGCAGAGCCAGGGCGACACAGAGGATCCAGAGGGCCAAGGCGGCACAGATGGCTCAGGCAACCGAGGTGCAGGCGGGAATCCGGAAGGCCGCGGTGAAGCCGGAGCAAAAGGTGGAGCTGAGGAAGAGAGGAGCCCAACAGAGCCAGAGGGATGGAGGGATGAGGTGAAGCCAGAGGAGTGTTTTCCTGAGGCGAGGGCAGGTCGACGACAGACCAAGGTGGAGCCAGAGGGATGAGGGAGCCTGACAGGCCACGGTGGAGATGAGGGAACCAAGAGCCATGGTGGAGCCACTGGGTCGATGGGCAGAGGCGGAGTCGGAGTCTGGGTGTCGGAGGGAGAGCGGCTTATTAAATAATTCATTTCAAATGTATTTTAATTATGTTAACTTAACTACATGTTTATGGTGTCTTTAAAAAGTACAATCAAGTACACTATTACTATGTCATTAGTAATTTTTTTCCACATTAAAAATATAGCACTTCAAAGTACTTTATGCTGGAAGTATACTGTAAGGATCCACCCGCTGACCCAAAAAGCGAAGTCTAGCAGTTTGGTTGAAGGTTTTCTGCGTGTATGTCTTATACGGTGCTTCTGCAAAAAAGTTATTATCTTAAATCATTAAAATTTGGTTTCCAATCAAAATTCTGACTCCATGAATAATTTAATCTGACTCCAATTGTAGGTGATTCTTTCATTTTAGCTTGTGTTTCTAATTAAAAAACTTACCACAAATATCGATTATATTCTAATTTAGACATTTGATTATTCTGGAAATCTCATACTTTCAATTATTCGTTCATTAAGGACCTGGCATCGCACAGAATTTCACTTGGCTGTTTAGTGAATTCATAACACAGACTCGCCAGTTCTGGACTTACTCAGAGGATACAGGGTGATTAGACACCTTTATTATACCTTAGTGCTGCACCCTACTAGCACATTACAAAAAGTGTACTTTTCCCTAATCACGAAAAATGTAACTTAAGCCAGTGACAGTCAGAAATTGGAAATCCCTAAAGATGTGCCCCATGGTTTATTCATTGGTTCTTCGGTATGATCTATCCTGAATGCAGATATGCAGAAACACCAGACTGCACATTAATCTGCTAGAAATAATGATTTCTAGAAAACCAAGAATAAATTAAAATTAAAATTAACATTTATTTTTCCCAGGCATAATCAAACAATAATCAAAAAGAATAAATTCAATCAATCAATAATGAGAATACATCAATTACAGAAAATGCATTGAAATTTGGTTACACAACTGATCAGCATGAAACAAAAACATAGAATAAGAAAATAACACTAAAATAATTTCAAAGAGTCAGCATACCTGGCAAACAGCAATTGTGCGGGAAGTTCTAAATACAGATGCTTCTTTGAATGTTTCACCAATTCTCTTTAAAAACCCAAATCAGAATAAAACTATTTCTTAAATCATAAACATGAGGTGACCTGAGAAAAAAAAAAAAACATCTGGCAAAGACCTTATCAGGGGCACTGTCATGATTTCCAGCTGGAGTGCCCATGAGCCCACGAGAATACTTTTTGTATGCAAAGAAAATAAAAATAACATTTATTCAACAATTCGTCTCCTCTCTGTCTCTCTGTCAGCGTAGCGCCATTTTGGAGTATGGATACGTATTGTACGTTTATTTACGCTTTGATTTGAACGGAAACCACGTATACATGCGTTACTGATGACAGAGAATAGCGTATGCACTTTGCTCTCTCCAAAATGGCGCTACGCAGAGACAGAGAGGAGACGAATTGTTGAATAAATGTCGTTATTTTTATTTTCTTTGCGTACAAAAAGTATTCTCGTCGCTTCATAAAATTCAGATTGAACCACTGATGGCAGATGGACTATTTTGACGATGTTTTATTATACTTTTCTGTGCCTTGACAGTGTAATTTACCTGGCAGTCAATGGGGCAGTCACAAGCCTCCCAGTTTTCATCCAGAATATCTTAAATTGTGTTCCGAGGACGAACGAAGCTTTTACGGGTTTGGAACGACATGGGGGTAAGTGATTAATGACAAATTTTTCATTTTGGGGTGGAGTATCCCTTCAAGTAAAGATCATGTTCCATGAAGATCTTTTGTAAATTTCCTACCGTAAATATATTAAAACTTAATTTTTGATTAGTAATATGCATTGCTAAGAACTTCATTTGGACAACTTTAAAGGCAATTTTCTCAGTATTTTGATTTTTTTGCACCCTCAGTTTCCAGATATTCAAATTGTTGTTTCTCGGCCAAATAGTGTCCTATCCTAACAAACCATACATCAATGGAAAGCTTATTTATTCAGCTTTCAGATGATGTATAAATCTTAATTTCGAAAAATTGACCCTTATGGCTGGTTTTGTGGTCCAGGGTCACACTTGCTTGTATTCAAGTATTTTTAGTGCATTCAAGTACACTTTTTACTTACATATTTTTTGCCTAGGAAACTGAATAAGTATAATAAGTATGCTTATTTTTGTCAGTGTTTTGGACTTGTTTATCCTTGTTTTACCCCTGTCTTAGTTCCTGGTTTTCCTTATATGGTCTTTTTCCTGTTCTTGTTTAGTTTGATTGCCTTATCCTATGCACCTGTGTTTAGTTAATTATCTCGTTGGTCTCTGTTCATTTATACCCTGCATTCTCCCCAAGTTCCTTTGTCCTGTATTATCTTGAGTCAATGTGTTTGTGGTTGTACGTTCTCTTAGTGATTCTCCTGTCTCCTGAGTTTTTTACATGACTGTTTATTTTGGGATATCTCCTGTGTCGTGTGCTTATCTACAGTAGTGATGCAAAGTCCGATTCATTTCCACGTACCGGTTCTTTTTGGACAGTTCGGCTCACTGAACCATCGGTTCCTGACGCCGTCAAACAATGATATCACTACGCTTCTCTTTTCTAGCAACTCAGTGTCATGTTGTATCAATAAAACATTCAAATAAAGTCAATTGTGTCAACACATATTGAAAAACTCAAATAAAAAGTTATTGTGTGAATGCATATTGCTGATTATTGCCTTTCATTCACATAAGTTAATGGTTAATGGTTTTAATAAAATGTTAATTTATAGCAGTAATCATAATTAGCATATTTCCAGTATGTGCCTCAGGCTTGCCCAGTACTGTCAACTCACTCATCAGAATCCTCGCTCGGTAATCCTCAGCAAACTTTGACAGTTGGTTGAACCGACTCATTCAGTTATTTTTGAGTCGGACATGCTACTTCGGCTGTGCATCCTGTGTCATCAACCCGGAACTAAAGTTCGATTTTGTGAACCGGCTCGACCGGTTACTTCCTGAGAACCGGCTCAAAAGAACGATTTGTTCAAGAACCGAACATCACTAATCTACAGCCACTCACCGTTACAGAATCCAGGACCTAAAAATACAAAGATGGACTCAAAGCAAATGGAGGCAGAGGAGCATCTCTTTTCCATTCGTCAGGACGGCCGGGCTCTGGAGAAATATGTTGAGGACTTTATTGAACATGTTCATTTTGTGCCCTGGAGTGATGGCACATTAAAGATTCTTTTCTGGATTGGACTGGATGATTATCTTTTCTGTCAAGTACCTGCAGCTGCTACCACAGGTACTCTCATTCAGTATATAGATCATGTGTTATGGAGAGGAGGTTCTCCCCTCACAGTTTGTGAGGTTGAGGAAAACACCAACTCCTCTCAACCACTGTCACCCCTGTGCATGTCTGTCCATAAGTTTGTTCCAAAGTCCACCACAGACCATGAATCCGCTCCAGAGTCCACTCCAGAAATTAAGCCTGAGTTCTCTGCTCCAATGTGCTGCTCAGAGCTCCTTGATATGGCGCTTCCTCCAGAGTTCTCAGCTCCTATCCTTCTTCAGCGGCAGTGATGTCACCAGCGAGGCTCAATTCACCTGGTTCACCTGATGTGCGTACACCTTCAAACAGGTAAGTTAGGGCAACAATATTTTTATGTAACGATATCACGTGTTTAACGGTATTATTTTAATTATTTCAGTGTTTCTGCATCACGTTAGATTAGGTAATGTGTTAAAATGGCAGCGTATGCGTTCAAATGAGTTGTTAGTGGAACAGTGGGCTGCTTATTAGCACAGCTGATAGCCTACCATTGACATTAGCCTAACCTACCTTCTACTGCATGTTATAGACCTGTTGCCGTTTCAAATAAATAAATAAAACCATTTTTAATCATGTTGTGATATTGGTCTTCAGCTTTTAGACATGGCTGATGACAGCACAACAAATCAACCAATCCAGTATTGCGTGATAATTGTGATCATGTAAAAAGTCCATACATTTACCATATTTTTAAACTGTGTTTACTGTCTACTCTTTGTTTTTAAACACACTAACACAACACTTACTATGGGTTTACCACAGTAACCATAGTTTTACTGTGGTATTTGTTGTTAAAGCACAATAACCACAACACTTTCTATGGGTTTACCACAGTAACTGTTGTTTTATTGTGGTATTTGTAGTTAAAGCACAGTAACCACACTTTCTATGGGTTTACCAGAGTAACCATAGTTTTACTGTCGTATTTGTAGTTAAAGCACAGTAACCACAAAACTTACCATGCTTTTACCACAGTAACTGTACTGTATACTATTTGTAAAGCACAGTAACCACAATGCTTGCCATGCCTTTAATATGTTTTTGTGAAGTAATTAAATATTTTTATCTGTCTTGCAGTTATGCCAGATCACATACTCCAGCAGCTCTTTTAAGAAGCCATCTCTCTCTCTCTCTCTCTTCGGAGTGCATGCTGGGAGTGTTGGGGTGAGTGTGAGAGTTCACGAGGAGAGGACGAATGAAAGTGGCTTTATTTTACTGTTATTCTTTTTTCTTTCTTTTTTTCTAACTTTGGGATAATTTAAAAGTAAAAATTTAGGAAAGTAAAGTGTGTTTGGAGCGTCGTAGGGACAAGTGTTGATGGAGTTGAGATGGCATCTCGGCCGGAGGGTGGAGAAGAGCCATTATCACTCAGTCACGGCGTCAGGTGTGAGGCTGAATCAAGTGCGGTGGTGGAGGAAGTTTTATTATCAATTGGAGAACAAATTGGATATGAGAACATCTCTTCTGCCTCAAGAATGAATAAAGCTATGGTGGTTTTCTTAAAGGAGGAGAATCTGGTTAACCGTCTAGTAAGCAGCATAATTTTGGTAAGTGGACTTTTTGTTGCTGTTTTGCTGTTAGCTAATCCAACACGAAAGGTGATAATGTCAAACGTGCCGCCGTTCATCCCTGATGATGAAATCAAAAGTGCACTTTCATGTTTGCTAGTCCGTTAAAAATGATTCCATTAGGATGCAAAAATACGGCTTTAAAACATATAATGTCGTTTAGGAGACAGGTGGCCATGTTTCTGAAACAACCTGATTTGGATGTGTCTTTCAGAGTTTCGTATGAAGGGAAGACATATATGGTTTATGCTAGTACAGGCAGTTTAAAGTGCTTTGAATGTGGAGAAGTAGGACATGAAAGGTCTACATGTCCACATAAGGCTGGGAGTAGTGGTGTTAGTGTTACACCAAATTCCACTGTTGTCTTAGTGGCTAATTAATCTAATGGAGAGCAAACGACTCCTAATGTGCGTACTGCTGTTGATTCAGAGATCAGAAGTGAATCTAATGGAGAGCAAACAACTCATAATGAAATAAAAGAAAGTGATGGAAATGATGTTGCATCGTGTAGTAGTGTAGGACAATTAAAAAAAAAAAAAATTCCTGATGAGACTGTAGAAACAGGGGAAAGTCTTGGATTAGAAACATGCAAGGATAGTGAGATTGTTCAGATGAATGAAGTAGTCAATGTGGAGATGAACAAGATGTTGAATTGTATTGAGGTTGTTGGAGAGGACGGAATAAGGGACGATGATATGCTTTCGGATATCTCTGAGACCGGGTCTCAAAATATGGAGGAGATGTAATCTTTGGATGAGATTAATGTTTTTCTGTTACAAGTTTTGGTAGAGGTGAAAGATTTCTTCCCAGATGTGGAAAAGTTTGTTTCAGTGAAAGTACTGCAGCGTACAGTGAGTTATGATGTATTGAGTAAACAGAAGAGGTTTAGATTGAAGAAATTTGTTATGAAGCTGAGGAAAAATAAAGGACCTTTTCCCTTCAAAAAGTAATGGTTGAAATGCACTGGGTGACTCTCATGATGTGTTTTATTTTTTTCCTTCTGTCTCTGTCCACTTTATATTTTAACCTCTTTATGGAGAACTTAAAAGTAGGTTCTTTAAATATAAATGGAGGAAGAGATAGGTGTAGGTGGCAGTAGTATTAGAGTTTTTAAATATTGTAGTGAACAGCGGTCAAGATGGCAAGACTCCTTTCCACAAAGTTATATTCTGATGTTATCAGGCTCTGTGGACAACAAAGGATGCCCTTTTTTTTTTAAGATAACAACACTACTTCTTGTGGAGAGGGGTGTTAACATTTACATACAGCAACACCACAGCCCATGAATCCGCTCCAGAGTCCGCTCCAGAAATTAAGCCTGAGTTCACTGCTCAGAGCTCCTTGATATGGCGCTTCCTCCAGAGTTCTCAGCTCCTATCCTCTCTCAAGAGTCCGCCCCAGAGCTCGCTCTAGTGTTGGCTCCAGCCCCAGAGCTTGCTCCAGTGTCGGCTCCAGCCCCAGAGCTCGATCCAGCGTGCATTTCAGAGCTCCTGGATATGGCGCTACCCCCAGAGTTTTCTACTCCTATCCCTACCCCAGAGTCCACTCCAGAAAGCCCTCCTTCGTCTCCCGAGTCTCCTTTGTCTCCGCTGGTGCCGTCCAGCCCTCCACCGTCTCCCGAGTCTCCTTCGTCTCCGCTGGTCCCAGCCAGCTCCGCTCCTCCAGAGCGCCCTCCAGTGCCCGCTCCTCCAGAGCATCCTCCAGAGCCCGCTCCTCCAGAGCTCCCTCCAGACTCCCTCCGGGTGTTTAAAGACCTGAAATTCCCCAAGAAAATATTTTGGGGAGGGGGGGGACCGGGACGAGGGTGAAGGCCAAGGCCACGGAGCCTGCTCCGCCGTGGCCTCCCGAGCTCCCTGCTCCGCCATGGCATCCCGAGCTCCCTGCTCTTCCATGACTCTCTGAACTGTTTACTCCGCCATGGCCCCCTAAGCTCCCTGATCTGCCCTGGAGGCCTCCTGTGTCTCCGTCTTGGACCAGCCTCCATGGTGCCCACCCCCCCCATACATTTACCATATTTTTACCATAGTAATTGTTGCTCGACCATGTCATGTGTAGTCAATACACAGTAACTACAACATATACCATGCCTCTCATCACCGTATCTGTAGGTTTACTGTGGTATTTGTAGGTATGGTAACCACAACACCTTTTCATTATTTTACCATAGTAAAGTAACTGTGTTTACTGTCTACTCTTTATTTTTAAAGCACACTAACACAACACTTACTATGGGTTTACCACAGTAACCATAGTTTTACTGTGGTATTTGTTGTTAAAACACAATAACCACAACACTTACTTTTGGGTTTACCACACTAACCATAGTTTTAGCGTGGTATTTGTAGTTAAAGCACAATAACCACAACAATTACTATGGGTTTACCACAGTAACCATAGTTTTACTGTGGTATTTGTAGTTAAAGCACAGTAACCACAACACTTACCATGCTTTTACCACAGTAACTGTACTGTATACTATTTGTAAAGCACAGTAACCACAATGCTTGCCATGCCTTTAATATGTTTTTGTGAAGTAATTAAATATTTTTATCTGTCTTGCAGTTATGCCAGATCACATACTCCAGCAGCTCTTTTAAGAAGCCATCTCTCTCTCCCTCAACAACAAATTGGATATGAGAACATCTCTTCGGCCTCAAGAATGAATAAAGCTGTGGTGGTTTTCTTAAAGGAGGAGAATCTGGTTAACCGTCTAGTAAGCAGCGGAATTTCGGTAAGTGGACTTTTTGTTGCTGTTTTGCTGTTAGTTAATCCAACACGAAAGGTGATAATCTCAAACGTGCCGCCATTCATCCCTGATGATGAAATCGAAAGTGCACTTTCATGTTTGCTAGTCCGTTAAAAACGATTCCTGTAGGATGCAAAAATACAGCTTTAAAACATACAATGTTGTTTAGGAGACAAGGTGGCCATGTTTCTGAAGCAACCTGATTTGGATGTGTCTTTCAGAGTTTTTTATGAAGGGAAGACATATATGGTTTATGCTAGTACAGGCAGTTTAAAGTGCTTTGAATGTGGAGAAGTGGGACATAAAAGGTCTACATGTCCACATAAGGCTGGCAGTAGTGGTGTTAGTGTTACACCAAATTCCACTGTTGACTTAGTGGCTAATGAATCTAATGGAGAGCAAACGACTCCTAATGTGAGTACTGCTGTTGATTCAGAGATCAGAAGTGAATCTAATGGAGAGCAAACAAGTCATAACGAAAGAAAAGAAAGTGATGGAAATGATGTTGCATCGTGTAGTAGTGTAGGACAATTAAAAAAAAAAAATTCCTGATGAGACTGTAGAAACAGGGGAAAGTCTTGGATTAGAAACATGCAAGTATAGTGAGATTGTTCAGATGAATGAAGTAGTCAATGTGGAGATGAACAAGATGTTCAATTGTATTGTGGTGGTTGGAGAGGAAGGAATAAGGGATGATGATATGCTTTCGGATATCTCTGAGACCAGGTCACAAAATATGGAGGAGATGTATTCTTTGGATGAGATTAATGATTTTCTGTTACAAGTTTTGGTAAAGCGGTAGAGGCGAAAGATTTCTTCCCAGATGTGGAAAAGTTTATTGTTTCAGTGAAAGTACTGCAGCGTACAGTGAGTTATGATGTACTGAGCAAACAGAAGAGGTTTAGATTGAAGAAATTTGTTACGAAACTGAAGAAAAATAAAGGACCTTTTCCCTTCAAAAAGTAATGGTTAAAATGCACTGGGTGACTCTCATGATGTTTTATTTTTTTTTTTTCCTTCTGTCTCTGTCCACTTTATATTTTAACCTCTTTATGGAGAACTTAAAAGTGGGCTCTTTAAATATAAATGGAGGAAGAGACAGGGTTAAATTAGCAGTAGTATTACAGTTTTTAAATATTGTAGTGAACAGCGGTCAAGATGGCAAGACTCCTTTCCACACAACGTGTGGAAAGTTATATTCTGATGTTATCAGGCTCTGTGGACAAAAAAGGATGCCTTTTGTTTTAAGATAACAACACTACTTCTTGTGGAGAGTGGTGTTAACATTTACATACAGCAACCCCCATGCAGGAACTGCCGTAGTCTCCCTTAAACTTATCATTCGTGGAGGGATAGGATGTCAGCATTTCATAGATCAAAGACTGATCCAATCACCATGTGGTCCTTCACTGATCACAGTTCTCCATTCTTAAGACCTAAGTGTGAACCATCACTCACTACCTCAGACTGACCAAACCGGTTTTACCTTGTGGAGAGAGGGGGTTAACATTATCATACTGTAACCCCCATCCAGGAACTGCTTTGTTCTCCCTTACTATTATCAAATTGTAAATGATCACAATTTCCCCTCACAGTTTTGCCATGTGGCCAAAGCCACAAAGGAAAAACACATCTTCACATGCATCCACACAAAATGGACACAAAATTGACTAAACCTTTCTCATGTCCATTTACAGAACTTAATATACTTAATGAGTGCTGTGTGTGATGCAACATTACCTATTAATGTATATACTGTATATATGAATGCAGGGGTCAACGCTCTGCATTACCCATTGGTGTTTGGCCTTCATATTTTCAGCACAATGTGTAGGTTATTCTGGAATTGGTTTGGAAAGTGAATGATGCATAGGAAAAACTTTAAAGACATTGTTCTGAACGTGGACTTTAAGCTATGCAAATAGACCGCATATCAGAGAGGCCATTCTGTGCTCATCTCTGACAGCATCAGCCAATCAGAACGTAGGATCTGAAGGTGCCAATTTGCAAACTCCGCCTTCTCAGGGAAGGAATAAAAGGTTCTCTCCAAGACAAAGAAGGGTGCTAAGTTATGCTGTGTGCTAAGTGGTGTGGCCAACCTGTGCTAAGTTAGGCTGTGTGCTAAGATGTTGTTGGTAAGTTAGACTGCTAAGTTGTTCCAAGGAGAAACAAGGAAGTTCTGCAAGAAGCGAGTTTGGTGAGTTCGGAAACTGCCACAGCAACAATGACCACAAGCTTAGTGCCCCCCATCTTCTGCAATGACTTCAGAATCTTCTCTTCCGCGATCCTCTGCTTGCGAGTCCCAAGCTGCCAGGATCTTCTCCAACAACTTCAGAATTGTCTCTTCAGTGATCCTCCATTTGCTAGTTCCAAATTGCCAGGATCTTCTGCAATGACTTCCCGAAAGTCAACGTCAATGATCCTCCTGCATGTTCCAGGTAGTCCAGGATCTTCTGTAGAGACTTCAGAACCTTCACCTTCAAGGCTCCGGTTTGCGTGTTCCAGACCAAAGAACCTTCTCAGTGCTCAGGAGTTCATCATTCACCAGTGCTTCGTGTTCAAGACTGTGAAACGGATCCAACTCCTCCCTTCCCACTGCAACATGGCCCAGGTCAACAAGTGAAAGACGTCGCCACTTAGCACATGACCAGGAGGAACGTAAATATCACTCTTTCCAAACCTCTTTCCAGAGACCGTTGTCAGTTTATGATTATCTATATAACTGATGTCAGTTAATAACAAATAATCTCTCGATTTATTTGTGAACGTAGAATACCTTATTAGTTGCAGGAAACTTCAGTTTATCTTTCCATAAGATAACGTCCATAGTAACATCCAACTCAGTCACTTCCAATTATCAGTCTTTTGCACTTTATCCATTCATTGTATCCATTTAGTAGTTGTTAGTTACTCGTCTATTCCTTTGTTAATAAAACCCTTTTTATTACACTTGTGTCTTCCTTGTGTTGATAATACAGTAAAAAGGCTCCACAAGTTAACGATATCTCACAAATCCTTCAGATTGGTCAGACTACAACTTCCTATAATTTAATTGTAATTCTTATTTATTCAACAGTCTTCCATGATTGTTCTTTATTGTCAAGGTGCAATTCCTTGGCTGGTGCCCCGTAAAATAGTATGACCAAGACTAAATATTAATATTTAAGCCCAAAGCCATTACACTGGTGGTACTACTTAAATCTAAAATCACCGCATTTAGTGGTGCCCCATGTTAGGCTATCTAACATCTGATATCACTAAATTTTTGGTGCCCCGTGTGAGGCTATCTAACATCTGATATCACTACAATATGAATCGGGTGTCACAGATTGGCCAATCACAACATACACCCTCACCTGAATATTGATTGAGCACACCTGCACGCCATCAGATCATCATCACCAAGCACCATAAAACCACACACCTCACTGCACTCAAACATCCGGTCTCGTTTCAACAAAGTGAACCCCTTAAGCTATCCCAGTGACTTACCTATTACTTACCTGCTTGTTTACTTACCTCCTGTGTCCTCTCCAGCGTCTGCCTCCTCCAGCGATTCCTGACCAGTATCTCCACTCTTCTAGTGAGGTGTGTGTTTCCCCCAGCTTCCATGAGTTCCTGGCAAGGCAAAAGACATTTCCTCAGTTCTCATCCACATTTACCATTGTGACGTCCCGACCAGTCTAGGGTTGGTTAGGCCGTTGACAAGAATAAAATTAAAGAATATTTTTGCTCCTGCTCTCCTGTCCCAGCTCACAATGACCACAAAATTGATTTGTTCAAGCTGAAAAGTTTATTGCATTTTAAGTCGTGGGTTGGAAGCACATCTCTTCGGAAGGGGATCCAGGCCAAAACAACAAACCAAAGGAAAACTAACTAGGGGTTTAGAGAGTTTAAATTACCTAACAAAGAAAATTCCCAAAAGAAATACAGAGGTCTTCCCTAACTCCCTAGCTAGACAAAAATCCAAGAGAAAACGAGGTTCACAAAATAAAAGGCAATCCCCAACCTACTGCTTCAGAAACAATGAATAATAGTTTACAAATAACGAATAAATGATACAGATAACGAATAACTGTTTACAAACAAAAACCCTTGAGTGTCGGATTATGGAGGACTCAAATACAACTTAGTTCTTGTCGTGCAGGATTTACTCACATTAATTCGGGCAAGTCAACAACGCCGTCATTTAACAATACTACACAAATCAAGCGTTGTCTGGGGCAGGAGACAGAGGACGAAATGGCACCACACCCGCGGCGGAGCTTCACGACGTGCACACTACAGAAGCTCACCAACACTGCTCTGCTTCCCAGCATTCAAACACTTCCACTCACAACGCAATCTCCTTCAGCTGGTCCCAATCAAGCGCTGCCAGAAGGAGAGAGAGAGGGGGGGAGAGAGAGAGGAAGAGGGAAAAAAAAGAACCGCACACAATACAACATACACAAAACATGCTGATGCAAATAACTAAATATAAATAACAACTTACGTCCAGGGACGTAACACCCCCACCCTTAGTTACAAACCCCGTTTTGTAATGAATCAGATTACAACATTCAATTCATGTCACCATAATAGAGGCAATTCCATTTTCCCCAGTGTAAGCCCTTGATAGTGCATCAGCTACGATGTTTTCTGCACCTTTCTTATAACGTATGTCCAAATCAAACTCCTGTAAAATCAGTGCCCATCTCATTAAACATTGGTTGGAGTTTGACATACGAGACAGAAATATTAAAGGGTTATGATCTGTGTATACTACAATTTGATTACCAGAGCTGAGGTACACTTCGAAGTGTTGGAGGGCTAGAAGTAACGCCAGTGCCTCTTTTTCTATGACACTATAGTTTTGTTGACATTTGGTAAACTTTTTAGAGAAATAACTGACAGGATGCTCTATGCCAGTATCATCAGCACCGCACCGGCACCACGAGCACTTGCGTCAACATACAGTATGAAGGGCAAAGCGAAATTTGGGGCAGACAAAACTGGAGCATTGCACAGCAAATCTTTTGCAGAGCAAAAGACAGACGCACACTTTTCATCCCATATGAATTTACGATCAGTGCTAAGGAGATCGGTAAGAGGCGCAACCATTGTGGCGAAGTTCTTACAGAACCCCCTGTAATAACCGATCATTCCTAAAAACGTCGTAATTCACGTTTATTAGTAGGTGCCGGAAACTCCGCAATAGCTTCAACTTTTGCATCCACAGGTTTGACCTGGCCTTGCCCAACTAGTTTCCCGAGGTAAGTAACCACAGCCTTGGCGAATTCACACTTACTGAGGTTAAGTGTCAACGATGCCTCAGCCAAGCGCTTCAGGACTAAATTAAGGGTGCATAAGTGGTCGTCCCACGACATGGAATAAACCACTACATCATCGAGATAGACTTCACAATTCTGTATCTCAGACAGCACAGTTTGCATTAATCGTTGGAATGTGGCAGGTGCGTTTCGCATTCCAAAGGCCATCACCGTATACTGCATGAACGCGTCCGGCGTGACAAAAGCGGAGATCTCGGAAGTGTGCGGTGTTAACGGCACCTGCCAGTAACCTTTAAGGAGGTCGAGCTTGGTTACATAGCGTGAAGAACCCACTCGGTCGACGCAGTCTTCTATTCTAGGAAGGGGAAAAGAGTCAGCTTTGGTTACATTATTCACCTTGCGGAAATCAGTACAGAACCGAAGGGAGCCGTCAGATTTGGGCACAAGAATGCAAGGCGAACTCCAAGGGCTCTGACTGGAAACAGCAAAACCATTACGCACCAAATAGTCAACTTTATCTGTCATTACTTGACGTTTGCACGGGTTGACTCGATAAGCATGCTGTTTGATGGGCGTGCTTTGACCTACATCGATGTCATGCTTCAACACGTTAGTTTGAGAAGGAACATCGTTAAACAGAGTGGGATACTTGTTAATCAATTCGATGATATCATTGCGGTGTTTCTCTGATAGATATGAGAGGTAAGTTGGCAGTGTGGACAGAATGGCAGAGTTTGAAAGCCTCCCACAAGAGGTTTGAACATCCGTGCCAATTAAACCATCTACCTCCGGCATGTAACCAGTAGGCAGACCAACAACATTCACTGCAGACACACTGTGATTTACAGGGTTAACGTCAGTTCCATTTCTGTCAACAAACGCTTTCAGCATATTAACATGACAGACTCTGCTTTGGCGCCGTCGATCGGGAGTCAGAACAGTGTCATTCGTATCACTCAGTTTCTTTTCTATTTTGTATGGGTCAGCAAATTGAGCATGCATAGGAGAACTGGGCACAGGTAACAACACAAGCACGGAATCCCCAGGTTGAAAACTACGGACAACACTCTTTTTATCATATCTAGTTTTCATCTTGGATTGAGAGTCGGAAAGATGCTGCCTAGCAACATCCCAAGCTTTATGGAGATGCTCGCGGAACGTACTCACATACTCCAAAATTGGCACACGGGGAGAGTCTTTAGAAAGGAACTGTTCACTGATTAACTTCAAGGGTCCCCGAACTGTATGTCCGAACACAAGTTCGGCGGGGCTAAACCCTAAGGACTCTTGCACAGTGCTTCTTACAGCCAGCATTAAAAGGGGCAATCCATCCACCCAGTCTTTACCCGTTTCGACATAATACACGCGCAGCATTGACTTGAGCGTCTGATGAAAGCGCTCGAGCGCACCTTGCGACTCTGGGTGATAGGCGCTTGACATTTCATGTTGTACTTGCAGTTCTTTCACCAGCTGTTCGAACAAATTTGAGGTAAAGTTCGTTCCCCGATCGGTTTGAATTACTTTTGGTAACCTGAACATAGAGCAGAACTTAACCAACTCTTTAATCACCGCTTTGGTGGTGATAGAACGCAGGGGCACGGCTTCCGGGCAGCGCGTAGCTGTACACATTATTGTGAGGATGTATTGGTGACTGGTCTTGGCTTTAGGAAAGGGGCCTACGCAATCCAGGATAAGTCTTTCGAAAGGCTCTCCTATAACAGGAATAGGTTGAAGCGGTGCTTGTGGAATTACTTGATTAGGCTTACTCGCAAGTTGGTAGACGCGACAAGACTGAACAAACGCAGACACCGAAGACTTCATACTCGGCCAAAAGAAATGCCTAGCGATATGATCATGCGTTTTTGTAACACCAAGGTGTCCAGAGCAAATATGCTCGTGAGCCAGTTTCATTATTTGGGTTTGATAGCCGGTAGGCAGAATGATCTGATAAGCCTCCTTACGTTCAGAGTAGGACGACTTCCACCAGCGCATTAGCACACCATCATCCCAACAATAACCTACCCGCGCATCTGAGATTCGCGTTCTGTCTGCAGCTGCACTGATACATTTGCTCAATGATACATCAGATTTTTGAGCAGAAATTAACTGTTCCCTACCCACTTTTAAGGGAGCGTCGTTTTCTTTCACATACTCGTCACCTAGGAATGGTTGCGGCTGAACAAGTAATTTGCACTCAGCGCTTTCTGGCGATGAAACCAAGAATGAACCAGAGAGATCTAGTACATCGTCAAATTTCTTCTTCTGTGCGCGCGTCACAGCGCACGACGGAAAAAGAGAAGGGAACTGTGACAGCTGGTCATCTTGGCTGTTAAGATCAGGCTTCGCAGATACAATCGGGAACGGAAAGACTTTGGTTCCAGCCAAATCATTACCTAGAATCATCTCTACACCATCCACAGGTAATTGTGAGTGCACACCGATACTCACAGGGCCAGAAATAAGGTCAGATTTCAAATGGATAGTGTGCAACGGCACTGAAGTACAGCCCATTTCGATACCACGCATGAGCACATTATTACCCGTATACGATTTTGACGAGAACGGCAGCGTACTTTCCAGTATGATTGACTGAGCGGACCCTGTATCCCTCAACATTACAATAGGTCTAGGATCAGAAGAACCACCTGGGAGCACTACTGTGCACGTTTGCAGAAATGACTCGAAGGCTGAGGAATTTGATCGCGAACTCGACCGTTCAGGAACAGAGGTAAGATAGATAAATGCTACCCCTTTAGGCTTATCACCTGCTTTCTGCTGCCAGGCTTTACAATTTGAGATCAAGTGGCCAGGATCAAGACAATAGAAACAAACTCGTCCTCTATCAGGCCGTTTTGAAGCATTTTTCAGCTCACTCACAGGCCTGAAAGAGCTGTTCCACTTATCTTTCCCTACATCAACGGTGGGGAGAGTTTTTGGAGCGCGCACTGGAGAAAATACAGTTTTATGTGTGAGCACGAATTCGTCTGCTAAAGTTGCAGCGTCAAACAATTTAGAGACTTTCTGCTCGTTTAAATGCACCACAATGCTCTCTTGCAAGCAGTTTTTCAAATCCTCCAGCAGAATTAGTTCTTGCAAATCTTCAAGTGTTGTAATTTTGGTAGAGAGACACCATTTCTCAAATAAAGATTTCTTTTCACGCGCAAACTCCATGAACGTTTGCTTGGCTGTCTTTGAACAAGCCCTGAATTTCTGCCGGTACGCCTCAGGTACCAGTTCGTAATCTCGCAAAACAGCCAGTTTCACAACGTCATAATTTAGTGAATCTTCAATTGGCAAAGCCGCACAAACTTCTTGGGCTTTGCCAACAAGATTGCACTGCAACAGCAATGCCCACATATCTTTGGGCCATTTTAATTTAGCCGCGACCCGTTAAAAAGCCACAAAGTAGGAGTCCACTTTGGTTTCATGGAATGGAGGTACAAGCTTAACGTACTTACCTACATCAAAGTCAGGTTGCCCAACCTCAGAACTACTGGAAGGGGGCCTGGTGCACGGTAGAGGGACTGGTTTACTACGCAGCATTTGAGCTTCCAGATCTAGTTTTCGTAGCCTTATATCCCGATCAGTCTTTATCTCTAACTCTCTTAATCGGAGTAACCGTGTTTCGTGCTCCTGTTTCTTTAATGCGAGATCTAATTCTTTTAAACGTACAATTACCATCGGGTCTGCTACCCCAGAAGCCTTTTCATCGCTCACCGAATCTGCACCATCAGATGCGGCCTCTCCGTCAGTCTCTGACTCAGGACCTTCTACTACGGCATGTCCTGCTAAAACGCCTGCCTCCACTAACTTATCGTACAACTCGTCCTTAATGATTTGTTTCTTTTGCTCTTTAGGAACAGTTAAGTTGTAAAATTCTGCTATTAAAATTAGATCTTTTTTTCTACACTGATCAAATTCTTCTAATGTAGGCAAAAGAGTAAATTTAATTAAATTGAATTCCATATTCCCATATGAATTTCCTCCCCTACCGAAAGTTCAAAAACAGCCAAGCAAAATACAACGAATAAAATGAACGGGCGGACGTGCCTCCAATTGTCACGTCCCGACCAGTCTAGGGTTGGTAAGGCCGATGACAAGAATAAAATTAAAGAATATTTTTGCTCCTGCTCTCCTGTCCCAGCTCACAATGACCACAAAAGAGATTTGTTCAAGCTGAAAAGTTTATTGCATTTTAAGTCGTGGGTTGGAAGCGCATATCTTCGGAAGGGGATCCAGGCCAAAACAACAAACCAAAGGAAAACTAACTAGGGGTTTAGAGAGTTTAAATTACCTAACAAAGAAAATTCCCAAAAGAAATACAGAGGTCTTCCCTAACTCCCTAGCTAGACAAAAACCCAAGAGAAAATGAGGTTCACAAAATAAAAGGCAATCCCCAACCTACTGCTTCAGAAACAACGAATAATAGTTTACAAATAACGAATAAATGATACAGATAACGAATAATTGTTTACAAACAAAAACCCTTGAGTGTCGGATTACGGAGGACTCAAATACAACTTAGTCCTTGTCGTGCAGGGATTACTCGCATTAATTCGGGCAAGTCAACAACGCCGTCATTTAACAATACTACACAAATCAAGCGTTGTCTGGGGCAGGAGACAGAGGATGAAACGGCACAACACCCTTTATTTGCTCTTTATTTGCACTGAGCTTCACGACGCGCACACTACAGAAGCTCACCAACACTGCTCTGCTTCCCAGCATTCAAACGCTTCCACTCACAATGCAATCTCCTTCAGCTGGTCCCAATCAAGCACTGCCAGAAGGAGAGAGGGGGGGGAGAGAGGAAGAGGGAAAAAAAAAGAACCGCACACAATACAACATACACAAAACATGCTGATGCAAATAACTAAATACAAATAACAACTTACGTCCAGGGACGTAACATTTAAGTTTCATTTAATCATTCATTTAAGTTTCTACTCAGCTGCAATCAGCCCCATTTACTCTGCTGTTCAATAAACTCAACTGTTATTTGCATCTAACCTGTTGTGTGAGCCTGCTTCTGTAACATCGGGTTAATGTCGTGTTTTTACAAGAAACTCATAGCAATGATGAAAATGAAACTGAGTGGAATAGATGGTGGGAAGCAAATCTAGTATTAAGTAATGGCACAAACAATAGTGCTGGAGTAGCTATATTATTTTAAAAAGACTTGAATGTCAATATTTTATATACTGAAGAGATTGAAAAGGAAAGGGTATTATTATTAAAAATAGAGTATGGAGAACATGTCTTTATGTTAGTGAACGTGTATGCTCCAAATAATGGGTTAGAAAGAATAAGCGTTTTTGATCAATTACATAAAGCGCTTCAAAAATTTGATTATAATATTTGGTTGGTGTTAGGAGGCGACTGGAATTGTACTATTAATTTTTTTAAATGATAGAAATGGTGAAGAACCACAGTCACTCTAGTGAATCACTGTCCAATATAATGGGGAAATATGATTTAATAGATGTGTGGAGAAGGAGGAATATAGGAGTAAGACAATATACATGGATTAAAGTACCAGAAAATATGGTTAGTGGGGCTAGACTGGACAGATTTTAAGATGGCGGAAAATAGGGTAATGAGTGCATCAATATTGCCAAATGGTTTTTCTGATCATCATTTGATCATGTTTGATTTTAACTAGGGCTGTCAATCGATTAAAATATTTAATCACGATTAATCACATGACTGTCATGAGTTAACTCGCGATTAATCACAATTTAATCACACTTTTTTATGCAATACATGTTTATTATTAGTGAAACCATAGTTAATCTAGAGCATGAAGACTGGACATGTTTCAAAGGTCATAGATGTTTTTCAAAGAACTTGTTCATGTCTATTACACACATGAAAAAAGAACATAGAAATACCAGGTTCCCATTACTTCTCTTTATTTGCACTGAGCAATTGACTTAGACAAGCCTGTTTACATTTTCACACTACAGGGCAGCTCACTTCTTCTGAACATGCTAAATGTACATTTATTATTTATTATTACATTTGTTTGCCTCTCTGTGCCCACATACTGTATTTTGATGCAGCTAAATTCTCAATAAAACTGTTTTCATTGATATATTTTTTTTCATAGATATATTTTCTGTTGTCAGATAACGGGATTAATATGAAATAGTGACTCAAATGCGACCCATTAAGGCTACATAACCAGCTATACCTTCCAAGATGTTAATCTGCACAAAAAAAATCCTGATTTTGGCTATACTTGCATGTAAAATTAGAGAAGCAACATAATATCGGTTTTAAAGCAACACTATGTAACTTTTGGCGCTCTAGCGGTTAATAAACAGAACTGCATGCATCCCGCGGAAGAACATTCTAACCGGAGCTACTTCTCTAAGTTTATGTCTATGGCGATTCACGCAGGCATGTGTTACTCCGCAGCGGTGACGACCCGACCAGGCTACAATAGTCCAAAAATAAGCACTTATTATAAGTGTACCTTAGTGATTCGGGATAAGACAAAAATGCGGTTTGGAAGATGAATTCATGATGTACTCGCTCATTATATGCATTTTGCAAATTCTGAACACAGAAAAAGTTACATGCTGAACAGAGCAGAGAGAGAGAGAGAGAGAGAGAGAGAGAGAGAGAGAGAGAGAGAGAGAGAGAGAGAGAGAGAGAGAGAGAGGTGTGTGCAGCATAGCGGGAAAGAGAGACCTCACGCTTGTGCGATGTACAGTACCGGCTAGTCTCAGAAACTAAATAAGTTTTGGGCAAAAACTAAAGATTGGTTGCTAGGCTCTTTTGAAAAAATAAAAATAAAAAAAAAAGTTGCTAAAGGGGTCTGAAAAGTCGCTAAGTTGGCAAAACTGACAGCATCTCCATCCATTTCTCTAATCAAGGGTTAGGCGTTATTAACGCGTTAACTTTGACAGCACTAATTTTAACATAAAGCAAACTTCAAGACCTAAGTATTATTGGCATTTTAATGAAAAAATGTTAAAAGATAATGGTTTTTGTGATAGTTTTAAGTTGTTTTGGGAGAAATGGAAAGAAAGAAAAAGTGATTTTGAAAATCTTAGTCAATGGTGGGATGTGGGCAAGGTAGAAATTAAAGAGTTTTGTCAAAATGTTTCTGCTTATAACTTTATGAATGTGAAAAGAACTATACAAAGTTTGCAAAAAGAAATTGCGATTTTGGAAGAGGACTTGATAAATAACAAAGGAGTACAGAGCAATGGTACAATTTTAATGAGAATATGAAAGAACTTGGAACTTTGTTGCAAGAACGAGTGAAAGGGGCACTTATGAGGTTAAAGTTTTGCTCCATTAAGGACATGGATGCATATTTCTTTAACTTGGAAAAAAAAAAAAAAACTGTTCAACATAAACAGATGCATCATCTTCGTTGTCCAAATGGAAATTTAACAACAAATCCAGTTGAAATTAGAAAGTTGGTGGTTGATTTTTTTTTTTCTTTGTTGTACAGTGCTGAGAAATGTGACCCTGATAGTGCAAAGGACTTATTCAAAGATCTACCACAGTTGGAGCAAGGAAAAAGAAAAGCTTTGGATGATATAATTACATATGGAGAATTAACAGAAGCAGTGCAACATATTCTCGTTCTCATATTGTATACCAAAGCGTTCAATAATGGATATATGTATGCATTTTTTTAAGAGGTGATTGATTATGGTTGTATAAATGATTCTGATTTAGGTATCCTGTCAATAGATCAAGAAAAAGCATTTGATAGGGTGGATCATGACTATCTTTTTAAGGTGTTAAAGATTCTGGATTCGGTGATCAATTTATTTCATGTCAAATTGTTATATTTTGATGTATCAGTGCTGATTAAGGTTGGTGGTGGAATAAGTACTCCAGTAACAGTCACAAGAGGTATTAGACAGGGTTGTCCCCTTTCTGGACAATTAGATAGTCTTGCAGTTGAACCTTTGTTATGTAAGTTAAGGAGAAATCTTGGTGGTTGTTTAGTTGCAGGTGTAAAGGAAACTTATAAAGTGTATATGTCTGCTTATGCCGATGATATAACTCTTTGTATTTCTGGACAAAATCCCCAGCTGGATCACCAGCTTCCTGACAGACAGGCAGCAGCTAGTGAGACTGGGAAAACTCACATCCAACAGCCCCCACCATCAGCACTGGAGCTCCTCAGGGGTGTGTGCTCTCCCCACTGCTCTTCTCCCTCTACACAAACGACTGCACCTCCAAAGACCCCTCTGTCAAACTCCTGAAGTTTGCAGATGACACCACACTCATCTGCCTCATTCAGGACGGCGACAAGTCTGCATACAGAAAAGAGGTTGAGCAGCTGGCTGTCTGGTGCAGTCTAAACAACCTGGAGCTGAACACGCTCAAAACTGTAGAGATGATAGTGGACTTCAGGAGAAACCCCCCTGCTCTCCCCCCACTCACCATCATGAACAGCACTGTGGCTGCAGTGGAGTCATTCAAGTTCCTGTGCACCACCATCTCCCAGGACCTGAAGTGGGACACTCACATTGACTCCATTGTGAAAAAGGCTCAGCAGAGGTTGTACTTCCTTCATCAACTGAAAAAGTTCAACCTGCCACAGGCGTTTATGACACAGTTTTACTCTGCTGTTATTGAGTTGGTTCTGTGCTCCTCTATAACTGTCTGGTTTGGGTCAGCCAGCAAATCAGATATAAGAAGACTGCAGCGGACTGTTAGGACAGCAGAAAGGATCATTGGTGTCCACCTGCCTAGCCTTCAGGACTTGTACTACTCCAGAGTGAAGAAACGGGCAGGTAACATCATCACAGACCCCTCTCACCCCGGACACAACCTGTTTGCACTTCTTCCCTCAGGCAGACACTACAGATCTCTGTGCACTAGAACATCTAGGCATAAAAACTGTTTTTTCCCCCATCTCCAGCCTAAACAACTAACGCAGGAATTATTACCTGTGTTCTGTAATTCATGCCTGTAATTCATTCTCCATCTCTAATTATTGCCTCTCTCTCAAGTACTATGTAAATACAAATATATATGCATATTTTCTATACAGCTGTATATACAGTATAGAGTAAATAATGCACAAATCTGTACATAAATCTTCTGTTCCAGATTCATACACATTTTTATTTATTAAGTCTTATTTAAATGTTTCTGTTCTCATGTCAGATATGTATGTATATATGTATGTATGTTTGCATGTACTGTGTGTACCAAGAGCTTCTTAAAAACCACAACAAATTCCTTGTGTGTTTGCGCACACTTGGCAAATAAAGTTGATTCTGATTCTGATTCTGATTCTGAGAAGGTGGTAGCTCGACTGTCTAAATGGAAATGGCTATTGCCACAATTATCCTACAGAGGGAGAGTTTTAGTGGCAAATAATCTGGCAGCTTCTACGTTGTGGCGTAAAGTTAATGTTCTGGAACCACCAAGTGAACTGATTTGCAATATACAGAGGTCAATTGTCTACTTTTTCTGGAGTGGTGAACACTGGACTCGAGCTGCAGTACTCTATTTACCAGTACATGAAGGAGTTCAAGGTCTGGTGGATGTGAAGTGTCAAATTGCTTCTTTCAGACTGCAAACAGTACAGAAACTGCTTTATCAAGAAGAATTATCATGGATACAGACGGCATGTGCATTTCTGCAGAAGGTTGAAAATTTTGGACTAGATAAACACTTGTTTTTACTGGAAATGGATGGGCTGAGACTGGACAATCTCACTTCCTTATGTAAGTCAATGTTACAAGCTTGGAGTAAGGTCTTGAAAGTGGAGAGGAACTTGAATGAATTTGGGGATTGGATTAATGAGGAACCCTTTTTTAATAATCCACTGATTCGGACCAGATTTTTGTCATCAGTAAGCATTCAGAGAGCTCTTATAAAGAATGGAAACTGGGAAATTTACTGGATAATGGTGGATGGAGTTCAGTGGAAACTTTTAAAGAATTGTCTGGTTTATGCTCAACAAGAATTGCTTCGAAACTGAGAGATGATATTTTTGCTGTTTTGCCAAGCAGTTACAGGAACCTTGTTGCTGGAGGGAAGGTACAACAGTTAAAAGGAGATTTTCCAAGGTTTAAAATAAGTCCTGCTGTCAGTAGAGAACAAGAAGAAGAACTTGATGGATCTATAGTGATTTTCTAGTGGGGGGTAGTGTAGGTTTTGTAGGGTTGAAGAAACTGTAGAACACTTGTTTTTAAGATGTTCGAGACTTTGAAGTCTTTTTAGGTAGCTTAATGCTTGGTTTTGGTGATTTGCTGAGGAGTTTTCCTATGGTTTTTATTGGGGGACTCAAATACAAAGTGGTAGATAGAGGAAAAGTGTGTTTGTTAAATTATTTAATTGGTACAGCAAAGCTTGCAATGTGGAAAACAAGGAAAAACAAAGAATTAGAACTTGGTTCAATAGATGCAGAAATAATGTTGAAGTGTATGGTAAAAGGAAGGATAAAAATGGAATTTTCATATTATAAACTAATTAACGTTGAGAGTTTTTTTTTAGGAATTTTGGGTATTAATGAGGTTTTATGTTTTATTGATGATGGAGTTTTGTTTTTTAATTTTTAAATTCATTTTAATTGTCATTGAGATAAAATAATTACAGTAATGATGTTGTTGTAAAATTTGGATTTAATGTTATAACAAAGCTCTGTTCAACCTCTCTCTCTCTCTCGGTGCATGCTGGGAAGTGGTAGTGTGGGAGGGTGATCACAGTGAGAGGAAAATTGAAAGTTTTTCTACTCTCTTGGGAGTTTTTTGGAAGGGTTTTTATGTGTAATTTTTGATCATGTATAATAGGCTAATATTGTCGCAACGGGGACAGAGATGGCATCGCACGTGAGTGTGCAGACGTCATCTCTGTCGCTCCGTCACAGCGTCAGGTGTGTCACGAATGCTGAGGAAACTGGAAGACATGCTGTTTGAGGTGGCTGAAAAAGTGGGACATGAAAATATTGTCTCTGCGTCCCGAATGAACAAAGCGGTGGTGACTTTTCTGAAGGATGAACAACTAGTCCACCGTCTGATTGAAAGCAGGATTTCAGTAAGTGGTGCTTTTGTTCATGTTCAACCATTAGTGACTCCAACAAGTAAAGTGACAATTTCAAATGTTTCGCCATTTATTCCTGATGCTGAAATTGAGCGTGAGCTAACGCGTTTTGGGAAACTTGCCAGTGGAATCAGAATGGTTCCACTTGGCTGCAAAAATGCAAATTTGAAACACGTGCTGTCGTTTAGGCGACAAGTGTTTATGTTTTTAAATTCTCAAACGCTTAATGTGTCGTTTTGATGCATGTATGAAGGCAGGTCATTTATGTTGTATGCGAGCACAGGTGAGATGCGCTGTTTTGAATGTGGTGCTGTTGGGCACGTAAGGTTATCTTGTCCTGTTAGTGCTGTAGCAGGCCCGGGTGGAATTTAACCTTTTGAGCGGTATGGTCCCACATATGGGATTTTTATTTCCGTGCCCCTGGGAGTACGGTCCCACATATGGGATTTAGAACGTTCGGTGACGTCGCATAACTGCCAAATTCAAACTGTGGTTTCGCGCTTTGACTGGCGCTGAGCCAGAGAGAGACGTGCACTGCGACTGTAATATTATCACAACTATGCAGTGTTCTTAACCGCATAATACATATTTTAGGTTTCAGACATTTAAATACACATAAGTACTAGTAAAACAATACATTTAGAGCTTGTAATATACACACAGATGTCTATGGAAGCAACAATAACAATCCATTCCAATTTAATTTGCCGATGTGTTTTATTCATATCAGATACACATAGTGTAAGTACCTATAAAGTTCACTCTATTCTTCACCCAGTTCACCGGCCACTTACTTGCATGTATTTCAGGAGAAACTGATGAATTCACGTGCTGTAAATCTGACTGACAGGACTCTCTGAACTGCGGCGCGAACAAACATGACGGCGCCCATCTCACGTTACAGATCACGATCAAGATCATTTATAAAGGTGTTTAAAGGACAAAACACACTCATTTATGCATATTTGTGAATCGGAATATCAGATTGTCCATGCCATGATAAGCAAGTTTGTGAATATGTTAAATAAAAAAAGGAAAAACGAAATAAAAACGATCCATCTGTCATACAGTGTTATTGTGGCCGCGGTGTGTCACGTGACAATCATGACGTGTCGCCATGGAAACAGTAAGGGCAAACGTTCTAAAATAACGGTCGCCTCAAAAAAACTCACTCTGGGGGACCGCTAGAATATTTTAAACTCACCACTGAAAAGGTTAAACTGAAGTACAAGAGAATTCACATAGAAATCAAATGGTAATCAGTGCTGAGAATGTGGGAAATGATAAAGAGATTCTTACTGAGGAAGTAAGGAATGATGAGGACATGGTTACTGAGAGTGTAAGGAAGGATAAGGAGTTGTCTTGTGAGAATGAGCAAAGAGTTGAAAAAGATGAAGTACAGATGTCTGATATAAATGAGGTGGAAAAGATGGAAAGTCAGATAAGCAGGGAATGTGAACTAACGGATTCTGGAGACTTTGAAGATCAAGGTGATGTCAAGAAGGTAAATTCATGTAAGCCAAAAGAAAAGGTACAAAAATTAGGTGAGGATGAGATGAAGGAGGTTGATGATGAGGATGGTGTTTTATTTGATTTTTCAGATTTGTTTTACTCTTTGGATGAGATCAATTCTTTTTTGGATGAAACTTTCGGAAAGGTTGCTGATGTGAGGAATTTTTTTTCCAGATGTAAAGAGATTTGAATCTTCAGTTCTATATTGGCAAAGGAGGGTTGGAGAAGAGAAACTGAGTAAACGAAAGAGGTTTTGATTAAAGCAGATTCTCACTAAACCTAATCAAACTGATCTTGTGAAATGAGATACATACCAAGGGTGTCTTTGCAATGTCTTCTTCTTTTTCTCTCTCTTTCTTTTCTCTCCTTATATCTCCTTATGGATATTTTGAGAGTAGGATCCTTAAATATTAATGGAGGGAGAGATAGGAATAAGAGAGCAATAATTATCATCTCAAAGATATTAATGTAATGTTTTTACAGCAAACACATTCAGATAGTCAAAATGAAGTTGAACTGTATAGATGGTGGGAAGGTGAATGTATTCTGAGTCATAGAACAAACTTGAGTGCAGGGGTAGCAATTCTTTTTTCTAAACATTTACATCTAAACATTTTGTCCACTATTGAATTAGAAAAAGGTAGAATTTTTATGGCCATAGTAGAAATTAAAGAGTTAAAGTTTTTTTTTTTTTTTAATACATTTTTTCATATATTAATGCATATGCTCCAAATATAGGCTTACAATGGACTGAAATTAGAAAACATGTTGATGAGGGAATGTGTGTAATAATGGGAGGTGATTGGAATTGTACCACTAATTTTGTGTTGGATAGAAATGGAGAAGAACTTCATTCACAGTCTAGTGAAATGCTTCTTTAGATTACTCAAGAACTAGAACTAATTGATGTGTGGAGAAATAGAAATCAGTTTACAAAACAATATACATGGGTTAAAATATTAAACTTTACTGTGACTGGAGCAAGACTGTACAGAATATATGTAAATAAATCAGACAATAATAGAGTTATGAATGTTGGTATATCTCCTTGTGGTTTTTCTGATCACCATTTAGTGACTATTGATTTTAATACTACAAGGATATCACATACAAAATCTTATTGGCATTTCAATGTTAAACTGTTACATGATAAGTTTTTTTTTTTTTTTTTTTGTGTTTGTGTTTGTGTGAAAATTTTAAATGGTTTTGGGAAAAATGGAAAGTAGAAAAGGAAAATATTGAAAATGTAATTCAGTGGTGGGACGTAGGAAAAGTTCAAATCAAGATTTTTTGTCAGCAATTTTCTTATAATAATACTGTGATTGTTAAGAGAAATATTGAATGGTTGGAGAAAGATATTAATGATATGGAAATTTTGCTTAATTTGAATGTTTTGGGTGAAACTAATGATTTAAAGAAACAGAGATTAGAGCTGAAAACTCTGTTAGAGGAAAGAGCAAAAGGTGCCTTTCAATTCAATTCATATTGCTTTATTGGCATGACATACTTAAGTGCATATTGCCAAAGCATTGTACATAGCAGAATAAAAAAACAAAAATACATATAATATACATCCATAAATAAACAAAACAAAATGTAAAATACATATATATATATATATATATATATATATATTTTTTTTTATTATTATTTTTTTATTTGTTTATATAAATATTAATGGTACTACTAATGCAGATGAGTTCACTCTTTACTTCTTAGTTTGTGGCATTTATAAATATGATGTGCTACCAAAGAGGAAGTAGGTCCTTCACCAAATTTGACTGTACAGTGCGTCTCTTAAGGATGTGTATTTGTCACAGTGGAGGAGGAAGTGTTCCTCCATCTCAACTGATCCAGATCTACATTCGTTACATATTCGCTCTTCTTTAGGTAACCACATCTTTTTATGTCGTCCTCTTTCTATGGCCAGCTGGTGGTCACTCAGTCTGTAAATGTCTGTGAGTTATATTCCTGACTGAGACCAGATAGTCAGTCAGACTGTACTCTCTGTTGAGTTTCAGATAACATTGGAGATGACTTTGGTATTTGGCTTGTTCTTTCCCATGCTGTATGTATGTCTCCTTCTCTTCATTCATAATTTTTTTGATTCTTCTATGTTTTTCAGGGTTAGTGATATTGAGTGCTTGGTTGACACCATTGCACAAAGATGGTTCTCTCTCTCTCTCTCTCTGACCGGATGTTGGGTGTGAGTGGGCGGAGTTAGCGTGTGTGAGTGGAAGAGAACGCTACTGCACGAGTAAGCTTTTCTATCTTTTTCCTGTCTTTTGCTGTTTTTTTATTGTTTTTTTGTCTGGTGAGCATCTTAAGCATTTTGACGTGCTGACTGAAATTGCTGTCGATCGGCGAGAGCTGGTCGGCATGGCAGCCGCGGCATCTCAAAGTTTGGATAACTTAACGTGGAGGCATGGTGTTAAAGTCATCCCCGCGGAGCGCTGCTCTGTTGAAGAATGCACGATTGCGGTTGCTGAAGTAGTTGGATACGCTAGTATTCTGTCTGCGGCTAGAATGAATAGTGCTATAGTGATTTTTTTGGATGATGTGGAGAAAGTTAATGGCATTGTAGAGAATGGGATTGTCGTTAATAATGTGTTAACTCCAGTAATGCCTTTGGTCCAGCCGGCAAAAAGGAATACGCTTTCAAATGTACCACCATTTATCAGAAATTATATGATTGAGAGAGAACTAATGAGACATGGTAAGATTGTGTCTAAAATCAAAAAGATGTCACTAGGTTGCAGATCACCTCAGTTGAAACATGTGGTATCATTTAGAAGACAGGCTCACATTATTTTAAAAAATGAAAACGAGGAGTTAAATTTAGCCATGAAGTTTAGGGTGGACAACTATGATTATGTGATTTATGCAACTTCAGAAAACATGAAATGTCATGGATGTGGACAGCAAGAATTGGTGTTGCTTCGGAATGAAAATAGAATTGAAGAACAGGCAAGTTAAAATAGAAATGACGAACAGAGAGGGTTGGAAACAGGTGAAGGATCAAGTGTTGATACAGGAAAAAGAGATGGAAATGATAATGGAGAATCTAGCAAAGGAAATTTGGAAAATGTTGTGAATGGAGCTGAAAAAACAAGTATTGAGGCTAATTTGATTGGAACAGAAGGTGAGGGAGATACTGATATGGTAGAGGATGAAAGTGTTTTTAAAACACATGCAAAAAAACGAAAAATTAAGAAAAGAGGTCACTGGAAGAGAGCAAGGAAAGTAACTGGAGATGAAATGGTAGGGAAAGGTGACGAAAGTCCTGCGATTCAGATGGAATCAGATATAAGAAAAGTGAAAGTGATTCTTCAGGATCTGTGAATTCAGTGTCAAAAAAAAAAAAAAAAAAAAAAAAGATCTGTTAGAAGTGCTTATACACTTGAGAAAATCAGAAATTTCCTACAAACAACCAAAGGAATGAAAGGGGTGAAAGTGGAAGATTATTTTCTTGATCGGGAGCTGTTTATCAGCTCAGCTAGAATGTTGATGGGAGAGAAGGATACAAATAGCTTCACTGATCAATAAATTTTCAGACTAAAGAAAATTGTACAGAAGTTGAAGTTGAACATATTGAACAATGAATTTGAAATTGAATGATTTTTAAAATTTTTCTTGTGGGGTATTTGTGTTTGGTCTGCCCCTGTCTGATCTTTATTCATTCTTTTATGAGTTTGATAAGACTGGGCACACTTAATATAAATGGTGCACGAGAAAGTGTAAAAAGAACAATGTTTTATGAACTAATAAGACAAAAGATATATGATGTGATGTTTGTTCAAGAAACACACAGTGATGCTCGAAATGAGAGTGACTGGAAAATGGAATGGGATGGTGAAGTAATTTTAAATCATAAAAGTTCATCTAGTGGTGGTGTAGCGGTTCTTTTTCAAAAACATTTTAAGCCTTTATCGTATGAGATTGAACATGTTGTTGAAGGACAACTATTGAAAGTTAGAGCTAAATTTTAAAAGTTCATTTTGGTTTTGGTGAATATTTATGCACCTGTTCTTGGTCCTGAGAGAGTTAGTTTTATAAAGAAATTGAATAATACTGTCTCTATTTTTAAACAAGAGGAGTATATGTTTATGGGGGGAGATTTTAACAGCACAGCAAATGATAAAGTAGATAGAAATCAAAAGGAGCCTCATATAGCATCGCAGCATGAAATATTGAAACTCATTGTTGAATCTTTATGATATCTGGAGAATCCTGCACAAAGATGAAAGACAATACACATGGGCACAAGCAAGAGAGAATTGTATTACGTTGGCAAAATTGGATAGGTTTTATTGTTTTAAGCATCATTTTAATGTTGTAAAGAAATGTGCAATTTTACCGGTAGGTTTTTCAGACCACTGTCTGGTTGATTGTAATGTATATATAGCAAATATAAGAACTAAAAGTGTTTATTTGCATTTTAATGTCTCCTTGTTGCAGGATAAGTTTTTTATTGAAACATTTACTTTTTTTTGGAAACAGTTTGGTTTTAAAAAAAATGAATATAAGTCACTACGACAGTGGTGGGATTGTGGTAAAGTGGAGATACAGCAACTGTGCCGCCAGTACACTCTCAATGTTTCTAGAGACATTTCCCAGTCAATGAGAGACCTAGAGGTTGAAATAATGGAATTGCAAAGTTTAGTAGTGGGTACAGGAAATCAAGGGCATATTGAACTCCTTAAAACAAAAAGGAAAGCTTTAGATGACCTATTGGGTGTTAAAGCACAGGGGGCATTGGTTCGCTCTCTTTTTCAGTGTTGAAGAGATGGATGGCCCAACCAGGTTTTTCTTTAGTCTAGAAAAAAAAAGAATGGACAAAGTCGATATATTCATTCATTGTATTCAACAACTGGAATGGATATAACAGAGCCAAATGAAATTAGGAAAAGAGCTGTGTTATTCTATTCAGAATTGTATAAGAGTGAGAGTCCAGAAGTGGATGAGTCAGCCACTTTGTTTTATACAGGACTGCGGAAAGTGCCAGATGAAGCTGATGTTGACGTTCAGAGGCCCATTTCAGCAGGAGAATTGCAGATTGCACTGCAGGGTATGGAATGTGGCAAGGCACCTGGAATGGATGGTCTCCCCGTTGAATTGTACAGGGCTTTTTGGTCCATAATAGGGGAAGACTTGCTTGCAGTACTCAATGAAAGCCTGGTTGAGGGCTTGCTACCATTGAGTTGCAGAAGAGCAGTCATAACTCTTCTCCCTAAGAAGGGGGAGTTGAAGGATATAAAGAAATGGCGACCTGTTTCACTTCTGTGTACTGATTTAAAAATGTATCTAAGGTTTTGGCCATAAGACTGAGGGAGGTGGTTGGTTTGGTCATTCATCATGATCAGACTTACTGTGTACCTAATAGGTAAATCTTTGATAATATATTTTTAATTCTGGATATTTTAGATGTCTCTAGGTTATTGGACTTAAATACTGGTCTTATTTCTATAGATCAGGAAAAGGTATTTTACCGGGTGGAACACAGATACTTTTGGCGTACGCTGGAGGAGTTTGGGTTCAGCTCAGGTTTTATAGCCATGATCAGGGTCTTGTATCAGGACATCGAGAGTGTGCTGAAAATAAATGGTGTTTTGTGTGCCCCTTTTAAAATTCAAAGAGGGATCAGACAAGGATTTGCTCTATCAGGAATGCTATATGCTTTGTCTATTGAACCTCTGCTTGTGAAAATTAGAGAAAGCATTGAAGTTTAGTCCATACCATACTCAAGTGAAAGAATAAAGTTATCAGCTTATGCCGATGATATTATTATTTTAATTATAGGCCAAAATGATATAATGGTGTTAAAGAATAGTATTGATCTTTTTGGCCTTATTTCTTCGGCCAAAGTAAATTGGTCAAAAAGTGAAGCATTGATGTGTGGTAAATGGGTGGGAGGTCCTCCTAAATTACCAGGTGGTCTGTCATGGAAGAGTGATGGAATAAAGTATTTGGGAGTCTATCTTGGTAATAATTCTATGCTGCAAAGAAATTGGGAAGGTGTTTTAGAAAAGGTAAAAGGAAAATTAGAAAAATGGAAGTGGCTTTTGCCAAAGATGTCATTTAGAGGGAGAGTTATTGTGATAAATAATTTGGTTGCATCAATGTTATGGCACCGTTTGATTTGTGTTGACCCTCCTAGTGGACTTTTGGCAAAACTTCAAGCTATTATTGTAGATTTTTTCTGGAATGGATTTCACTGGATTGCCCAGAGCATACTTTTTCTTCCTAGGGAGAAGGAAGGACAAGGACTTATACATCTGGCCAGCAGAAGAGCAGTTTTTCGACTGTTGTTTATACAGAGATACTTAACAGGACCAGAGGATTTGGTCTGGAGGAAAGTAGCTGACATTATATTTAATCGGGTCAGTGGACTAAATTTGAACTCTGTACTCTTTTTAATGGACTCCAGTGTAGGAGATCCTTGAATGGACACACACATACAGCAAATCAGACTCATTCCAGAGGGATGAGTGAATCTCTGGTTTCACCTCGGAGAGTCATAAAAATAACCAAGTACCCAAGACATGCCTAAATGTCTGGACCAAGATCCTGTCTTGCTAATCCCTATCCCCCCTGAGATCAGAACGAGCTACAGAATCAACCTCACCAACGCAGAACAAAGGAAACTTCTGGTGGGAAAGATACCAGATCCAGATGGTATCTGAACCTTGACCAGCCAACGTATAAATTGACAAACTTAAACATATGCCAGAACTCCTCTCCCGGACACCTTCTGACCTCAGGAGTACTTGTGGCCCCTCCTCGGATGCATTCCTGAAAATGTGCCTTTTTCAGACAGACAAAGGAAACACGCAAAAGTGCGCCAAAACTCCAAAAGACAATATTCAGGACTTTTAAGTAATGAAAAAGTATTCCCAAATTATGTGTGTTATGCCTTAGATATGCTTGATATGTTAGTAAAACATACGCTATGTTATTCTATCCATTATAAGGTCAGTACCATTTTAACCTATGTATTATGAGAGTATCAATATGTGTGTGTGTCATGTTTGGTGTTAAACGAAAGTATATTTTATTTGCAACAACTCTGTGTGGATGAAATGTAGAAATTAGGTAAATCCCGTAACGTTGTAACGTTTATCAAGATTATTAACAAAACCCTGCAAGGATTTTCTGTCACGTGATTACACGGGCAGCTTGTTAATTTATGCAGATAGATGGAGCCTAGGAAGCTGAGCTCCACCTTGCAACAAGCAGATTGGTACCCCAGCTCCGGGGCGGGCCTAAAGTGGCCTGCTTAAATTCTAATGTTCAACTAAACCGCACACTCTTTGCCATGGTTTGAAACCTGCTTCAGCTTGTGCACTCATACGCCGGATCAAACCATCACCTCATTCCAAAACTTCAAGCTCTTCAAGAAAACTTCTGCAACCAAGAAAGGAAAAGAAGAACTTCGAGCACGTCTCATCGCCAATCACAGCCGGAATTCCCTAAAGAGACTTCAGACAAACAACGGTTCGCCAGCCAATCAGCTAAGCCCGGGAATTCCCTCAACCAGACGAAGACTAGACTTGGCAGCAAACCTTCTAACAAGTAAAACAAATCTCTTATCTATTGGCTGAAAACGGAGCAAAGTTGTTAATGGGAAAGATAGAACTAAGCTCTGCTTTGTTGACTTTCTGATAACCATCGAAGTTGAGACTTCCTTCATAACTCATAATTCTGCATAACTCCGTCATTTGTGTGCGTGTGTGTGTGTGTGTGTGTGTGTGTGTGTGTGTGTGTGTGTGTGTGTGTGGTCGTATGTGTGTGTTTAGATGATTTAGTCTCATGTAATCTTAGAAGTAGTTCAATAAACTTGTCTCATTGTATAGAGCATTGTCTGTGTTTTATATTTGAGTCAGTTGACCCCTTTGCTACCTTGCTCAAATTTGATAAATTACTATTTTGTTTGTTTTATTGTTGGCCACAAAGCAAGATAAACAAAATTGTTAACATATACTGACTTTAATGTCTCGCTGGACGAGCCGTTAAGAGGTATAAATTATACGTTTTGATTAATAGAAATTAATCAAATCAATATCTATCTTTACGATGCAATTTCGTAAAGCCAAAATTCAAAATAAAGATTAAATCATAGCTAAGTTCCTAAAGTTATTACACCAGCAAACTACAGATTAATGCAACAATTCAATTTTACAAAGGACTCTTTAACATCTGGCAACTATTTAAGAAACGGAGGCAAGACACAACATCTCTGTACTGGCTTCTTGAGGAACCTCTTGTTCATGGAGCGAGGTTGGATGTGGCTTGTGAAGTCACACCAGGATTATCTCAAATTTTATGTTCATCAAAGGCTCTAAAGTTACATAATTTAATGGACATTGTTGGTCCTGAGCTAAGCAATGCTCAAGCTGTTGCATCTCTTTTGGGACTTCAATCTGTACGTCAAGTTGGAAAAAATTTAGATTTGTTAATGCAAAGGTTGACAGTAGAAGAAAAAACACTGTTGAAGGAATATTATAATGGCAAAGTGGTTCCTGTTATTTCAGATCCATTTCCAAAAATTGTAATCACTCCTGATTTAAAAGGTTTAAATGGAATTTTTTTTGGACTTGGAAGGTCTGGAGGAACTGAACATTCAAGATGCTTGAAGTAAAGTGTTGTATAAATGCTGTGTTAAGGTTTTGAATAAAACATTTCTCAAAGAACGAAAGGATACAGTATGGAGAAAAAAGTTGGGGTTGGAAGATGATATAAAACCTGTATGGAGAATTCTTTACAAACCACCTTTAGAAAAGTGTACAGGTGATCTTCAGTGGAAGATATTGCATGGCACAGTTTCTGTTAATGCGTTTGTGAATGTTATTAATCCTAATGTGTCTGACAAGTGCCCATTCTGTAAAAAAAGAGAAACAATTTTTCACTGTTAGTGATTGAAAAAATAGTTTAATGTACTTACTTTATTGTTTTCTAATTTTGGTGAAAAGTTTTCTTTTCTGAGTTTTATTTTTGGCCCATGTTATAGAGCAGCTCAAAGAAATAAATAAAATAAAAGAAATAAAAGTCAATTGTTGAACTTTTTAATTGGACAGCTAAGAGAGCTATTTACATTACGAGGCAAAGAAAAATGGAAGGTAGAGAAGCACAAGAAGTAGAATTGGTTTTTAAAAGATTGGTGAAAGGTCGAATCTTGATTGATTAAGTTTTATAAGTTGATTAATTACTATGGAAGCTTTTTGCATAGGTGGGGGTATAATGAAGTCATTTGTACATTAGTGGATGAAAGGTTGTTTTTTAATTTGGTATTGGAGTAAGTTTTAGGTGTGAAAAATGGAAACATTAAGTCATGTGGAAACACTTTGGAAATGTGTAATGTGATGAGTTTTTAAAATTATATTGTGAAACTGTTTATGATTTAATAAAGTTGTGAAAAATTCTCAAAAAAATTCTCACAACAGCTGAAAGGGAAGACCAAAGGAAGGCCTATCATGGGATTTGAATTTGGCCATCTTGTGCGTTGATGGAGAAGGCAAAAAGCTGCAAAGGCAAACACTTCCAATGGTACAACTGTGTTGGTCTGAGAACCTTGATTAAACTATACTGCAGTTACATTTGCACAACATTTGATGTTTCTTCAACTTTGGTTTACATAGTCCATAAGGAAGAACCCTCAACAAAGTGTAATGTATAAGTAGTAATAATTCATACAATTTACCATGTCAGCAAAGTCATATGATATTGTACAAGTGTACTCATACAAAATTCTACGACTTTTACTCCTACTGCTGTCATTGGCCATTGCCTCAACTCTCCTACAGATTGTTCTCATAGTAAGTAGTCAGAGTGTTTGTATCATAAAGTTTATTTTAAGTCCATTGGAATCTTTATTAATGTTTACAAATTGGCGCAGTCTCTTCCCGTTATAACAGTACATGATATCTGTCCACACCTCACAGCCTGCCTTTCTTTCCATGTTGATTTTTATTGAACAAATCTTTCTAAGAAGCAAGAGTGTTTAACTTGTCGTGACAAATCAGATCGTCAGTTAAGTTGGTCAAATCAGACCACATAAAGCTGTTCACAACAAGAACAAGAACTGTAATGATAACTATTTTAGCATCCACACCAAAAGACAATAATGTTCTGTTTACTGTTATACTCGCTGCAGTTATGTTCTTGTCTACCATTTGTTGTTGTCAATGTTTTTATTGTTCATCATATGTTAAATTCTATTTCTTCCTGTCTTGCAGGATTTCTCACAGATTACTCGATCAGCTCGCCACAATATCAGCCCTTCCAAAAGCTTCTACATCTCTCTCTCTCTCTCGTGTGGCACATCTGCTCTCAGTCCTTTACTGCCAACTTCCAGTATTAGCATGTCTACTTGTATTAATTTCTCCTCTACAGTCAACACTCCCATCTCTACTGTGAGCATTCCTGTCACTATCACTGTATATATATATATATATTAGGGGTGTCAACGTTAACGCGTTAACGCATGCGATTAATCTAAAATTTTTAACGCGTTAAAATTTTTTTAACGCAAATTAATCATGTGATAATGTTTGACCCCAACTTCTTCCCGTCATCGCAGCGCAGAAGGTTATCTATCAGTGTGTGATGAGGGTACAGCGAACCAGTGTTGCCAGGGTAACGGCACAAGTGAGCTATTTTGAAAATACAGTCCCGGGGAAAATTACAGAGCCGCGGGTTGCGTTTTTTGGGCTATTTTTATAATGTACCGCGGCCGCCCAAAGTGTATATAGACAAATAAAAATGAAAATAGATCCTGTTACTAATGTGTATTATAGTTGGAATGTATACCTGGCAACTTAAGAACGGAGAGACAGTTGTAAACATCACAAATAACGTGAGTTTCAACCAGAGCACATGTTAAGGCTTTGACAGCAGAAATAAACATGACAACAGCCTCTATAGATTATATAAGATAATAAACACACGATTACGATAGGATATGGTTTGTATGTGATTTTCTTGAGATGAATGTGTACATCTGAAATGCTAATTTGTGCAGCGATATAAAAGGTTATAAATAGCATATTTTAACAACAGTAAACGTCCAAATTCTACATGTGATCGCAAAAGGACGTTATTACAAACACTCGATGCTGGTTTGAAGTGAGTTCTGAGTAAAAGTGTACTATTAATCTCATAAATTGTTTTATGAAGCATGATGCTAATATTAGCTCTAATGCAGCTGCAGAACAGGTCCAATTCTTCTTCATAATGCATTTTGTCATAATACTTCATGTAAGGTCGCAAGAAAATGTTGTTGTAGTATTTATTTAGAAATACTTTTGATAATAGTTGGGTAAATGTAAACTGGGATTGAAGCGATGTGGCTTGGTAAACGTTTTATTGCCAGTATAAAGACTGATAATGGCTGAATAAAAACAAATTCGTAATGATAAAAGAATAATAAGGATTATGTCTCATACCTGGCGGAAGTGTGAAAGGTTCTGTTTCCTTAAACTAGTTTGTCATGCATTTCATTTCAACACATTTACAGGTAAATCCTTGTATTTTAAATGTGCGATTAAACAGTCCATGACTGTGATTAACGCGATTAAATTTTTTAATCGATTGACAGCACTAATATATATATATATATATATATATATCTCAACGATAACGCCAGAGAAATAGTGTTGGTGAATACAGGTGAAGGTGTCAGTACTTACCATATTCAATCATTTCCTGCCCAAATCCCAGAGATGATGCACAGCTGATTTGCTCATTCTGTTAGCAATAAAAAGATGTATATGTGAAAAAATGACAACTGCTGAGTCTAACTTGAAGAGTTTTTTGAGACATCAACATCAAATGCTTCACCACATGTAACTGCATAGCTTGAATACATACATACCAGTGGAAATGTGCAACTTTTCATCTCATTAAAGTTCATTAAAGCAAATCAACTATAGCTAAATGTGTTCAACAAAACACGTGAAGGGTTGAACCTTTGAAGGACTTGTTCAGCCTCCTTAGCAGCTTCTTCAAAATCAGCATTGGGAGCTTTGAGTTCAAGTTCCCTGTTAATTTTAGCAGCTTTCTGACAGAATTGGTCAGAATTTGATTCTGAGATTTAAAAATATGCCATGACGAACCCCAGAAAGAGAGAAAGCAAAACTATGTGTAATTGAATTATGGATTACAGTTCGGAAAAATAGGAATGGAAAAGCTGAGAGAGAGAGAGAGAGAGAGAGAGAGAGAGATGGCTTCTTAAAAGAGCTGCTGGAGTATGTGATCTGACATAACTGCAAGACAGAAAAAAAAATTAATTACTTCACAAAAACATATTAAAGGAGTGGCAAGCATTGTGGTTACTGTGCTTTACAAACAGTATACAGTACAGTCACTGTGGTAAAAGCATGGTACGTGTTGTGGTTACTGTGCTTTAACTACAGATACCACAGTGAAAACACGGTTACTGTGGTAAACCCATAGTAAGTGTTGTGGTTATTGTGCTTCAACAACAAATACCACAGTAAAACTACGGTTACTGAGGTAAACCCATAGTAAGTGTTGTGGTTATTGTGCTTTAACTACAAATACCACAGTAAATCTACGGTTACTGTGGTAAACCCATAGTAAGTATTGTGGTTACTGTGCTTTAACTACCAATACCACAGCAAAACTATGGTTACTGTAGTAAACCCATAGTAAGTGTTGTGGTTATTGTGCTTTAACTACAAATACCACAGTAAATCTACGGTTACTGTGGTAAACCCATAGTAAGTATTGTGGTTATTGTGCTTTAACTACCAATACCACAGCAAAACTATGGTTACTGTAGTAAACCCATAGTAAGTGTTGTGGTTATTGTGCTTTAACTACTAATACCACGGTAAAACTACGGTTAATGTGGTAAACCCAAAGTAAGTGTTGTGGTTATTGTGGTTTAACTACAAATACCGATGTAACCCACATTAAAATTGAGTTTAAATAAACATAAATGAATACATAGTTATATTGATTCATAAAATAACGATGATAATATGTATACAAAGTCAAATGTATACAATTCAATATGCGTTTATAGGGAATTTGAATAAAAATACACCCATAGGAATTGTATTGACGCTTCCCCTTTAAGAGAGTCACTAGCGTGCATATCAAACATAGAGCAACGACAGAATGTAACGGCAGAAAACAGAGAGAGACACACAGCGGAAGAATTAAAGAGATTAACAAGTGAACAAACTAAATAAATACTTAATTTTAACTTGTTAAAGGGAAGGAAGATAATACTTATCCGGTCGTGGACTGAAAGGAAACATAATTGAGTGAGAAACAGCGGTTTTGGTGAGTTTTGACTTATGTTGAATTTCATTGATGATCAATTACGTTTCATAATAACAAAGAAAAGCTAACGGTAAACAGCGAAAGTCGTAAGATACACTATTTAATGGGTAATTTTAATATGATGTGAGTATTTATTGTGCACTGTGTGAATAGTTGAATGTTACTGTATAAAATATTAAGCTCAAAGTGACAGTTGAATTAAATGGACAATGTAACTGTGACACTACGGTTTACAGTGTTTGAAATCTTGATTGCTGCAAATTGTATTGGTACAATAACACGATCCCTTTATGACCTATTGTGTAGGTCAGGTCTTAAGGTCCCAAACAGAGGCTCCTCTGTGGTATATGAGGAGAGGACGCAGGAAACTGACAATTTCGATGGCGAGCTAACCCAGACTGCAACTTTGATCTGCACCCAGCTTCGTTACATCTGCAATAAGACCTGTTACATGCTTTAGATTTTTCGGTAAACTCAGAGTGATAAGAGTTCTTGGATCGTGTTTTTTTTTTTTTTTTTTTTTTGAACTGGATATCAACTTTTTTTTCCCCTTTCCCCCTTTTCTCCTTGGAACAATATTTTCCCTTACACATTTTTTTTTTTTTTGGATGAACTGAATTGCATTACACAGCAATTTGAACTGAACTGCATTACATGACTGAACAGAACTGAATTCAACTGCCATACACATTTTTATTGTATTTTGTTTTATTTTCATGTCAGTGTTTTTTTTTTTTTTTTAATGTTAATGTCATGATGTAACATATGATTGCTTTACTTTGACTGTTTGAATTTAATTGAATTGTTCTAATACCTGTGAGAAAAAAAAGAGTTAATTCAGAAAAATAGCAAATTGTAAATAGGTTCAACCTAATAATTAAACTTTATTAATACTAACTAACTTTAATAGATTATCAAACTCAAGTGGATCCACTACATTAAATTTCTAAACTAATTTCTAAAAAATCCTAAAAAGAAATAGAAAAGAAGAGATTACTTTTATTACTTACTTTTTATAATCTGTGTGAATATCCTTCAATTGATTCATTGTTCTGTGTTTTGTTTGTAGTAAAGTGCCGGTTTTTGTTTCTTAAATCTGGTCTCCAGTCTAGTTTTATGTTTATTTCTCCCACTCCTTGAGAACCTAGAACTGGTCCAACACTGTAAGTGTTGCGTTGGTGTACGCAGGTGCTACAAAATTTGGAGAGCTAGCCAGGAGTGGCCAAAACAGATATAGCAATCAGAGACCAGATAACAGCATTTAAGCTAATTCATAATGAAAGTAGTTCAAACGAGCAGTGTGAAAATTACCAACTCAGTTATAATTAGTGGAATAACCAGCACAGAGACTGATGAAAACGTATATGACTTTCTTAAGCAATATGGGTCTATCCATAGGTTAATTCCAGTAGATTCCTCTGAGTCAGAGACAGACAAGCAAGTCATAGTAGAATTTGAATATGGCACAGCTGTGCAGTCTCTTTCAACCACTTTACCTTACAAGCTTCACCAATTCCATGCTAGAACTCAAACTATCATCACTTACCTTATCAGAACTTTAGCCAGTGCTTACACACCTGTAGTCAGCAATTCAGTTACTCAGACTTACCTCTCAGAGTTAAAGGAGTTAGCAAAACTGACTGGCAGAGATTTAGCGACTATCCTAAAAGAAGAGCTTTCCATCATCAGTGAAGCTGTTGACCTGGATAACCCAGAGACCCAAACTGATGAAATGAGGCCAAGCTCACCTAACATTCAGAGCAACATGTTTCAGAAGCTACTGCCCAAGTTAGTCCTCTGCCCAGTACAGTTCAAGAGCCATATGTTCAGCCAGAATGTAAATGGTCTCCACCACTGGCACCCTCTGGAATAAAGACACAGTCTACTTTAAAACTGTCCGATATCAATCCACCTGAAGTACAGAGAGTGATTGTTGAACACATAGTAAGAAATGAAGATTCTGCTATGCAAGTACATACACCCCTACGACTCCGACCCTTCTCTGGCCGTTGTCCTTACCCCTGCAATAAAGTGAACAATGAGACATGGCGTGCCAATCTGGAATTGATCCTCAAAGACACAAAACAGCCAGATTTATACAAGTCTCGCAAACTCATTGAAAGTCTTTCATCGCCCGCCATTGACATAGTGAAGTATCTGACACCTGAATCTCCCCAGGGTTATATCTTGACATCCTAGATTCTGCTTTTGGTGCTGTTGAAGATGGAGATGATTCCTTTGCAAAGTACCTTAATACTATGCAAGATAATGGTGAGAAGCCTTCAGCTTATCTTCAAAGACTGCAAGCGACGCTGAACACTGCCTTCAGGAGGGGAGGTGTGTCTGCAGGTGATCTGGATTGTCAACTTTTGAAACAGTTTATTAGAGGTTGCTGGGACAACATCTTAATATCTGAACTGCAGCTAGAACAGAAAAAACAGAACCCACCTACTTTTGCAGAACTTCTCTTGTTACTCTGCACAGCAGAAGAAAAATGAACCTCCAAATCATCCCGCATGAAGCAGTATTTCAATGCATCAAAGCAGAAAGTGTCATCCCATTATCAAGGTGCTTATTTCCAGTACGAAGAGGAGTGCATCCCCTCAAAGTCTACTACTAATACTTCTAATACTACTAGTACTTCTAATGGCAAGAATGAAATTTAAGATCTAAAGAGACAGATAGCTGACTTACAATCTCAGCTTACATGGATCACACAGAGAGATAATCGAAAGACTTAAATTAAACCAGCTGCCAAGCCTATGATTCCCAAGCCAGCCATTGCAAAGTCTGCAGGTGAAGCTCCCATACCACAAAAGTCACAGTCACACAGTTGAGTTGCAAATGCCAACAAAACCTTGGTATTGCTCCATGTGTGGAGAAGATGGACAGATCAAACCACAGTGTGACAGTGAGCCAAACCCTTCTCTGGTAGCTTCAAAAAGGGAGCAGCTAAGAGAAAAGCAGCTAGCATGGGACATCGAGAATGGTGTTTCAAAGCCTGATAATTTAAACAAGTTCTAGTTCCGGTTGGGGGACAAACATGAACTGAGACACAAGCAAAGTGTCCCAAGAAGAAGCGTTGCTCCTCTTATGTGCATTCCTACTCCAAAAAACAGTCAGTGACCCTGCCAAAAGGATTGATTGGAGCTAAATGCACCGCACAAGTGATTGTCGGTGGTAAAGTTTGCAGCTGCCTATTAGATACAGGCTCTCAAGTGACAACAATTCCTAATTCTTTTTATCGAGAACACCTGTCCCATCTACCTATCCATTCATTGAACAACTTACTTGAAGTAGAAGGAGCTAATGGTCAAGAGGTCCCTTACATTGGGTATGTTGAGACGATGATCAAGTTTCAAAAGAGTGCATTTGGAAAGGACATTGAATTACCCACATTAGCCCTGATTGTACCTGATATGCGTTCCACTCTATCATCAGTTCTAATAGGTACCAACACTCTGGACGCTCTTTACGAACAGTATGCAGATGTCATGCCCCAGGATCATGATTCATTACCATATGGCTGTAAAGTTATCATGAAGACTCTTGAAATCAGAAAAAGATGGTCTGTTAATTCCAGTTTGGGAGAAGTGAGACTACACAGTAGTGTGTTTGACACCATCACAGCTGGTCAGACCCAAATCCTCAAAGGAACAGTGAATTACAGGACACTTAATGCAGGAAAATGGGTTATGGTAGAGTCACCAAAATCAGCTCCCTTGCCAGGTGGCATGCTGGTAATAGATATCATAGCAAGTCTACCACATAAACTACCATGCTGCATACCAGTTATCATTAAGAATGAGTCAGACCACGATATTACTCTGCCTCCAAAAGCAGTGATAGCAGAGATACATGCCATCAAGAGTGTTCAGTCCATCAAACCTCCAGATTCAGATTTCCAAACAAAACCTGACCACAAACTGAAGTTCAACTTTGATTTTGGAAACTCTCCAGTACCCAGAGAGTGGAAAGAGAGGATAACTATAAGATTGAAGAGTGCACACTCAGCATGCTCCTCTGACCATCAATGGTGCGACTGTGGAGAGAGTGAGCAGCACCAAGTTGCTAGGTGTGCACATCACAGAGGACCTTTCCTGGACCAACCACACTGTAGCACTGGCCAAGAAAGCACAACAGCGTCTCTACTTCCTCAGCAAACTGAGAAGAGCCAGAGCCCCGGCCCCCATCATGTACACCTTCTACAGAGGCACCATCGAGAGCATTCTTACTAGCTGCATCACTGTGTGGTATGGCGCTTGCAACGCGTCCTGCTGCAAGTCACTTCAACGCATAGTGAGAGCAGCTGAGAGGATCGTTGGTGTCTCTCTCCCCTCCCTCCAGGACATCTACAACACCCGTCTCACCCGCAAAGCCCTCTGCATTGCAGGTGATCCCACCCACCCGACACACAGCTTCTTCAGTCTGCTGCCATCAGGGAGGAGACTGCGGAGTCTCCAGGCCAGGACCAGCAGACTGTAGGACAGCTTCATCCATCAGGCTGTCAGGAAGCTGAACTCCCTCCCGACCTTGCCCCCCCTCCCCTCTTTTGCCCCACGCACCACTGAACTCTGACCCTCCAACCCCCCCCTCCCTTTCCCACTTACAAACTGTGACCCGCACTAGTCACTTTGTGCAGCATTGGACTGATCACTACCCCATCCAGCATTGACTGCAAACTACCTTCTATGTCAGTTTAATTAAGACTGTTCTCTGAGCTCTTTAGCTCTTCATCACTTTAACACTGATAAGCTCTTTTTGCACTACACTCATTACATCTGCACAGTTTTTTTGCACTACACCCATTATATCTGCACAGTTTTGTTTATTTAATGGTTGCACTATCTGCCATGTGCCTTACGCCACTTTACCTATCTCTTTTTTACAATGTCCTTATTGCATATATGTATAGTTTGTATTTATATATATTTAAACTGTAATTATCTGTATTTTTACATTACTGTTAGTGTTTAGTGTTAACTGTATGCACCAAGGGTCTGAGAGTTACGCAATTTCAATTCTCTGTATGTATGTGCTGTACATGTGGTGGAATTGACAATAAAGCTGACTTTGACTTTTTGACTTTGATTGAACTCCATGTCTGAAGTGTTTGCACAGCATGAACTTGACTTCGGATGCACTGATAAAATGAAACATCGTATAAACCTCAGTGATGAGACGCCATTTAAGCACAGAGCAAGACCTATACACTCTCAAGATATAGAAGCTGTGCGTAACCATCTACAACAACTTCTTGATGCTGAAATCATCTGTGAATCTGAATCCCCTTTCTCTTCACCGATTGTAGTCGTCAGGAAAAAGAATGGTGATGTCAGACTGTGCATTGACTACAGAAAACTGAATCTTCAAACAGTAAAAGATTCATATGCCTTACCTAATTTGGAAGAATCCTTCTCAGCCCTGACTGGATCCAAATGGTTCTCAGTGATGGATCTCCAATCTGGATTTTATCAAATTGAAATGGAGGAAGCAGACAAACACAAAACTGCCTTAGTTTGCCCACTAGGATTCTTCGAGTTCAATAGGATGCCGCAGCGGATAACAAATGCCCCAAGTACAGTAAAACTGTACTGATAACAAATGCCCCAAGTACAGAGGCTCATGGAGCGATGTATAGGTGAGCTGAACTTGAAGCATGTCCTGGTCTTCTTGGATGATCTTATCGTTTTCTCCTCGACACTGGAAGAGCATGAAGAGAGACTGGTTTGAGTACTCAATCAACTAAAAGAGTATGGCCTGAAGCTCTCACCAGAAAAATGCAAATTCTTTCAGACATCTGTAAAGTACTTAGGCCACATTGTGTCTGAAAAGGGCATTGGAACAGACCCAGAGAAGATAGCAGCTTTAAAATCCTGGCCAAAACCAAACAATTTGAAGGAGTTAAGGACCTTCCTGGGATTTTGTGGTTATTACCGCAGATTCATCAAGGACCATTCAAAGATTGTGAAGCCTCTCAATGAACTTACTGCCGGATACCCACCACTGAGAAAACGTGTTAGTACTGCAGTTAAAGCTGAGAGATACCATAATCCAAAAGACCTTTTCGGTGACCGATGGACCCCTGCATGCCAGATAGCATTTGACACCCTGATTGAAAAACTAATGACTGCTCCCATCCTTGGATTTACTGACCCCAGGTTACCCTACATCTTGCATACAGATGCAAGTACCTCAGGCCTCGGAGCTGCTCTTTACCAGGAGCAACAAGGCCAAAAACGAGTCATTGCTTATGCAAGCCGTGGGTTGTCAAAGTGTGAGAGCAGTTACCCTGCCCATAAATTAGAGTTCCTTGCTCTTAAATGGGCTATAACAGAAAAATTCCAGGATTACCTGTATGGGAGCCCATTCCTTGTTGTCACAGACAGTAATCCATTAACATATATCCTTACCTCTGTTAAGCTTGATGCCACGAGCTACAGATGGTTAGCTGCCCTATCAACGTTTGACTTCCAACTGCAATACAGAGCCGGAAAACAAAATCAGGATGCAGCTGGGCTGTCTAGAAGGCCACAAAGCAGATTACCTGATGATGCTTTGTCACAAAAAGAAGTGGAAAGAATACAGCAGTTTACAAAGAGGCATTTGGGATCCGAACAATGCGACTATGAATGAAAACACTGTCAAAGCCCTCTGCGATAAACACTTAGTTCATCTAGTGGTCAACAATCCTCCTGGGGAGGAGTCGCCCAAAACCACTTTTGTTGTGTCCCTTGCCCACCATCCGAAGGCTCTTTCTGAAAGCTTTGAAGAAGAGGATCAGCTTGGTGGTTTACCTGTCATAGCTCCATTTGCACCAGATGGGATAAGAGGAAAACAAAGAGCAGACACCTGCATCCACAAAGTGCTCAGACAAATGGAAACAGGGGAAACAATTTCGCCATCCCTCCGAAAATAAATTCCTGAGTTAGGTCTCTTATTAAGGGAGTGGAATAAACTTAAAATCCTGAATGGTATCTTATATCGAAAGCGACAAGAAGGTACACAGACTTACCACCAACTTGTGCTGCCTGAAACCTTGAGACCCTTAGTGCTGAAAAGCCTACATGATGATATGGGTCACATGGGTGTAGAACGAAGCATAGACCTTGTTCGCAAATGTTTTTATTGGCCTAAGATGTCAGCCAATGTGGAAAGCAAGATCAAATCATGTCACTGCTGTGTACGACACAAGTCTTTAGGCCCGTTCACACCAAGCACGATAACGATAAAGATAACGATAAAGATAACGATAAAGATATAGTTCTAAAAATCGTTCTCAATATTAAAGAATAGCAGCGTCCACACCACAACTATAACGATAAAAGCACAGAGAAACGATATCGTTGGAATCACTTTCAGAACGATTTTTTTCCAGCTGATGAACGATAAAACTCTGACAGCCAATCAGAATCCATTATAAATTTAAAAGGCTAGCGCATTTAAAATGGCAGAAGACATTCCGGAGAGGCTAATCATTGAGGTCCAGAAAAACCCACCTCTATTTGACAAGTCAAACCCCCTTTTCAAGGATACTTTAAAAAAAAAAATGGATATATGGAAAACAATTGGACATACCCTCGGACTGAATGGTGAGAAGTAACGTATTAACGGAGATTACATAATTATACCAGACTAGCAAACAAAATTACCTCAGGTATCCAGCGCTAGTTTGTCTTGCCTCCTTGGACGTTGCAGTGAAAAAGGTTACGTGTTGTTTTTATTCCACTACACTGACTGCGTTATCTAAATTCACTGTTAAATCAGATAGATTACCCTAGCTAGATTCACTGTATTGATGCACTGGAAATGTAGCATGCTGAGGACATCTACTGGTTAAAGTCGTGTAAATGCATCAAGAACAGCAAAAACATGTTCAGTTACATTTTGTACACAGCAATTGCACGTTTTTTTATGTATTATAATTGCAGTCGATATTGTTAAAGCTAAATGTTCAGTATAATATGTAGGCCTACATGTTCCTTTTTTAAATTTGTTTGGGCAGAAGAGGCCAGAACCAGAGAATAAAATGACCTCTGCATCCAAAAGGAGCGCTGCTAGTGCTCCATCTGCAGTTGATGCTGCAATAATGGAGTATTTGAGTAGCAGGAAACACCATCAGGAGGATGAGCTTGATGCGTTTTTTAAGTCAATGGCTGCCTCCATGCGAAAGATGCCAGAGCACATAAAAGCAAAGCTAAACAATGTAGCAGAAATGGAAACAATGTATGAAGCCAGTGGATCCTCTTTGGCCAGTGAATTTGAGTACAAATCCACTTACTGTTACTTAACAAAAATGTGCAGGGAAATGTATGTAAATGTGATTGTTAAAGGAATAAATAAATGAAGAGTCTTGATAAACATTTTAAAATTGTTTTTGATTATGGTAATTTATTGTGTTAAGCAACTTTTTTTATTTTAAATAATACTGTAGTGTTGTGTACATTAGTTTTTGTTTTTTAAATCATTTATAATCATATATAATTATCATGAGCAAAATAGAATTAAAACAGAGATTTTGCAACAGTTTGGATCCGTCTATTGAGCCACTCCAAAGCAGGCATTCTGCTGCCAAGGGACTGCTCCGGTAGTGGACATAAAATAGTCCTTGTATGCCTCCCTTATCAGAAATGCTTGTCTTGATGGATGGTTTCCACACTGCTGTAGATTTTGTATAGCTCCATTGGTACTGGATTCTGCCATACATTCTGGTGCTTGGTGCTGGGTTGTGCCGGTGGTTTTGATGATGTAGTTATGCAGGACACAAGTGGCCTTTATAACTTTGTCCACATTTTGAAGCTGCAGCTTTATCCTCCTTTGGTATACTTCCCACTTGGATGCAAGGATGCCGAATGAGTTCTCCACCACCCTTCTGGCCCTTGACAGCCTGTAGTTGTATATTCTTCTTGCTTCGTCTAGGTCCTTTCCAGGGAAGGGGCGCATTAAATTCTGTGACAGTGGGAAGGCCTCATCAGCCACAATCACATGGGGGATTGGTTGTGAGAATACAGGAAGTGGTCTTGTTTGAGGGATTGCCAAATTGTTGTTTTTTATTGCTTTCCCTAAAGCACTTTGAGCAAAGTTGCCCCATCACTGTTGGAGCCATGGCCACCAACATCAATTATGGTAAAGCAATACCTATGGTCAACCAGGGCCATCAAAACAATGGAGAAACCACCTTTGTAATTATAAAAGGTGGATCCAGAGTTTGATGGAGCCTGGATGACCACATGCTTACCATCTAGAGCTCCAATGCAGTTTGGGAACTGCCACCTTTCCTGGAATCCATCTGCAATTTTCCTCCAATCATCAGTACTTGGAATGGGCATGTACTGAGGCTTAAGTTTTTTCCAAATTGTGTCACACACCTCTGGAATTATTGTGGCTACAGTGGACTTTCCAAGGCGATAGTTCAGGTATACTGTTTTGTATGAATCTCCTGTAGCTAAGTATCTAAAATAAATAAATAAACAAACAAACAAAACAATAAGTAATATGAAATAACTACAGTGGTCAATGTTTGCATACACCTTGCAGAATCTGTAAAATATTAGTCATTTTAACAAAAGATCATAAAAATGTTATTTATTTATTTATTTATTCATTCTACCCCAAATGAAACCATTTCACAGAATATATAATCCACAACACAAAATTATAATTGTTTAAAAAAAAAATACAATTTGGTCCCTCAATTGTCCTCAGTGTGAAATCTGGAAAGGGTTAATGACATATGGCATAATCAATCAAGAGTATGTACATTTCAACAGTGTCATTTTGTTAATTCAACTAGCTTATAATTTTGTTTTGGGGGCTTTACCTATGTAAACACGTTATGTTAAACAGTTTCATCATGCTTTTTTATTTATTTTTTTTTCTTTTACATTTTGAAGATTCTGCAAGGTGCATGTAAACAGTTGTTATTATTTTTATTATTATCCTTTACTATGTGCAAATATCATCATCATTACACTTATTGCCCCTTTAAATAACCTACACGTTGCCTCTTTAAGGTCTTATCTCCTTTTTTTGTATATGAAATTTAGGAAACGGTAGTCTTTCTTAACGAATTACATTTACATTTATGCATTTAGCAGACGCTTTTATCCAAAGCGACTTACATAGCATTCAAGTTACAGTTTTTACATTTGATCAGCTCTTGCTTTCCCTGGGAATCGAACCCATGATCTTGGCGTTGCTAGCGCCATGCTCTACTATTTGAGCTACAGGAAATTTACGAATTACTGGCTATATACTTAAAACATACTGCCAAATGGTCTCTGGAGCTGATTGGATTCCTGAAGTTTGTTTGGCTCTTGCTGATGTCCTCTTTCACGATGTCCAGGATGCCTTGAAACTGATATTGACTCATACGGAAGTATGAATAAAATTTGTCTTCAAACGACGACAACTCTCTAATCAGAGTGACAGATTCTCCCAACTCCTCTCGTCTTTGAAGGATCTCATGTACCCAACAGCGTCTGTTTTTCTTTTTCTTTTGATATTTTTGTGAAACATATAGCAGCAGCAGGTCATCTACATCCATTTTCCTAACTTTGAAACCGCAGCACGTGAGCTTAAAATAAAAAGACCGTTATCGCTCTTGGTGTGGATGCAAATATAGTTATCGTTATAGTTAGTTATCGTTATCGTGCTTGGTGTGAACGGGGCTTTAAAGAAGAAAAGAGAAAGCTGCACCACTTATTAATATCACAGCTACAAGACCACTCGAGCTCGTACGCAAATAACATGATGATAATATGTATACAAAGTCAAATGTATACAATTCAATAAGTGTTTATAGGGAATTTGAATAAAAATACACCCATAGGAATTGTATTGATACTTCCACTTTAAGAGAGTCACTCGCGTGCACATCAAATGTAGAGCAACGGCAGAATGTAACGGCAGAAAACAGAGAGAGAGACACAGCGGAAGAATTAAACAGATCAACAAGTGAACAAACTAAGTAATTACTTGATTTTTAACTTGTAAAAGAGAAGGAAGATAATACTTATCCAGGGACCGAAAGGAAACATAATTGAGTGAGAAACAGCGGTTTTGATGAGTTTTGACTTGTCATGTTGAATTTCATTGATGATCAATTACATAATAACAAAGAACAGCTAACGGTAAATAGCGAAAGTCATAAAATACACTATTTAATGGGTAATTTTAATATGATGTGAGTGTTTATTGTGCACTGTGTGAATAGTTGAATGTTATTGTATAAAAGATTAAGCTCAAAGTGACAGTTGAGTTAAATGGACAATGTAACTGTGACGCTACGGTTTTCAGTGTTTGAAATCTTGATTGTTGTAAATTGTATCGGTACAATAACACTGTCCCTTTATGACCTATTGTGTAGGTCAGGTCTTAAGGTCAGGACTGGATTTCAGAATTCCCAAACAGAGGCTCCTCTGTGGTGTATGAGGGGAGGATGCAGAAAACTGACAATTTCGATGGCGAGCCAACCCAGACTGCAACTTTGATCTGCACCCAGCTTCGTTACATCTGCAATAAGACCTGTTACATGCTCTGGATTTTTCGGTAAACTCAGAGTGATAAGAGTTCTTAGATCTTTCAGAAAAAGATCTTAGATCTATCAGAAAAATAGCAAATCGTAAATGGGTTCAACCAAATAATTAAACTTTATTAATACTAACTAACTTTAATAGATTATCAAACTCAAGTGGATCCACTACATTAAATTAACTTATTTCTAAACTAATTTCTAAAAAAATCCTAAAAAGAAATAGAAAAGAAGAGATTACTTTTATTACTTACTTTTTATCATCTGTGTGAATATCCTTCAATTGATTCATTGTTCTGTGTTTTGTTTGTCTTATAGTAAAGTGCTGGTTTTTGTTTCTTAAATCTGGGCCTGTATTCACAAAACATCTTAAGGCTAAAAGTAGCTCATAACTTGCCGATAAGAAAATCTTAAAAATAATGGGCGTGTCAGTCCTACATTTAGGACTCCTAAATTTTTGCTCTAAGAGTATTTAACAAAGCGTTTTAGCGTTAAAACTAGCTCCTAAATCTCTGAAACGTCAGGAGTAGTGAAAAGGACTCCTAAGTCACTAAGACCAACTCACAACTATCCTAAAATGGCTGTTGCCGGCAATCTACCTCAGAATATATACATTTTAGAAACATTTGATGTTAATGAGCTTTTAAAAAGGTATCACCTTTAGGGTTTGGAGGTTATCCCAACTCCAAATTTTCCTTTGATTATATCCTTTTCATTAACCAGTTGGGGAAGAAGTAACAGCTGTTCTTGCATCCAGTTTTGTTTTCCTTTACATTTACATGTCTTACTATCAGCCATGATCAGGGTGCGATTTGCCGGGTGGAATGGGGGGGATTCGCTATGAAATCCCATTCTGAAACAAATGATTCACGATTGGAGCGCTTCGAAATAGTGAATCATTTTACGACGCAATGGTTTTCTGACTCAGAGTTTCAAAAAGCTCTGTTGATACTGTTCTTTGCTCACTTTCTCTGTGTAATGTATTCGTTTTTTGAATCACCAGGGAAATAAAATCATTAGGCTACAGTTAATATGCCTATGTTTTTATTAAATTGTGATCACCTTAAATACATTTTCCGTCGCATTAAAAACATTTCATGACGTGACACCCATTTACTTGCCTAAAAAGATGGATTTATTATGTGCGTTGTTAACAGATCACACTAACATTAGGTTAGGTTACCCTGGAGAGAAAAAAAGTTTTCAAAAGCATCCCCCCTCTGCTTTTTTTTTTCTTCCACAAATCGCACCCTGGCCATGATTATTCTACTCTGTTAATTAAAAAGCCGTTTATATGCATATCCGCTACGAGAAGCATACATGCAAGAGGTTGACATTTAGCCCCATACAGAAATGTAATATATGACATATATGTCCCTATATCAGTAGCAATATATTATTATCACATATATCCATCTTCTGGATATATGTATGTGTATGTTTATAACATATCGTCGCTGTCGGGCGGAAACCTCGTATGTCCAAATTTTGTCAATTTCATATTTTTTCACAAATCTATGCTATTGGTCAGTCCCCACGTGGTCTGTTATTTTTACAAGTTATTAACCAATGTAAAGTGTTGAAAATAGCTTGAGCACAAAACTCGTAACTCCATTGGACACTAAAACTGTCTGAGAATCCTCGTAACTCCGCCTCTTCTTCACTCCGCGGGAGCCTCGCGGCTTTATGTCTCCTCAACAGACACATGCAGAAGTGGGGGCTTTGGGGGCTCAAGCCTCTGCCCTTTATCAAAATTATTCAAAAGTGAACCTCTCAGACAAATAGCAATGATATTGTAGTCAATATAACAAAATGAATTTGAATTATAATTAACATGACAATGTGCACAAAACGGTAACTAATCGCTCAAAAGTCGGAAAATTCCTGTTTATTTTTATATATCTGTCAATCTGAGGCTGTTATGGGTTGCGTGTGTTTTGCTCGACTGACTGATGTTCCACAGTCTGTTCAGAAACCATAGGCTCTCAAGCATATATGGTTCTTTCAGTGAATAGATCGACGGGAAGGAAAGAAAATAAACCAAACAATATTTTAAACTTTTTTTTCCATCAGTAATCAAAGTTAGTGTGTCGATTTAATAAAAAATCCATATATTATATAGTTTAGAGAATATTACATAATTCATCAATGCCCGTTTGTCATGTATAATACACCAACCAATCATGATCTGACACATTTCATTGGACAATAATGTGAATTGGAGCAGACATTTTCCGTTCTTATTCATAAATCGGTTGAAAATGACATGGGGCAGACAAGCTTATTTGTAGAGCGATCTGTATCTGCGGTTTGTCTCATTTTATAAATCAAATTGCATCGCTGAGAAAATGGATGCTTGTGTATGAAGCACCGTTTACTAATTCATGAAACTATCATAATTAATGAAGCCCAAGTGCCACCTACAGGCTTATTATGTGAAGTGTAGGCTGGCGAAATGGTGACATGAAAGGATTTTATCATATTACCATTTTTGATAATTATGCAGCATTATGAAAGTGTTTTATGCTCATCAAACCTGCATTTATTTTATCAAAAATACAGAAAAACTGTAATATTGTGAAAAATTATTACAATTTAAAAGAATGTTTATCTATTTTAATATACTTTAAAATATCATTTATTTCTGTGATCAAAGCTCAGTGCATGATCCTTCAGATATTATATGCTAATTTATTTTTGGAACCTTTTTTGGGGTTCATTGATAAATAAAAAAAATAAAAAGAACAGCATTTATTCAAAACCTCAAGCTTTTCAATGTATATTGTTACAAAATATATATTTTAAATAAATGCTGTGCTTTTTAAACTTTTTATTAATCAAAGAATCCTGAAAAAAGTATCACAGGTTTCCAATATTGATGATAAATCAGAATTGCATAAAATGTATTTTAAAGTATATTAAAAATTTGATCAAATAAATGCAGGCTTGATGACCATAAATGACTTCTTACAAAAATATAAAATAGTAATGTATCCAAACTTTTGACCTATATATATATATATATATATATATATATATATATATATATATATATATATATATTTTTTTTTTTTTTTTTACATTGCCCCTATTTTACATTTGAGCCCCTGCCCCTGAGGAACTCTCTGCTCGTCCCTGCTCCTCAAGATTGAAAGTCGCAACGAATCCTCGTCGAGCAACACGTCCTCTGAGGTAAATGAGTTTAGGAAGATGTATGTAACCACAGTCGTTAGCTTTGGTTAACTATTGAAGCCTTTCTCTTGTCAAAAGGCTCAACGCGACTGCAGACTCTGATGAACACTGCTGGCAGCAGCGGCGTCTGTGTCCGAACCATTCTGATCAATGACAGCGTAATCTCGTATCTCCCTGCTCCCGAGTCATAAATCTCGTATCTCCGATTAAACATGATTTTGGGGAAATGTTGTCTTAATGTTGGTACACACGAGTATATGATAGCAATATAAGTTATAATACCAACTTTAACGATACAATGTTTAATAACTCAAAAAATATGCCGCTTTTTTTCATTTCCTGAAAAATAATGGTTTTGGAGATACGAGGATTCCGCCCGACAGCGACGATATATGAAATTCCCATAGTAAAATTTGTATATAAACATATATTTAAAGTATGTATGTGGTTAATTTTTATATGGTATTACGTGTTATGACCATATATGTTAACAATATATATTAAAATGGTATATTGTATTATATGATATGACCATATATGTTAACAATATATATCAAAATTGTATATGGTACTATATGTTTTGACCATTTGTTAACAATATATATTGAATTTATATATGCAAGTTTATTAGCCATATATGCCTAAAAGATACAGCTCATTGCAAATCATATAACAAAATTACTTTTTGCTTAACTTTATTCATTGTTTCAATTCAGTTTTCTGGGGAAAAAGTAGAGATGAATGTGTAACGTTCAAATAAATTCCAATAACCCTAAATGTCAATGATTGGAAAAGTTCTTGCTGTAGAAAAAGGAATGTGTTATAGAGTTATGGGGGGGGGGGGTGCTTGATGTGCGAATGTGCTTGAACCCCACAATACCACTACAATTGGTTGATGTTCTATTTCTTATGCCTGCTCAGTGTTTTGATCAGTTACATATGTAATTGTTTCTTATTTTTTTCTTTTTGATTGTGCAGCTCAATAAGATTGTTTTTTCTATTTAAATAAAGACTGTTTAAATAGATGTTACTTTTTTGTAGCTTATTGCACCATTTAACATTTTAGGCTTAAGGCATGAAATGTGCAATGCACTGCAAATTTGTAGATATATACAACCTCTATTAAAAGATCATTTTAAAGATCAAAGATCACATATTAAAAGATCAAATATATGAAACCATATATTTCATAATTAAAAGATTGTCATATATAAGTGACACGTCACATATATGTAAATAATTTGCTATGCATATATGTCTAATTTGTATATAACACATAATTAAAAAAGACATCTCACATATATTAATAATTATATACATTCCATATATGGCAATAAATGTATTATACATACATAAACATATTTTTGTATAGGGTAGACTTATACAGTGGGGCAAAAAAGTATTTAGTCAGCCACCAATTGTGCAAGTTCTCCCACTTAAAAAGATGAGAGAGGCCTGTAATTTTCATCATAGGTATACCTCAACTATGAGAGACAAAATGAGAAGAAAAAAAATCCAGAAAAATCACATTGTAGGAATTTTAAAGAATTTATTTCCAAATTATGGTGGAAAATAAGTATTTGGTCAATAACAAAATTTAATCTCAATACTTTGTTATATACCCTTTGTTGGCAATGACAGAGGTCAAACGTTTTCTGTAAGTCTTCACAAGGTTTTCACACACTGTTGCTGGTATTTTGGCCCATTCCTCCATGCAGATCTCCTCTAGAGCAGTAATGTTTTGGGGCTGTCGCTGGGCAACACGGACTTTCAACTCCCTCCAAAGATTTTCGATGGGGTTGAGATCTGGAGACTGGCTAGGCCACTCCAGGACCTTGAAATGCTTCTTACGAAGCCACTCCTTCGTTGCCCGGGCGGTGTGTTTGGGATCATTGTCATGCTGAAAGACCCAGCCACGTTTCATCTTCAATGCCCTTGCTGATGGAAGGAGGTTTCCACTCAAAATCTCACGATACATGGCCCCATACATTCTTTCGTTTACACGGATCAATCGTCCTGGTCCCTTTGCAGAAAAACAGCCCCAAAGCATGATGTTTCCACCCCCATGCTTCACAGTAGGTATGGTGTTCTTTGGATGCAACTCAGCATTCTTTCTCCTCCAAACACGACAAGTTGAGTTTTTACCAAAAAGTTCTATTTTGGTTTCATCTGACCATATGACATTCTCCCAATCCTCTTCTGGATCATCCAAATGCTCTCTAGCAAACTTCAGTTGGGCCCGGACATGTACTGGTTTAAGCAGGGGGACACGTCTGGCACTGCAGGATTTGAGTCCCTGGCAGCGCAGTGTGTTACTGATGGTAGCCTTTGTTACTTTGGTCCCAGCTCTCTGCAGGTCATTCACTAGGTCCCCCTGTGTGATTCTGGGATTTTTGCTCACAGTTCTTGTGATCATTTTGACCCCACGGGGTGAGATCTTGCGTGGAGCCCCAGATCGAGGGAGATTATCAGTGGTCTTGTATGTCTTCCATTTTCTAATAATTGCTCCCACAGTTGATTTCTTCACACCAAGCTACTTACCTATTGCAGATTCAGTCTTCCCAGCCTGATGCAGGTCTACAATTTTGTTTCTGGTGTCCTTTGACAGCTCTTTGGTCTTGGCCATGGTGGAGTTTGGAGTTGGACTGTTTGAGGTTGTGGACAGGTGTCTTTTATACTGATAACGAGTTCAAACAGATGCCATTAATACAGGTAACGAGTGGAGGACAGAGGAGCCTCTTAAAGAAGTTGTTACAGGTCTGTGAGAGCCAGAAATCTTGCTTGTTTGTAGGTGACCAAATACTTATTTTACCGAGGAATTTACCAATTAATTCTTTAAAAATCCTACAATGTGATTTTTTTTTTCTCATTTTGTCTCTCATAGTTGAGGTATACCTATGATGAAAATTACAGGCCTCTCTCATCTTTTTAAGTGGGAGAACTTGCACAATTGGTGGCTGACTAAATACTTTTTTGCCCCACTGTATGTCAATATATGAAATTGTTCCATTTTCCAATAGGATTCATATATGAATAAGGCATATATAAAACGTATTGCATATATGGGTGTTTCGTATATGCACATATATTACATTTCCGTATGGGGCTGAACATATACTTGTTTAATTATTACACTTAGCCTGCATTTTATTATTATTTTTTTTTTTATTTGATTGTGGCAATTAAAATTTTATTTTAAAACCTTTATTTGAATATGGCAACAAAATATTGCGCTCTACAATATTTCCAATCAATCTCTGACAGAGACCCCTATCAGCCAATCACTGTGTGCATATTTAGCAAGTAAGCTGACATCATCCATAGCAACGAGGTCAACTTACTCTTAGCTTAAGACTTCTCTCTATTCCTTAGTAAAAGTTTGTCTCAGCAGCTTTGTGAATAGGTTTTAGCTAAAAACTTTTACTGCTACTTACCACTAAGAGTTCTCCTAAGACAAAATGTTTTGTGAATACGGGCCCTGGTCTCCAGTCTAGTTTTGTTTATTTCTCCCACTCCTTGAGAACCTAGAACTGGTCCAGCACTGTAAGTGTTGTGTTGGTGTACACAGGTGCTACACCATGATAAAACTATGGTTACTGTGGTAAACCCATAGTAAGTGTTATGGTTATTGTGCTTTAACTACAAATAACACAATAAAACAACGGTTACTGTGGTAAACCCATAGTAAGTGTTGTGGTTATTGTGCTTTAACAACATATACCACAGTAAAACTATGGTTACTGTGGTAAACCCATAGTAAGTGTTGTGTTAGTGTGCTTTAAATACAAAGAGTAGACAGTAAACAGTTACTTTACTATGGTAAAATAAGGAATGGTGTAGGTTACCATACCTACAATTACCAAAGTAAACCTACAGTTACAGTGATGAGAGACATGGTATATGTTGTAGTTACTGTATATTGACTACACATGGCATGGTAGAGCAACAGTTACTATGGAAAAATATGGTAAATGTATGGATTTTTTACATGATCACAGTTATCACACAATACTGGGTTGGTTGATTTGTTGTGCTGTCATCAGCCATGTCTAAAAGCTGAAGACCCATGTCACAACATGATTAAAAACGGTTTTATTTATTTATTTCAAACGGCAACAGGTCTATAACATACAGTAGAAGTTAGGTTAGGCTAATGTCAATGGTAGGCTACTAGCTGTGCTAATAAGCAGCCCACTGTTCCACTAACAACTCATTTGAATGCATACGCTGCCATTTTAACACATTACCTCATCTAACGTGATGCAGAAACACTGAAATAATTCAAATAAAACCGTTAAACACATGATATCATTACATAAAAAGATTGTTGCCCTTACTTAAGCCACACTAGACTTTGAGCATGCAAAATTTCCTTGGATGCTGCAATGGTCGTGATATGACGTCATGCTCTGCAGTGTCTTTTTAAAAAGTTAAATTCAACACATGACAAATAATAATACATCTAAAATGCAAAAACATACAATCTACTACACTGTGCCGCAGCGCTGGAGTTTTAAATTTATGTTCTTTTAAATTAGCTATGAGGTCATGCTGTGACGTATCGATCTGCCATTGGTCACACGGTGTCACGTGATGCGAATTCACAGGGCAGGGTTCACCAAGCTTGAACTTTGGAATGCAGTGAAATGCGGAAACTTTTCGCACGGGCTTGCATTTCCGGTCTGACGCATTCGCATGCGTATGAATGGAAGTCAATGGAGCGAAAAGTGCAGTGTGACCGCGCCTTTACCTGTTTGAAGGAGTACGCGCATCAGGTGAACAGGGCGAACTTAGCCTTGCTGCCACTGAAGGTGCTGCGTGGTATTCGGACACATCTGCTCTCCTCCGAAGTTAATGGGAAGGATTGGCGTGTCATATGCACGCAAAATTGGACTTTGGTGAATGCATTACATGCATTTGGAAAGTGTAAAGTCCTGTTATTTATATGTAGATTGATGGGACCGGGTTGGAACAGATAGTAAATAAGAACAAATGAACAAATTACAAGCAATAGCACAATTGAATATAGGCCTATAGAACAAAGATACAAATAAAATGAAGCTGTTTTTTAAGGACAAACAGCAGCAGTGGCCCGATCGGGATCCGTAAGAGCTGTTGTGGACTGACGACTTGACAATTCTTCCGTCTATTTCTTATCCTGACATAGGGAACTACTTCGTTTTTTCGCCAAGCCCATACATGAGTTCTGTTCGGTTTAATGGCATTGTTTATGTTCAGTGTCGCCACAATGGCCAACTTCCGGATCGATGATGTAACATGAAAACACACTATATCCAACACAGATGGATCTGTAACTGCTGCAATAGGGGGAAAAAAAAAAAATAATAAATAAATAAATAAATAAATAAATTATTCATACTGATATTTTAAGAACAATTGCAAAAGAATAATAAAGAATATTAGTTAATAAAGTTACCTTTTGAAACTTAGAAAGGCTCAATTTGAGCAGATTTTACCATCTGTGTCATTGTCAGAGACCACTTCCACAGTACATTCAGCATCTGGCTCATGTTCGCGATCTCTACCATATTATCAAAACTATCATTTTCAATGACTTCAAAATCAATATTTTGATCCCTGCCAGCTTATTCACCACATCCACCATCAAATGACAGTGACACATATTTCATTGCGTACAGTAATTGCTCTGCAGTAAAGCCATTCAAGCTGGTTCAATTTTTGGTGATGATATTCTTTTGTTTTTTGCCTGCAGTAATTATGAGTGAATTGTTACATCATCGTTTATCAAACAGTGCTACCTTAGGAATAAAGGTGAATTGCACGAATTGAGTTATCAGATTTTTAATTACAGTTGCACAGGAAAAATATACTTACATGTACATACCTTGGGTCGCTAGCGACCCTATACACTTTACATAAAATTACTAAAAAAAAAGACATTCTTTTATTTACATATATGGGTGTAATGGAACATGTATTCGTACAGAACCATTTCAGTACGGGTCTTTCAGTTCGTTATGCATGTGTACCGAACGAATACAGTATTTATTTATTTTCAGGAAATTCAAATAATAAATGCCGTTTTGACAGTCTTTGTGGCATGACAGATCACTGTATAAACGCCTTGGAGAGCCACTTCTGGGATGGTTCAGAAATGTGCTGGTATAAACCCAACACAAACATTGACCCGAGCGGCCGCGATCAGCTCCGGTTCCCGTGTCTGAGCCATGACGCGCCGCAGACTTGAGCGGAGCGCGAGTGAAAGCGATCATTCCTTCCTCTGTACTACCAATTTTAATGTGAATAAACATAACTGAACATCTCATGCCTCATGTAATTGCTCAACCAGCGTTTCAACCGCAGAAAGACATCAACAAAACAGCATGGAAATAAAATGTCACAAAGCATTTCATTTACCTTAGCAAGTCATCAGTGTCCACAGCTCATTAGTTCAAGTGAAATATTACACCATATATGTGTTATGGAATCAAGAGAAAGGATTCAATTGCAGATATACAACAGTTTATTGAGAGAACAAGCAAAGTCACTAGTCGGAACGGAGCTCGTGCACAGCATGGATGGAATACGGGCGCAGGGACGCAATGGGTAGCCAAGTCCAGCTGTAGAATCCTCCAAGGCCAGGGCAGAGACAGGAACACACCAAGAGACAGAACGTGCAGCAGCAGGACAGGAACACAGAGAAACTCTGAGGATCTGACAATGAGAGGCATGTTAGCTGATCTTAAATAGCCCCAGTAATGAACCACAGCTGGGGCTGATCAGCCCGTAATCACGAGCTCGGACACACCCACTCACGCAGCACACAATCAGACAAGCAAGGATGAGACAGTGATTCTATGAACCGTGACATTATGCATTATATTTTACTAAACCTGTTACGAAGCTTTGCTCCACTGACCGCCAGTTATTTTTATGCAGATTGCATCAAGTAATAATGTAGTAAAATGCAGATATTAAAAGACGAAAATCAGTAAACACCTTGTTGATGATGTATATTTTGTACATGCAAGAAGATGAAGCCAGAATATAAACGCAATGTGCAAAGTTTCACGGCTTTACAGCTGATCGCAGACTTATAAGTGCATTACCGCCACCTATCTCTCAAATCTCGCGTGTATAAACATCAGAAACGTCACACTTCATTAAGTTATTTCAGACGTGAACATGGTAATGGAGAGTGTGTGACCAGAGAATGGGTTTTGTATTCACCTTCAAAGGAAAAATGTTTTGCTTTGCATGTACAATTTTTAGAGATATAGCTAACACGGTCACAAGTGGTTTTAGTGACTGGAAGCATGCAAAAGAACGCATGAGGGAGCATGAAGGCTCCGAGACCCACCGAAAAGTCATGCTAACTTATTTGCTGAAAAGTGCAGAGGAAGGACAGGTGGACTCTGATCTGAAGAAACAATTTGAAACTGAATGTGAGTACTGGTCTGAAGTGTTAAGAAGTGTGGAAGTGTAAAAGTGTGGTAGCAGTTGTTAAATTCCTGGCAGAGCGTGGTGTTCCTTTTAGAGGTCATAGTGCCATTTTTGGTAATCCCAGCAATGGAAATTATTTGGGAATCTTAGAATTAATTAGCCAGTTTGATCCATTCTTAAAAGCGCACATCGAAAAATATGGGAATGCAGGGAAATTGAGATGGAAAAATATTTTTCAATCAGTGTTGATTCTACCCCGATGTAGCACACACTGATCAGCTCACACTGATTTTGTGATACCTTTAACAAGAGGGTTGCATTGAGGAACATTTTTTGAAGTTTTTGCACATCACAAGTCATACGGGGGATTACCTGTGCACATCAGCGCTGACTGCTTTAAAGGAGATGGGAATAAACTTCGATGATTGCAAAGGGCAATGCAACGATAATGCCAGCAACATGTCCGGCTGTTATAAGGGCTTGCAGTCGCATATCAAAGAGATAAACCCTAGATAAACGCTTAGCTGAATGGGTGCCGTGCGCTGCCCATATGCTTAATTTGGTTGGGGTAAACAGTGTGAACTGCTGCCTAGAAACAGAAGACTTTTTCTCTTTTGTTCAGACACTTTTTAATTTTTGCTCGAGGTCTCCAGCACGATGGCAGACTATCACATCTGGCTTGCAACCAAATGACAACAGTAGGATAGAGACCTTGAAAACACTCTGATACAAGGTGGTCAGCGCACGCCCAAGCCACTAAAGTGCTCTGTTTAAATTACGCGAACATCCAGGAATCCTTGAGAAAGATAGCTGATGACACTAACCACTTGTGATGAAGCCAGCAGACTAAGCAAGAAAATGGATAAACTGGAAATCGCTTTCCTCTGTAACATGTGGAATACAATTCTGCAGCGATTTTACAAGACAAGCACAACCGTCCAGACTGCTGATCTTGATTTGTGAGTTGCTGTAGATTTGATAAGATTGTTAAGGAATTTCATCGCAGAGCTCCAAAATCAGTTCAACACTTTTGAAGCAAAGGCAAAACAAATGTCCCCAACAGTGTCTGTGGTGTACAAATCAGACTCTCAATGCCAGAGAAAGAGCAAGAATCGCAGTGATGAATCCACAGAGCAAGACCAGCACTTGTCAAGCCATGATCTGTTTTCATCTAGCATGTTTATACTGGTGATTGACAGACTGGTAGCGGAGCTGGACCACAGATTCAGTTCATACGACACTGTAAATCAGCACTTTTTAAATAACATCCTCTCATTGACTCCAGAAGAGCTGCGTTCATCTCAACAAAATTGCAAAATAAATACTGCAGAGATTTGGAAATGGAGTTAGGAGATAAACTTCTGCATTTTAAAGCACTCATCCAAAATGAAACCAACACCAATAAAACAACAGAAATCAAACATGGACATCGCTCTCTGCTTATTTCTCACACTGCCTGTAACAAATGCCTCTGGCGAACGGTCATTCTCAAAACTGGCCTTAGTAAAAAACAGGCTACGATCTGTCATGGGCCAGGAGCATCTTTGTCATCTGACTCTGTAAAGCTTTAGCCCAGGGGCCTCTGGTTACCTAAAGGCACCCTTGCTGCCACTATTTGAGTTTGCTGTCTGGTTGCTGCAAGAGTTGAAAATATCACACCTTTCAGTGCTTCTAACTGTCACTTTTTACCCAGACATTCAAACATACAAAAGGCCGTTCCATAAAAAAAATAATATGATTTTTTTTTTCATTGCTTCCTTTGCCATGCATGTTCCAAATGGCCACATTATGAAATACAATTGCCCAAGGTGTGGAAAAAGCTTATCAATATGATTTAGAGTATGCTACTGTTGTAACGGTTTGTTGGCAGTTGCTTGCACTTCCACACCACAGTTCCACAGTGTTCATCATGTGAACAGAAAAGCTCCTGTATACACGGGAGGCTGCAAGATCAGTAGAAATACATGTGTAAATGACCTTTTTATACATTGCAAACACAATTTAATCTAGTCAATCTGTGATTTCCCCTAAATGGTATTCATGTTTTCTATTCTGAAATTCCAAACATTTCTGGCATCTTCCGGGGTGTATGTGAATGTTATTAGTGTCTGGAATGTGCGGCACTGCACTGGAAATAATCACAAGGAAAATGTCTGTCTTCCCAAAACCCTTGTGCGACTGTTTACATTCCCAGCAGGTTAAGACAGAGTATTTTGAATAGAAAACAAATTAGTCAGCCTACATATTTTTGAACATACCTCAGTCGACATGCAGTCAATATGACAACTATCATCAAAAAGAAAAACATTGCTGGGTTCGCAAGGTGTCTGATTCATTGTTTTGAAGAAGACATGGCAACATTTTAACTGTGTGCCGGCCGACTTCTTTCAGTCAGTGTGACACTGCATATTTTGATTCTGAAACTTGCTGTGTGGGTGTAGATTTGTGGGTTTCTAACCATGTCATTGGCAAATCTTTCTTATTAAATCAGCTGGAAAAAGGGTTCCACATTCTTAATATTGCTTAAATAAATAAATCATAATAAAAAAAAAAAAACCCCTCAGCATAGATCACACCTGCTAATGAGAACAGCATGCTCTTATCTAGCATGTAACATTTGTGTGCCCACATTAAGGCTGCTTATCCTTCAGATTCAGGCCCTCTATACAGAAAAACAAAATAAAAATATTTTATTTTATATTTTATATATTATTTTTAAGTATTAAGCTGATTAATTGGTTTTTAAAATTGCGCATTTTTCCCACAAACTTTTACACAATGGATAGTCCTTTGTGAGTAAAACCTTATACAATAAGTTTAGTAGGATTTGTAGGTTTAAATAAATTTAAAAGGATACTTCTCCCAAAGATGATTTTTTTTTTTTTTTTTCATTATTTGCTCACCCTGTTTCAAACCTGCATGTCACCTTTATTTATATAGCACTTTATACAATAAAGATTGTCAGAGAAGCTTTATGGTGTTAAAAAAGAAAATAATGTTTCAATAATGCAAAAAAATAAAATTCTGCTGTAATGCAGATCTAAAAAGAGGATGGTAGTAAACTTTTTTTTTAGTTAAAGTTAGTTCATGGTTGATTCAGTGATGTCATCGTCCAGCTCAGCTCAGTTTCTCTTTCAATAGTGTCTCTGCAGTGAAGTCCATTATATTCCCAAAAATGTAAGTTTCTCCAACTAAGCAAGCCAAAAGGCGAAAGTGGCATGGAACCCAAACTCCATTGGTGACAGAAATGTAGAAAAAATTGCAAGAAACCAGGCTCAATTGAGAGGCCAGCAGGGACACTAGAACCAACATGGGTGTGGTTTAATTCCAAGGTGCAACACAAGTTAAACTGTAAAATGACATCGCTCAGATCATTCATTCAATTACTTCTGCTTTGAGATTCAATACATCACATGTTGGAGGACTCGAAGCTGGCCACAGGGTTGTGCAGAGGACTCATCTAGTTCTTGTGGTCTTTGCTGAGGAGCTGTGCTGACAGCTATCTAGTTGACAAGGTCTTTGCAGAGGATTGGTCTCTAGGACTCATCTAATTGTTATGGTCTCTGCTGACATTTAGGCCTGTTGTAGTCATCTCGAGGTGCTGATCCACCACCTGGTCTCAATATGGACTGAATCGGGGTGACTCAGTGCCCATCTGATCTGGATACAAATTGGATCCGGGTGACTAGGTGATCTTGGAATAAGAATGAAACTAAAATTAGCGTAAATGCCATTTTTCTTGCAATGTTATGGGAAGTGTTTCCAGTTCCTGACCTAATTAATGCAGCCTATCAATGCTTTAATTATTTGAATTATAGAAATGTGATATTTTATTATGTGCATGCCAGGTTGAAGAGATGGGTCTTTAATCTGTATTTAAACTGGCAGTGTGTTTGCCTCCTGAACAATGCTTGGAAGACCGTTCCAGAGTTTGTGCACTGAATAGGAAAATGGTCTACAACCTGCAGGTGATTTCGATATTATAGGTATTATCAAATGGCCAGAGTTTTGAGATTGCAGCAGACATGAGGACTATAATGCAATATGAGCACTCTCAAGTACTGATGAGCTATCAGTATATTATAAGTAATCAGCAAGATTTTAAAATGTATACAATGTTTAATAGGGAGCCAAGCTTGCCCACATGAAGGATGTTTCTTACTTATGAAATTAAATCTTATTTACAATGCAGAAAGCACAGAAAGTCATGTTAGAGCTTCAATACACAGCCCGCTTAGTTTAGGGCTTCTATGAGCGCTAATGCTGTGTTAGTGCTTCTAAGCAAATGAAGAGAAAGCAAGCCCACATATGCTGCAAAGCTTCTTTCCCACTGAGAGAAAGTTGGTTTATGCAATGTTAAGAGCAAAGCTTGCCCATATGAAGGATGTTTCTTACTTATGAACTGAAATTTTATTTGCAATGCAGAAAGAGTGGATATCCTCATATCCATGAATGTCAGTTCCCCGCCCCTGCAGTGAACTACCATTCGTAAAAATAGAACCACTTGCCATCTGACTCCGGGCTTGGGAAGAGCTGGGTTCTAAATTTCATGAAATGAGGTTACTTGCTTTGTACTCGCTTGGAGGCCACTTTGCATCCCTTCAGGGCTTTGCAGAGGATTCTTGGGCTCATGTCGGCCGCCTTCTCTGTGATTCTGCTAGGCCTGATCCATATGCGGCCCCTCCAGTATTGGCTCAAAGCCAGTGTCCCGTCACAAGCCTGGTGCCTGGGCTGGTCTTATATCAGGGTAACCCATTGCAATGCCAGGATTTTTTTTAATGTTCTATAAAACATAAAACCACAAGATATAAAAGTGGTATGAATGTTTATGCTGTTTACACAGTGAGTCTAAGAATGTTTGGCACAAAGGTGTGTTACTGTACAAGCCTCATTGTTTAAATAAGTATGTTCAATCATGTGTCCTTGACCTTCACTATGTAGGCCTATTTTGATTATACTGTGTTGCAAATAAAATACAAATAATCAAATCGCCCCTTGATTGTACTCTCTTCACATTCTTTGTTACCTGCTTCACAGACACATTACTGACTGATGGCTCATTATGGGAGGCTAAATATCACTAAATATTCATGGCCATTGTCACTCCCTCGCATACAGCCTTTCTAACACCCACATTTTGGAATAATCTAACATTGTTCGGGAGGCAGACACACTCTTGTCAGTTTAAATCTAGATTAAAGATCCATCTCTTTAACCTAGCTTACACATAACACACTAACACATTTCTAATATTCAAATCCGTTAAAGGATTGTTGGGCTGCATTAATTAGGTCAACTGGAACCGGGAACACTTCCCATAACACCCAATGTACTTGTTACATCATAAGAAGAATGGCACCTATGCTAATATTAGTCTGTGTCTTTCTTATTCCGAGGTCACCATAGCCACCAGATCCAGTCTGTATCCAGATCAGATGGTCAGTGCAGTCACCTGGATTCACTCCGTATCCAGCCCAGATGGTGGATCAGGACCTAGAGATGACCTCTACAGCCTTGAATGTCAGCGGAGATCAGGACAACTAGATAAGCCCCAGAGACAGATCCCAGTGAAGACCTTGTCTTCAAGACGGCCATTGGGACAAGACCACAGGAACCAGATGAGTCCTCTGCAAAATCTGACTTTGCTTCAGCACGGAACAACCTGCTGGTTCATCTGGCCAGAGGAGAACTGGCCCCCCGACTGAGCCTGGTTTCTCCCAAGAATTTTTTTCTCCATTCTGTCACCAATGGAATTTTGGTTCCTTGCCGCTGTTGCCTCTGGCTTGTTTAGTTTGAGACACTTAATTTCCAGCGATATCGTTGACTTAATTGGACAGATACTATTTAAACTGAACTGAGCTGGATGATGACATCACTGAATTCAATGTTGAACTGCCTTTAACTGAAAATTGAGTGTTTACTATTGTCCTTTTGCATTATTGACATTATTTTCCTATTCAATACTGCAAAGCTGCTTTGACACAATCTGTATTGTTAAAAGTGCTATATACTGTGTGTGTGTGTGTGTATATATATATATATATATATATATACACATACATACATACACTGTATATATAAAGATGACTTGACTTACAAAACATGTCTTACAAAAGTTAAATCAGTATATTGTTTTCTGTGAATGAGTGAACAGAATGATGTTCACATCATTTTGTAGCAAAAACTCTAGTCTACCACATCACAAATGTGAACAAATCAGGCTTCAGTAACAGAGTAAACAGGAGTTTCCCATATGCATCACAGATGCAATGCTCATTCCCTTATCTCAGTGAACCAAGTTTACGTTTGTAACCGGAGCATTTTCTACACTATATAGATAATGCTTTTTGGGATTTTTTATTTTTTTTTTTACAGGAAACAACTGAGGGGGAGAGAATAAAATTAGAAAATAATGTCCACTGGCAGATCTGCCCATATACAGTATGTACAACAATATGTAGAGTCCTTTATTCATTCTTATGTATAATTACATGTTCCACTGAAATAACTGAAAAAAAAAAAATATATATATAATAATTTTGTTTACATTGAGGCACCCATTCAATTGTGAACTTTTAATGTTTTTTTTTATTATTACTATTATTATTATTTTTTTAATTATTATTAATAATAATAATTAATAATATTGCCTATAAAACTACATGCATAGTCAAGTAACTCCATCTATTTATAATTTATGTGCAATCCCAATTCCAAAAAAGTTGGTTTTGGTATTTTTTAAAATGCAGCGAAATAAAGAATCTACGATTTGTTAATTCCCTTTAATTTAACCGATAAAAGTACAAAGAAAAGATTTCCAATGTTTTCACTGACCAACTTAAATGTATTTTGTAAACATAAATACATTTTGATGTTGATGGATCCAAAACACTCCAAAAAAGTTGTAATAGAGGCAAAATAAAAGTGAAAAGGTTGTAGAATATCCAAGTTGAACTGTTTTAAAACAGTCCACAAGAAGCAGGTGAATTGGTAATAAGTGAGGGTATCATGGGTATAAAAGGAGCATCTGAGTCTTTGCCAGAAAAGCCACTTTGTACCCAATTCTATTAGATAAGTAACAAAAAACAACAACAAAAAAAAAAAACATCACATTTCTCAAAGAAAATGCACAAAGAATTTAGGTCTTTCACCAACTACCATACATAATTGTGAAAAAAATTCAGGGAATCCAGAGAAATCTCAGTACATGTAGGGATGGCAGGAAAGCTCAGGTGAATGTGGCTTACCTTTGAGCCTTCAGATGGCATTGCATAAGAAACCATCATGCTGTGGTGTTAAATATAGCCACGTGTGCTCAGGAGTACTTCAGAAAACCACTGTCATTTACCACAGTCTGCTGCTGCATTGAAAAATGCAACTTGAATCTCTGTTACGCAAAGAAAAAGCTGTATACATCAATTCTATGCAGTGATGCCGCTGGGCTCTCTGGGCCAGAGCTCATCTCAGACAGTCAAGTCAAGTCAAGTCACCTTTATTTATATAGCGCTTTTAACAATACAGATTGTGTCAAAGCACTTAACAGTATCAAACTGGAGGATAGAGTGTCAGTAATGTATAATGATAAGATTAAACACTCAATTTTCAGTTAAAGGCATTTCATTATTGAATTCAGAGATGTCATTGTCTAGCTCAGTTTAGTTTAAATAGTATCTGTGCAATCAAATCAACGATAATCACTAGGCAAGGACAGCGGCAAGGAACCAAAACTCCCTCTGTGACAGAATGGAGAAAAAAAAAAAAAGAAGAGAAACCAGGCTCAGTCGGGGGCCAGTTCTCCTCTGGCCAGACGAAACCCGCAGTTCAATTCCAACCACAGCCATGTCAGATTGTGTAAAGGGCTTATCTGATTCCTGTGGTCTTGTCCCGATGGGGCATTTTAATTTATAATTTAATGCACTTGTTATATTTGTGTTTTATTCATTATTTGAAGTTTTTCATTTATATGATTTATTCATTTGCTATAATTGTAATGTATAGTTTAATGCATTTATTGTTTCTCGGTCTATTTTATAATATATATATTTATTTGTTTATTATAATTAAAATTTATAGTTTAATTCATTTAATATATTTCTGTTGCATATATATACAGTGGGTACGGAAAGTATTCAGACCCCCTTAAATTTTTCACTCTTTGTTATATTGCAGCCATTTGCTAAAATCATTTAAGTTCATTTTTTTTTTCCTCAATGTACACACAGCACCCCATATTGACAGAAAAACACAGAATTGTTGACATTTTTTGCAGATTTATTAAAAAAGAAAAACTGAAATATCACATGGTCCTAAGTATTCAGACCCTTTGCTGTGACACTCATATATTTAACTCAGGTGCTGTCCATTTCTTCTGATCATCCTTGAGATGGTTCATTTGACTCCAGCTGTGTTTGATTATACTGATTGGACTTGATTAGGAAAGCCACACACTTGTCTATATAAGACCTTACAGCTCACAGTGCATGTCAGAGCAAATGAGAATCATGAGGTCAAAAGAACTGCCTGAAGAGCTCAGAGACAGAATTGTGGCAAGGCACAGATCTGGCCAAGGTTACAAAAAAATTTCTGCTGCACTTAAGGTTCCTAAGAGCACAGTGGCCTCCATAATCCTTAAATGGAAGACGTTTGGGACGACCAGAACCCTTCCTAGAGCTGGCCGTCCGGCTAAACTGAGCTATCGGGGGAGAAGAGCCTTGGTGAGAGAGGTAAAGAAGAACCCAAAGATCACTGTGGCTGAGCTCCAGAGATGCAGTCGGGAGATGGGAGAAAGTTGTAGAAAATCAACCATCACTGCAGCCCTCCACCAGTTGGGGCTTTATGGCAGAGTGGCCCGACGGAAGCCTCTCCTCAGTGCAAGACACATGAAAGCCCGCATGAATGACTCCAAGATGGTGAGAAATAAGATTCTCTGGTCTGATGAGACCAAGATAGAACTTTTTGGCCTTAATTCTAAGCGGTATGTGTGGAGAAACCCAGGCACTGCTCATCACCTGTCCAATACAGTCCCAACAGTGAAGCATGGTGGTGGCAGCATCATGCTGTGGGGGTGTTTTTCAGCTGCAGGGACCGGACGACTGGTTGCAATCGAGGGAAAGATGAATGCGGCCAAGTACAGGGATATCCTGGATGAAAACCTTCTCCAGAGTGCTCAGGACCTCAGACTGGGCCGAAGGTTTACTTTCCAACAAGACAATGACCCTAAGCACACAGCTAAAATAACGAAGGAGTGGCTTCACAACAACTCGTGACTGTTCTTGAATGGCCCAGCCAGAGCCCTGACTTAAACCCAATTGAGCATCTCTGGAGAGACCTAAAAATGGCTGTCCACCAACGTTTACCATCCAACCTGACAGAACTGGAGAGGATCTGCAAGGAGGAATGGCAGAGGATCCCCAAATCCAGATGTGAAAAACTTGTTGCATCTTTCCCAAAAAGACTCATGGCTGTATTAGATCAAAAGGGTGCTTCTACTAAATACTGAGCAAAGGGTCTGAATACTTAGGACCATGTGATATTTCAGTTTTTCTGTTTTAATAAATCTGCAAAAATGTCAACAATTCTGTGTTTTTCTGTCAATATGGGGTGCAGTGTGTACATTAATGAGGGAAAAAAATGAACTTAAATGATTTTAGCAAATGGCTGCAATATAACAAAGAGTGAAAAATTTAAGGGGGTCTGAATACTTTCCGTACCCACTGTGTGTGTGTGTGTGTGTGTGTGTGTGTGTGTGTGTATATATATATATATATATATATATATATATATATATATATATTTATTTATTTATTTTTTTTTTAGTTAGTTATTTAGCAGACACTTTTATCCAAAGCGACTAACAAATGAGGACAACAGAAGCAATCAATTGTAGTATTAAAACAACTGAAACAGATCCAAAACTAAAAGCTAATACATACAACAAAATTTCAAAGTTTGACATTTAAATGAAAACAAAAAAATAAAGCTAAAAACAATTCAAAATATTAAAGAACAAAAGGTGTGAGTATAATAATGATTCTAACATAACACTAAGCCAAACACCTAAAAACAACTACGTGTATGTACAATCACTCACACACACACACACACACACACACACACATACACACATATACATACATATACACATATATATATATATATATATATATATATATATATATATATATATATACATACACACACACACACACACACACACACACACACACACACACATTTATAAATTCAATGTATATATTCAATATATTATTTCATTTCCATTTAGTTTGTTGAAGTACGTCTCGGGTTACTTGACTGTAACCCTGTTCCCTGAAAAAGCGGAACAAGATGCTGCGTTTCAATAACGCTAATGAGAACATTCTTTGTTCGATCGGTTGTGAAGCACGTGTGTCAAACACGCCAAAAATTGGCTTAAATAACCTCGGTAGGTGACGTAACTGATTACACACACCTGGAGGTTATAAATTGACGTGACACGGAAACATCCTCAGGTTACACCTTTGTCTGAAAGGACGTCCGGGCATGCCTACAGTGCGGCATTGAGGCACAGCATCTCGTTCCCGCTTTTTCAGAGAACAGGGTTACAGTCAAGTAACCCGAGACGTTCCCTATCAAAAGCTACTCTTGATGCTGCGTTTCAATAATGCTAATGGGAACGAGAATACCAACGCTGCCGCACTGGAAGTGAGAGCCCGGAGTAGCATGGACATCCAAACTATAGAATCTAACAAATGTGTGCGGAGAGGACCAACCTGCCGCATCACACACTTGCTGCAAGGGGACACCTCTTGCCAAAGCCGTAGAAGATGCAACCCCCCTGGTTGAATGGGCCCTAACTCCTAGAGGCGAAGCTTGACCACGCACCTCATAGGCTAGGGCAATAGCATCCCTCACCCAATGTGATATAGTATGCTTTGTGGCAGCCGCCCCACGGTTACGGCCCCCATAGCATATGAAAAGTTGCTCCGACTTACGCCACTGGCTAGTGCGGTGGACGTAGATCTGAAGAGCACATACTGGACACAGTAAATGAAGTCTTTCCTGCTCCGGTGTCGTAAACGGCGGAGGGCAGAAGGCTTCAAGAACGACCGGATTCATGGTCGAGAATGGAAGTTTCAAAAGTTTCAAAACTTTCAAAATAACTTTGACCAGCCCAGGGGCAAAGTCTAGGCAGGATGGCGAGATCGACAGAGCCTGCAAATCCCCAATTCTCTTAACCCCCTGGGGTCGACCGTCTCGCCGGCGAGACGGGCTCATTTTTTTTCTTATCAGTGTGAAAGACACTAAAAATACTCTGTCGATTTTGGTCATACAGATAAGTGTTATACATCAATTGAAACTTTGAAGTATCTATTTTTTTTCGGGTACACTCACAATAAAAACAAAATGTTGTGGTTTTGGAAAATAAAGAAAACAAACAGGGTGCGCTCTCTGTCTTCGCCGTCTCCGCGAGCTGATTTTAGAAACGCGTCACTAAAATGAACTGTAACTTGGCGAAATCTCAACACGGAGACATGGGAGTTATATCTATAGAAAGCTTGAAGTGTCTACGTTTAAATGAAGTAAGTCATATCGAAAACAAATATTCTGTGATAAAGTAATCCGTATGAAACCAACACGATGTTCAGTCTTTCCCGTCTAACTCATTATCTTTAATGCAATCCCGCCCCTCGCAGCTCGCGCCGTTCATATGTAAATATCCACGTGAGACACGTGCGCATGGAAACGCCCAACATAAACAAAGCATGAGGAGTTCGTTCATCGCGGCTACTGTCCGTTTCTGCACGAAGACGCGCTGAGTAAAGGCTGGATTTCCCGCAAAAGAAGAACAAGATTTCATCGAGTAGAGGAGATCAATCTGATGAGTAAGTAATGTTTCTTTTTTGCATTAGTTAACCTGTTATTGTGACATAAACAAGAACACATTTACTAGTTAGGTTGTTCCCAAACTACAACATGATGAATGCTAGGCATCTAAGAATGTTTAGACCATGTTTATTATTAATACTCTGTTCGCAAATAGCTTTCAATAACATGCTAAACAATAATAATTAGTTTCTCAGATGTACAATATCCTTTTTTATAGTACAAAGCATGTGTGAGTCTATGGCTACAGAATCATATCATAGGCTACTATAAAATCATACATTCTAGGCTATATGACAACAAAATCATAGTTGGGTTTTTCCTAAACTATAATTCCTGACTACAATGTTTGAAATTGAGTAAAACATTTTGAATATGATAGGCAATTCATTGTATTTAAATTGATTACAGCCCGATGATGTTTTCATGCTCTATATAAAACAAAAGTAATATGAGTGTACACTGTAACATGATCAATGCTACGAGTCTAAGTATGTTTAGACCATGTTTATTATTAATAGCCTACTTTGTTCAGAAATAGATTTTAAAAACATGCTAAACAATTATAATTAGTTTCTCAGATATAAAATGTCTTTTTTTTTAATGATAATACAAAGCATGCGTGAGTCTATGGCTACAAAACCTACAGATGCTCCTGATATTAACATGCTCACAAATGTGTTTTTTTGTTGTTGTTTTTTGGTTGTTTGTATTTTAGTGAATCAGGTACCTGAACCACAGATGAGTCCTGATGACTTTCTTCAAATTGTTTTCCTCTGAGAGCACTGTACCAACATCAGATGTTCAACTACACTGATATTCTATGATAAAACAAGCTCCTTGACTACTGATTAAGTTTTTTTCTTCTTGAATCCATGGAAAGAAGCAGAAACACTTAAATAACACACATAAATATCAGGTATGATTTACTTGTTTCACTTGTTGGACAGAATCTGTTGCAGGAATGACTCAAAGTCTGTTCACATCTCTGTGGTCAATGTGCACAATGTGTCTTTGACCTTCATTATGTATGTTTTGATTATACTGTGTTGTAAATAAAATACAAATAATTTAAACAACCCATTTTTTCAGTCTCCTCACATTCTCTCCTACCTGCCTCAAAGTCACAGTCACACTGATGGGCCATTAAAGACCATTAGGGGAGGGCCCTTTGTCTCTCAGGTGAGAATCACTTAATATTCAGGGCCATTGCCACTCCCTCGCATATTGGCTTTCAATCACAAAACATGTCTTTAAAAATTTAAATCAATATATTGTTTTCTGTGAATGAGTAAGCAGAATGATTTTCACATAATTTTGAAGTAAATATTCTAGCCTACAAGACTAATTACTCAAAAGTCTTATTCAGAACTATTTAGTGTGGGTTTTATGGCCTTATTTCAGCTACATTTTTTCCCCCAAAACTTACTAACCACGCATAATATTTTTTTTCTAAAAAATGCAAACATGTACATCCATCAGGGTCACATATTATTGTAGCACAGTTTGTGCTGAATACAAACAAATTACATGTTGGTCAATAGTATGTTTTAAGTAGCTGAAATAAGCACAAATATCAGGGCATGTCAAAACATCTCAGGGGCCCCAAAATCACCTCAGACCCCAGGGGGTTAAGAGAAGTAATGGCCATTAAAAGAATCATCTTTAGAGACAGAAACCTGATAGGCGCTGACTCCAGTGGTTCAAAAGGGGTCGTGACCAGACCCTCGAGCACAATAGCTAAGTCCCATGAAGGGACTGTCGCCCTAGTGGGCGGCCTTAACCGCCTAGCTCCCCGAATGAAACGGGCAACTAGAGGGTGCTTTCCCACAGAAACCCCATCAATCAGAACATGGCAAGCCGAAATGGCGGCCACATAGACTCTGAGAGTACCAGGACATGTGCCTGAGGACAATTTCTCTTGCAGAAACTCCAGCACTGAAACAGCTTGGCAGTGAACTGGGTCTACATGGTGTGCTATACACCAATTTTCGAAAATGTGCCATTTGAAGGCATAACTTCTTCTAGTGGAGGGAGCCCTAGCGCTTAGAATAGTCTCTACTACGTCAGCTGGAAGCCCAGCATGTCTCAGTTGGTCCTCCTCAGGGGCCAGACGTGAAGGCTCCAGAGCTCCGGCCGGGGATGAAATATTGTCCCCTGTGCCTGAGAGAGAAGGTCCCTCCTCACCGGAATCGCCCACGGCGAGCCGTCGAGGAGAAATATTAGATCTGAGAACCATATTCTGGTCGGCCAACGGGGCACTATCAGTAAGAGGCGAGATCCCTGTTGACGGACCTTGGCTAGGACTCCCGGGAGCAGAGCAATCGGAGGAAATGCATAAAGACGCAGTCTGGGCCACACATGGGCCATCGCGTCCAGACCCAGGGGAGCTGGATGAGTCAGAGAGAAGTAGAGGGGACATTGTGCTGTCTCCTGTGAAGCAAAGAGGTCCACCTCTGCTTCGTAAAATCTTTCCCAGATTTGACTGACTACTTCGGGGTGGAGTCTCCATTCCCCGTGTATCACATCTTGTCTGGACAGCAAGTCTGCTCCCACATTCATATGCCCGGGAATGTAAATTGCCCTGAGGGACAGGAACTTGTTCTGTGCCCAAAGCAGAATCTGCTGCGCTAGCTCGTTCAAGCGGCTCGACCGCAGTCCTCCCTGACAATTTATGTAAGAGACTACCGCCGTGTTGTCCACCCGCACTAGGACATGGTAACCTCTTAACTGCTGGAGGAAGTATTTCAGGGCCAGAAATACAGCCTTCATTTCGAGGCAATTGATGTGCCATTCGAGAAGATGACCTCTCCAGATCCCTTGGGCTGGACAGCCATCTAAGACCGCTCCCCAACCCGTGAGGGATGCGTCTGTCATTAGCATCTTGTGACGACAACACGGACCTAGAGTGGGACCCAAAGTCAGAAACCGGGGTCTGAACCACATAGATAGGGTACGAAGCCCTCGGCGCGTAACCCTTATTTGCCTCTGGGGATTGGCCCTTGGATGAAATCCCCTGGCTCTGAGCCACAACTGAAACGATCTCATGTGCAGGAGGCCCAAAGGTATCACCGTGGATGCAGCTGCCATGAGACCTAGCACTCTCTGAAAGTGATGAACCGTGACTTTCTGGCCTAGCTTTATGTTCTTTAGGGTGTTTAGAATGGATTCGACGCGTGCAGGAGACAGCTGTGCCCGCATCGCGATCAAATCCCATACGACCCCCAAATACGTTGTCCTCTGAGCAGGAGAGAGAACGCTTTTCTTGGCGTTGAGTCTCAACCCCAGAGATTCGAGATGAGCTAGGACGACATCCCCATGTCGAAGCGCTAGCTCCTGAGACTGAGCCAGAATCAGCCAGTCGTCTATGTAGTTCAAAATGCGGATGCCTTGGAGTCGTAGAGGAGCCAGAGCTGCATCCATGCATTTCGTGTATGTGCGGGGTGACAAGGCTAGGCCGAACGGAAGAACCCGATACTGGTAAGCTTCGCCCCCGAAAGCGAACCTCAGGAACTTCCTGTGTTGTGGCAATATTTCTATATGAAAATAAGCGTCCTTTAGATCGATTGTCACAAACCAATCCTCCGATTGGATGTGAGAAACAATCATCTTGATTGTCAGCATTTTGAACTTGTATGTTCTGAGGTAGCGGTTTAACCCGCGAAGATCTAAAATCGGACGCAACCCCTCATCTTTCTTGGGAACGAGAAAATATCGGCTGTAATAGCCTGACTGTCTGTCTGGCAGGGGAACACGTTCTATGGCCCCTTTGTCCAGCAGAGTTTGCAATTCCTGTGCCAACAAATGCGCTCGTTACGGTTTCACGGAAGTGGAGACCACGCCGTTGAAACGCGGAGGACGATACGCAAACTGAATCCTGTAGCCTCTCTCTACGGTCTTTTGAACCCAAGGGGAGATATTTGGCAGTAGCTTCCACGCTGCCAGCTTCTCTGAAAGGGGCACTAATTTTGACACTTCGTTTTGTTGGGGAGAAGTTAGATGTTCGGCGTCCTGAAACATGGCAGGAGGCGACCGAACACTTAACATTACACTGGAAACCGCTGCTCCCCGAAACACCAGTGGCGGCGGAGATTGTACAACAGCCTCCTGAGGGTGCCAGGAAGGAGTCTTTATTCTCTGTTGGAACTTTTCGCGCCCCTCCCGGGAGGGGCACACCCCCGCAGTCCTGGGCGCGCAAGCCTCAGGACCTTTTCTTGGAGGAGATGATGCTCCTCCGGTCCGGTTTCTTTGAGGCAGACTGTGAAGCGCGGCGAGCCGCACCCCAGTCTCTACGAGGGGGTGCTCGGCTCGCCACATTCTCTTTTTGTGCTTCACGCCTCAAAGGAACCGGACCTGGTCGGGACTGGGTGGCCGACGGTCCCGACTCTTGAGCACGGCGGGCTCAAATCTTTCAGCAGGTTAGCCTGGTATACTTGCAAAACTTGGTTAGTGTGCAAAGCAGCACCAGCCTGACCCGATGCTTGAAAGGCTTTCCTCACCAGTGAAGATGTTACTCTGCATGGCTTGGTGGGGAGAGTTGATTTCTTTAATGATGATGAGCTCCCAGGAGAGAGATAGCCCGCGAGCGTCTCTTCAATCTGGGGCATCATCATATAGCCCCGTGCCTTTGCATCTACGATAGTCGAGTAGATCGACGTCGATGGCACAAAAACACGGGATGAATACGGATTTTTCCATGAACGAGTTACCTCGTCATGGAGGTCACTGAAGAAGGGGAGAGACCGTCGATGAGGCCCCTCCCCCCGGTCACCCGACAGATATCCGTCGTCTAACTTTGAGCGTTTGGAGGTCTCTTGCTCCTGCAGCCAGTCTAGATGTAATCGATTGATGGAGATCTTCGTCAGACAGCTGCCTCTGACAAGGAGGTGAACATCTCCTCTCGTGATCTGCCATATATATATATATATATATATATATATATATATATATATATATATATATACTCACTTCCTGCTTTGCCTTTTTTTTCTCTCTATATTAAGTGTGCTCTTTCTCACACACACACACACACACACAATGCGGTCCTTGAAGACAAAGAAACCTGAGGATGTTTCCGTGTCACGTCTATTTATAACCTCCAGGTGCGTGTAATCAGTTACGTCACCTACCGAGGTTATTTAAGCCAATTCTTCGCGTGTTTGACACACGTGCTTCACAACCGGTCGAACAAAGAATGTTCTCATTAGCGTTATTGAAACACAGCATCGAGAGTAGCTTTTGATAGGGAACTAAAATAACTCAAATTAAATAAAACTAAAACTTAATAAAATAAATAAATAAAAAACCTATACAGACAATTAAAAAAAAAAAAAAAAACAAAAAAAAAAAAACTTATAAAATGATAAACATTATTCCAACTTTAACTAAAAATAAAATGGATAAATACAAAGTACATTAATTTATCAGTAATCCTAAAAAAAAAAAAAAAAAAATAACAGCCAAACACACATGCTAGTAGGAGGAAAGAGGTGAAATAAAAAGTGATACTTATATCCTTTGCCAGTGTCCCTGCCCGGTGGAGTCGATGGTCTTTACCCTCTTCGGTCTTCACATGAGGAGGCCTTCACGTGACGGCTGGCGCGGTAAACGTTAAAGTTTTTTTTATACCCGTCTAACAACATACTAATTGAATTCAGCTGAACACACTTTCCTTTTATCACAACAAATGGCCAAGCAAGCGCACGAGTCGAGTTCACACTTACATATAATAAATAGAATAAAGTTTATGCGTATTTGGCGTGCTGTCCGAGGGGAGGGCTCCGAGCTCGGAACTTTGGCCCAAACCCTGAGGACCCCCCAAAAAGCAACATCAGAGGACAGCCACCCGATGAAATAGCCCCCCCAAAATGAGCGTCGAAAATTTTGGCGGGCTGGCGTTTCAGGAAGAAACTTAGTCATTTGACCGGGAGGGCCCACACAAACTCCGACGGGAGCAGCTCACGGCGCCGGGTAAAAGGGGCCCTACCGGCCGATGGATGAGGAACAGCGTGATTTGGGGTGCTTGATCGGGAGGACTCATACTGTTTCTTGACAGGAGCAGCTTGCGGCATCAGATCGATGAGTCATACCGACCAATAAAAGTACGAGCAGCGTGTTTGGGGGGCCCGTACTGCCTCCAACGGGAGCAGCTCACAGCGCTGGAAAGATGGGCCCCACTAGCCAATGGACGAGGAGTAACGTGATTTGGGAAGCCCATATATAGCAGGGCTCGACATTAACGCTTGTCCGGGACAAGTGATTGTTTTGGACGGACAAGTGAAAGAGAAATTTACTTGCCCAATCGGACAAGTAGCTTGAAAAAGTCAATACCAAAAATAGTAATGACTACCTTTATTTATGAAATAGCCTTTGTTATAGGGGTGTGCAATATATATCATTTGCGATAATTTCGTAATTGTTGTTTTAACGAGTATATTGCAAGAATCAAACAAAACACACCTACAGAGTGCACGCATTACATAAAGTCGTCTAGGTTAGACTAGCGCACGTGCGAGTGCGTTCTTTCACTGCATGATTCAGTATTACAATGCATGAAGAATGATCAGAAAATTCAAGATATGGGAGCAGAAAATGTATATATTTATATAATTTCATATAGTTTCACGAAGTTCGAGCGCCGTTTTTTTTTTTTTATTTTGCTCCAAAAACCATCATGATTACAAATGTGATTTTATGCAACAGTTCAATAAACAAGAAGTTAACATTAAGAGACTTACGTTTTAGACACCATATTGCCTGTTTCTGCTCTGTTTCACCAACAAGCAACATGACGCGTTTCGTGCCTGAATGAATCAACCGTTTAAATGATTCGGTTCAGTCGCAATGACTCACTTATTAACAGTGACTTGATGCCACCTACTGGTGCTTTTAATTTCACATTTACAGTATCTTTTCATTTTTTAAATAATTTCAAATATCAGTATTCAACGTTTTATGAATCAAAACATTATTTATTCATTTGTAACTGCAGTTTAAAGCATTCCATGTTCCTCAGAGCTGCATTAAACAGTGGGTAAATATATCTATTCCACTTCAGATGCAGCTTCTGTGTTTCCTACATTGCAAAGATGAATTTTTTTGATACTGATTTCATTTGTTTAGTAACAGCCCAAATGTCTTATTATATTAATTGTCTGATTAATGTAAAATAATTATATTTGTAATTAACACTCCCTTTTTATTTTAAAATATAACAGTGTTATCACACTTTATTTAAAAAGAAAAATCTAACTAAATAAACTAAATGTGTTTTGTATAACTACAATAAATAATTATATTTATAACTCAATTAAAAAAAAAAAAATAAATCTCTCCGGGCAAGTAACTTTTATTCTCGGACAAGTAAATGACAAATTTACTTGTCCGAAGGACAACCACATGAGAATGCTTAATGTCAAGTCCTGTATATATATATATATATATATATATATATATATATATATATATATATATATATATATATATATATATATATATATATATATATATATATATATATAAGTCGCTGTCGGGTGGAATCCTCGCATCTCCAAAACCATTATTTTTCAGGAAATTAAAAAAACGTCATTTTTTTAGTTATTAAACATTGTATCGTTAAAGTTGGTATTATACCTTATATTGCTATCATATACTGTTGTGTACCAACATTAACACAACATTTCCCCAAAATCGTGTTTAATCGGAGATACAAGATTTATGACTTGGGAGCAGAGAGATACGAGATTACGCTGTCATTGATAAGAATGGTACGGACACAGACAGGGGCGCCGCGAGCAATTTTGGGCCCTATGAAAGAATATGAGGTTGGGCCCCCTACCACACCAAACATTCACAATATTGCCCAAAGTATTGTGTCACCCCCTTCTAATGAACAGGTTTGACTACTTTAGTAATTTCCATGAGTGCAAATCCTAATGTTTAAGCATATAATGATATTCTAGGGAATTGTGTGCTTCTAATTTTATACCAATAGTTTGGACAGGACCCTTTTCTATTCTAACACAACAATGTCTCTGTGTATAAGGCAAGATTAAAAAAAAAAAAGAAAAAAAAAAAAAAAGATTGATTCAGTCAGTGTGGAAGAACTTGACTGGTCTGCATAAAGCCAAGTCATAATCCCAGCTGAACATCTCTGGTGTGACTTCAAATATATACCTTGAGCCAAAAACTCATCACCAAACACCAATGACTTGTACATACACTATATGGATAAAAGTATTGGGACACATTGGGACAAAAGGCACTTCCAACTGTGGCAACAAAGATGGAAACATAATTCATGTATTTAAAAACTGTATTTCCATCTTTGTTGCCACAATTTTGGAAGTGTCTAAAATGATTGCACGCATATGTACAAGTCACTGGTTTTTGGCATTGTCATGTTAGAATAGAAAAGGGTCCTGTCCAAACTATTGGTAAATTAAAAAATTAAAAGCACACAATTCCTTAGAATATCGTTATATGCTTAAACATTAAGATTTGTACTCATGGAAATTACTAAAGTAGTAAAACATGTTCATTAAAAGGGGATGTCCCAATACTTTTGGCAATATAGTGTACAAGCCAACCTAGGTATTCAAAATCTTTGTCTGCAATTTAATAATATTGACCTATTACTTTTTTTTATTGTTTTTGACCATTAGATATCAGTAACAGTTCATTCAGTACCTGTTCTATGGACATAGACTTTCTGTACCACACTATTCTGCTGATATGGAATGAGTTTGACTACTTAATCAGTTATATGAGTAGAAATGCTTCCCTGGGGCAAACTAAAAAAATCCTAAAATAATAAATAGGATACCCCATAACACCAGCATTTCCAGCAGTATCCAACATTTCTCAATCATGATCTTACTCAGCTAAATGTGATTATTAGCTTAACAGCTGTATTCCTTGTTTGCTAGCTACCTATGCACATACAGCATACAATGTTAAAAATGTTCTACATTATGAACCTTAACCCAAAAACCTTTAGCTTCATACACTGTAGATAATTGTGACCCTGCCTGTGGAAACCCAGCTAAAGTATCTTTTTTTTTTTTTTTTTTTTTTAAACAGTGGATGAGTAATTCACTCCTTGATTTGCTTAATAAAAGCCTCCTTTGAGATCGTTTTGACAGACATGTTTATTGTGTAAAACCAAAAATCATGGTTCTTGTAGCCATGGTAACCAAATTAACCATGGTTTTGATACTTCAAATAATAGTTTACAAAGAAGTATTAGGATAATTGTGTGTGTGTGTGTGTGTGTGTATATATATATATATATATATATATATATATTTTTTTTTATTTTTTTTTGGTTATAAAAACAGGCCTAAGCCAACAACAGCCTTTAAAATGCATTATATAAAAACAATGAGGCAATAATGATTGGTTAATTAATAATTATGGTTTCATTGAATAACACTGTTAAAATACATAATGTAATACAAAATAAACAATTTATGTACATTACATATCATTACAAATGCCTATAAAGGGCGCCAAATGCCTGGTAGTTGCTGCTGTTACACTTACAGGACGAACAAGTCCTTTAATATTGACCAAACATTTAGGCTAATACAAATATCCACTTAATCTTTAAATTTTGGCCACCTTTTTTGCAATAGAAATGCTACAGCCTCTATAATTTCTTAAACAAAAACATGTGGACATCACAACCCCAAAAAAAATTAACCATGGTTTTATTGTAGTAAAACTGCTTACTTTTGTGTGATTTCTGAATGCTTGAGACTATAAAATCAATCAGACAACTGTAAATCGTAGCCGTAGGTAACTGACTAGAGCTACAGTTGTAATTTGTAAATAATATAATTTTATTACAATTTATTTACTTACTTTTATATTTTATTAAAGTTCTATTTGATCCCTATGTCTGTTTGTTTTTTACTTCCATAATATTTGACAGAGGGGGCACAACAATACAATTCTGCTTAGGGCATCCATTTGGCCAGCAGCGGCCCTGAGTATACTGAGTTGGCTTTTCAATTTTACTTTCTTAATGCATTAGGCCACGTTAAGTTTTTTTTTTTTTTTCCTTTATAACTTTTCTATGGGAGGAAAATGCTTAACACAAAACTTTACACATTGCTTTCATATTCTGGGCTCCTCTGCTTGCAAACTCCTTTCAGAAAGGCAAATAATATCCACATAGCTTTGAGGTGAATGTAATATTTTAGTCATATCAACATAAGTTATTGTTAATTTTCAAAGTGTAATTGGTCATTTAAATGTATGTTATTAAAAAGGAAAAAGTATCGGTATCGGTATCAGTATCGGCAATACTTGCCCTGTATTTACTTGGTATCGGATCGCTACCAAAATTTGCAGTATCGCACACCCCTAGCGTTTGGCGCTTTGAATCATTTGAACGCTTTGAACTTTCCTGCAGATGGCGCCGCAAGCTCGTGCGGCACTCTCAGGATCTTTTCGCAGTTTGTTTAGGTAGCCATTTGCGTGATTTCAATCATCATGGAGTAGAGCAGTATTTTTAAGAAGAGTAATTTATTTGTTTTCAAGCGTATGAACATTTATAAATGACTTACAGTCTGGGGATTGCAGTGGGTTATGATAAATCCTTTCACTCATCAGCACAGACTTGTGTTCTGTGTGGGATCTAGTGATGTGAACCTTGTGGTTGTGGTTTTACCTTCCACTGAAGCTCACATCAGCTGCACATGCGCTTAAATACTCCATGTGTGTCAGAGAAGACAGCTGTCTATACCCTCACCAGTCAGCATTTACATTAAAGTACACACTACAGAGTGTTCAACACATGTTATAGATGATGTTGTAAACGCATGAATAATTTACAAAGCTTTCTGCATCCCCTAATCTAAAGTGTAAACTATTCATCACTGATATATAGAGATATATAGTATACCACTTATTAATATTTGTGAATATATTAACTAATAATTTAAAACTTACTTATAACTGAGTTTACAAAACATTCATAAAATGTTAGCATATCACTTACTAATCATTTATGAATGTATAGTCATGTTTTGTAAATGATTAGTTCATCATTAACTAATAACTTATATGTGACTTATATCTGAATGTTTTTATAAAGTGTTACCGTTGAAGGACCTTATTCAATTTAATGAGAAATTGTAGAAAAGTATCTAACCTACCCGTGTCAAACTGCACCTGTTCTGGAGCCAGCAGCGAGGCCTCCTCTCCTTCCAGACCACCAGAGAAATATTTTCAAACACATGGTACAATTAGTGTGAATATATATATATATATATATATATATATATATATATATATATATATATATAAAAAAAAAAATTTTATATAAACAAATGTCTATTGTTGTGAAATCCATCTGCATAAAACTCAATCATTTTGGCATGTGAAATCATGATTATCTCTCAGAAATTCACTCTACCAGCATGCACCACTGTAGCCTCCACCACTGTATCGTCCACCACTGTTGCTTCCTCTCTCTACACTCTCTCCATCAGAGCTCTCATTCTCTATTAGGGCCCTTGCCTGATCATATGGCACATTGACCATCTGACAGAGTTCCTCTAAGGACACAGAGACATGGTTGCTGCAAAAAATAAAATGAAAATCGGTCAGATGATCATTTCCCTAAGTTATACGGCATGTTTACGTATGATAACGAGGCAAGAAGCCAGCTAGCTTGCTTAAAGTGATGAACATGACGGCAAAGGCAGATACTTGTTGAACATGACGGCATGCCTTGACATTGTAAGCTACAATCCTGTCTTATCTGCAATGTACAGGGTTTAGTCCACATTGCAGTGGATTGTCTTGCGCTAAGTTCCGATCCTCAGACGAGCGCCAGAACTAGCGGGGGTTGAGTTTTTTTTTTTCTTTAAGCCCCACGAAAATCACATTAGCTATCTCACCAAACATGACGACAAAACCAATGCAAAGTGGCTAACTAAGTCAACGGCAGGCAATTTTTGTGCTTTAAATTCATTATCCTCGTCAGAAACAAAACCATGGAAGATTTCAATCAACAAGATAGCTACGTTACCGTCCAATGCTAGACCTAGCAGAAAGAAAAATCTAGCATCCTCAGAAATGCATTACACATTAGCACTACCATTACTTCAAGATCGAGATAAAACTGTTATATAATTCATATAACTGAATCATGAATAACCAGTGTTTTGAGGACATTTACCTCAGAGGACGTGTTGCTCGACGAGGATTCGTTGCGACTTTCAATCTTGAGGAGACAATGTCGCGAGGCTCCCGCGGAGTGAAGAAGAGGTGGAGTTACGAGACTTCTCAGACAGTTGAAGTGTCCAATGGAGTTAAGAGATTTGCTCTCAAGCTATTTTCAACACTTTAGATTGGTTAATAATTTGTAAAAAAAAATAACAGACCCACGTGGGGACTGACTAATAGCATCGATTTGTGAAAAAATATGAAATTGACCAAATTTGGACATAGGAGGTTTATGCCCGACAGCGACAATATATATTTTTATATTATACTATTTATTATTTTAGAATGTATTTATTCATTTTTCATATTTGTATATTATGTTTTAATTAAAAATTTAAATGTATAAATTATATTTCTATTTTTATATTGTTGCAATTTCTAACAATAATAGTATTGTAACAGGGCTGATGAGATGCGAGACAGGCGGGTCCAAGTGCAAGCTTTTATTGTGAAACGTTCAAATACAGGCAGGGTCGAACAAATGGCAAACAGGTATATAGAGGGCTAGACGAGAGAGGTAATCCGAAACGTGAGCAATAATCCAGGAAAGGTGCGAAAAATATCCAAAGGGCAAGGCAGAGAGATAGTCCAGGTACACAGATATAATCCAAGCAGGGGCAAACAGAGTCCGAACGGTGAGACAGGGGTAAATACAGGGAACACAGACTAGAAAACAAGAAACAGATTCCGTATCGCAGCTAACACTAGGGGAGTGAAAAACGCAGGACAATACTGGAACTGAACAGAAACACGGAATAGCACGGTAAGGCAGCTAGCACTTGAGGAGTGCTATACGCAGATCAATACTCGGCAGTCCATGGCTTAAGTAGTGTGTGTGTGATTGTGTAATGAGTCTCAGGTGTGAGCGTGTGATTAGGGAGATGGCTGCTTGTACTTAGTGCAAAGAATGATGGGAATTGTAGTCCGTGGGTGACGTGCAACAGTAGTGTAGTGCAAGAGTCAGTGTAATGGAATAGTGACCTCCGGTGACCAGCGGACAGAATTCCATGAACCAGATTCATGACATAGCGGCTTCCAGACGCTCCAACCATTACACAATCCAGGAGGGCGGTGGAGCGGAGGCGGAACAGGGGGAGGGACGGAGGGCCAGGTCTATGTACAGGTGTAAGACCTTGGACTGAGGCAGGGCCGGCAAAACAGGGGACCATGATGGAGCCGGCAGAAAGGGTGGAGTTGAGGACCACCACAGCAGAGCAGCCAGGTCCGAGGATCCCCACGGTGGAGCAGAAGACCACCAGAGCAGGACAGAAGACCACCACGGTAGAGCAGACGAGACAGGAGCCCACCAGGGCGGAGCAGAAGACCAACACAGGGGAGCAGACTGATCAGGAAACCCTGGCAGAGACTGAGACCTAGGGAGAGCAGAGACAGACAACACAGGCAGTGCATTCACGGTCTCAGGGACCGTGGCAGGGAACACAAAAAAAACTCATCAATGGGCTCGCTGACTGAAACTGGACAGAATGACAGTTCATAAATAGTCTCTATGGCAGTGACAGAGTTAACATGAAAGACATGGGAAGTATTGATAGTCTCTGGGCTCATGACAGGCGGGTTTAAGTGTTCAAAGGCGGGTTTCTGGGTTGCGACAAGACTACTAGAGCCTACAGGGAGCTCAGGTAAGGTTTCTGGAGTTGTGGCTGGACTAGAGTGGCAGATAACAGGTTCATTACTTAACATGGGACAGACAGGTAGTTCTAAATCAGACGTGGCGTTAACAGACACCAGATCAGCAGACAGTTCAGAGTTAGATTCAACAGCTGCATTCTTACTGACAGACTGTTCAATATTGGGTGCATTGACTGAAACTGGACCGGTAGACATTTCAGTGAGTAAAACTACACTGGCAGACAATTCACAGTCAGACTTACATGACAAACAGATAGTTCAGCGTCAAAAGCACTGATTATGGCTAAACGGCCTGACACTTCACACTCGGGTTCATTAGCGGAAAATGGACAATTAGGTAGTTCACTTGTGAACTCTCTGGCAATGACAGGGTTAACAGCACATACAGGAAGTTCATTTACAGCCCGAGTAGCCACGACAGGCAGGGTTGAGAGTTCCAGAATGGGCCTTGTAGCCATAACAGAACATTCAGGAAGTTCACAGACAGCATACATAGATGTGACAGGACTGGCAGTGAGTTCAGGGACAGCCCTTCTGGCTGCGAGAGGACAGTATGTGATAGGACAGGACGGGAGTTCAGGGATAGCCCTTCTGGCTGTGACAGGACAGACAAAGATTTGGTGAGTGGATATCACTGACACCTCCGAAAGTTCTGTAGCGGTTGCCGCCACCTCCGGAGGTTCTACATAAGTAACAGTCTCCTTGACCGTGACACGACAGGTTGAGAGTACATTGCTGGGTGCCACCACCATAAAAGGAGCTGAAGCGAGCACCGCCGCTTCGGAAGGTTCTGCAGCATGTGCCGCCACCTCTGGAGAAGCTGCAGCGGGTGCCATCGCCTGGGGCAGTTCTGAAGTGCTGTACGCAGCCCAAATGCAACATAAAGCGATCCCCATCAGGGGAAGCACTTCGGACAGGGGATCTAGTTCAGGGACAGAAGGGTTGGAGTGAGTGGATTTGGGGATACCAGCTGCGCGTGCAGACACCAGCGGTACATCCCTCACACTAGACATCAGACTGGGATACCGGAAGACTGACCTTGATGATCTGGGTGCAACAGACAGGGCATGACAGGACTCTAGATGAACAGCTGTGACGTGACGAGACTCTGGCAGATCAGCTGAGACGTGAAGAGACTCTGGCAGATCAGCTGAGACGTGAAGAGACTCTGGAAGATCAGCTGTGACGTGAAGAGACTCTGGAAGATCAGTGATGACGTGAAGAGACTCTGGGTGATCAGCGATGACGTGACGAGACTCTGGGTGATCAGCGATGACGTGACGAGACTCTGGGTGATCAGCTGAAACGTGACAAGACTCTGGCAGATCAGCTGAGACGTGACAAGACTCTGGCAGATCAGCTGAGACGTGACTGGACGTGTCAAGATCCATAGTGACTTGACTTGACTCAACTCACGACGATCCACTGTGACTTGACTTGGCTCAAGAGTGGCAGCTGTGACATGACGGAGCGTCGTCATGGCTGCCATTTTGTGAGCGCGCTCCGGTGCGGCTGCCATTTCACGAGCGGGTTGACTAAATCTCACGGCCGCCATTACCGGCCTGGATGCAATATCGCGTTAACTCCTCCGCGACACCCACAGTGAATAGAGAGCCAACAGTCAACAAAGCAAAGTCCAAAAAACAACTTAGTGATGAACGCCGACCCTCGCGTCTAAGCTTAGACTTGAGAGGTGGGTTTATGCCATCGCAGAAAATCTCTATCAAAATAATGTCCGGTAATTCTGAATAGTGAGCAATGGCTAAAAATTCTCGAATATGGTTCTCCAGTGATCGTGGACCTTGTTTAAGGGCAAACAACATTTTTGTTGTGTCCATACCTGGCCAATGTCCGTTTGAAAAGCTGCTGGATCCTTGTGTGGCCGAGTATTCTGTAACAGGGCTGATGAGACGTGAGACGTGCGGATCCAAGTGCAAGCTTTTATTGTGAAACATGGCCAAATACAGGCAGAGTCGAACAAATGGCAAACAGGTATATAGAGGGCTAGACGAGAGAGGTAATCCGAAACGTGAGCAATAATCCAGGCAAGGCGTGAGCAATATCCAAAGGGCAAGGCAGAGAGATAGTCCAGGTACACAGATATAATCCAAGCAGGGGCAAACAGAGTCCGAACGGTGAAACAGGGGTAAATACAGGGAACATAGACTAGAAAACAAGAAACAGATTCCGTATCGCAGCTAACACTAGGGGAGTGAAAAACGCAGGAAAATACTGGAACTGAACAGAAACACAGAATGGCACGGTAAGGCAGCTAGCGCTTGAGGAGTGCTATACGCAGATCAATACTCGGCAGTGTGACTGAGAAAGTCCATGGCTTAAGTAGTGTGTGTGATTGTGTAATGAGTCTCAGGTGTGAGCGTGTGATTAGGGAGATGGCTGCTTGTACTTAGTGCAAAGAATGATGGGAATTGTAGTCCGTGGGTGATGTGCAACAGTAGTGTAGTGCAAGAGTCAGTGTAATGGAATAGCGACCTCCGGTGGCCAGCGGACAGAAGTCCATGAACCAGATTCATGACAAGTATTATGTAGTTAGGTATTTTGTTATATTTTTAGTTATTTTGTTATATTTTTAGTTTTATTGTATTTGTAGTCAAGGTCTTCACTGGGATATGTCTCTGGGGCTCATCTAGGTGTCCTGGTCTCCGCTGACGATCAGGGCTGATCATCTCTCGGTGCTGATCCACCATCTGATTGGATACGGATTGAGAAACAGAAATAAGAAAGAAACAGACAAATATTAGCATAGATGCCATTCTTCTTATGATGTAACGAGTACATTGTGTGTAATGGGGAGTGTTCCCGGTTCTGGTTGATCTAATTAATGCAGTCTAACAATCTAACGGATTTGAATAATAGAAGCGTATTACTGTGTTGTGTAAGCCAGGTTAAAGAGATGTGTCTTTAATCTAGATTTAAACTGACAGAGTGTGTCTGCCTCCTGAACAGTGTTAGGTAGATTGTTCCAGAGTGTGGGTGCTAAATAGGAAAAGGATCTGCCGCCCACAGTCGATTTTGATATTCTAGGTATTATCAACCGGGCAGAATTTTGAGAACGCAGCAGTCGTGGAGGACTATAATGCAATAAGAGCTCGCTCAAGTACTGAGGAGCTAAGCCATTCAGGGGTTTATAAGTAATTAACAAGATTTTAAAATCGATCCGATGTTTGATAGGGAGCCAGTGCAGTGTTGACAGAATCGGGCTAATATGGTCATACTTCCTGGTTCTAGCAAGGACTCTAGCTGCTGCATTTTGGACCAACTGTAGTTTGTTGATCAAGCATGTGTAGCACGTGTCAATTAACAGGCACTTGTTGCTAATCTTAACCATAGGCCAGTAGGTTCGACTATGGAGATGCAATTGAAACAACAACAACAATTAGGTTAAATTAAATCTTTGTATTGAATAACTTTTGTACTGGTCACTGTGTTTTTTTTAAAAAGGAAAATAAAAATTAAATGATTATCAACAATTGTCACAATTTTCTTTGTTCAAAATAAGATCACAACTGCATGAATTTTCAACTCCAATGAAATTCATTGAACAAATTCACCTGACTCTCTGGTCGTCTATTTGTTCAGTAGGGTGCACCCTCTAAGCTATGCAATTTCCTAGAATACAACACATTTGAGGTCACCATAAACATTTACAACGTTCACAATTAATAATTTTGACAGTTCACTCAAAGTCAAAAATAACTCCTTGGTGTTGAACACAAGGCCACATAAACAGTTCAGAAGAAAACAGTTCAAAACTCAGTTCAAACGATTTGTTTGGAAAATTCAGTTCACAAAAGAAAAGAAAAGTTCAATTCAGTACATCCGTTAGAAATGTTCCGCTGGAAAAGAAAAGATTCAGTTGCAGAAAAGATTCGGTTCAAAAAGATTTGATCCAAAGATTCAATTCAAAAAGATTCAGTTCAAGGAATCCAAAAATTATTAGAATCGTGGAGAACGATTCGATTCATCAGTTCCAATTTGACAAAAAAAACAACTCCTTCCGAGCAAAAATAATACTCCTGAACAGTCACTAGAACGGCTCAGTTCAGTTTATGAGACGTAGCAGGCATAGGCGTAAATCCCGGGGGGGACGGGGGGGGACAGGACCCCCCCATCTGAGGGTTGTCCCCCCTAAAAATATCATTACAAGCAACTCTGTGTCTTGAAAATAATATAATGAACATATACTTAAAATAATTGTGCAAGTAGTAAAACAAAATAAACGCAAAAAAGCGTTTTAAGTTCAGAAATGTTTTGATTCCCCCCTCCCTTGCCTCACAGTGGTTTGGTCCACTGCCACGATACACTCAGGACACGAGACCAGTGGGAGCAGTGTTGCCAAGTCCGTGGTTTTACCGCGGAATTGGGGCTACTTTAACGCTCTTTCCGCGGGATGTTTTTCATGTCCGCAGGTTGGAGCGACCCCAATAACGTGATATTTAGCCCCTGGAAAGCGACATTTATCAGGGGAACCCCACCAAAAAACGTGTATTTTACCCCACCGGAAAGCGATTTTTACCGGAAATCCCCCCTGATCAGCGATTGGGCTAGTTTTGAGAAGCAATTGGGCGGGTTTTGCTGTGAAAACCTGGCAACCCTGGGTGGGAGAGAATAGATAATATAATCATTATAATATGACCGCGTGGTGAACCATATGAACCGAACTCATATTTAAACACGGTCTCCATGCTGTTTACACATCCTGTGTATCTATCCTTACAAGTACAATTTTGGCAGTATTATTTGTGTCCCCTTCAAAAATTGCTCTTGAGAAATTTTATGTTTCTTGTCCCCCCCTACTGTTAGATTAAATTTACGCCCCTGGTAGCAGGTAATCAGAACTTTCCTACCCAATTCCTCGAGTGTTGGTTGGAGCTTAACTCTTACGACAATCAATGTTCATCTCCTTGGGAAGGCTCGCCATCTTACATCGTCACACTGAATTAAATTCAGTTCCAACATAGGACATAAAAACCTGACCTGCATGCACAACAGGCAGCTTTTAGTTCACAAACAAATTAAATTCACTATTTTCAGTTACACATCAATACATACTAACACATTTCCCTTTTTAACATTTAACAGTTATATTTTCGTTGTACTTTGAAGGTTTAGATAACGTCACGCTATTTAAACAACAAAAAAACGTTCATTCGTTATCATCAGCAAGAAAATATAAAATTAGAAACTCCTATATACCATCGTTTTTAACCATTACATCCCTTTTGTCTTGTAAAACATCAGAACTCATCAGTATTTCACTCCAACAAAGAAATACGTTTTTCACTCTATCTACTGAATACAAATTCATACACATTTAATCACATTTGTAGCAGTTTACACATTGCAAAATGTGTACTCACCAAATAAAAAGAAAATAAACAAACATTGTTTTTATCTTCTCTGACGTATATTTTAACGGTCTTAGAACAACACTGCTACTCGTTTCGCATCAGCCTCGAAGAGAACAGAAAATGGCTACTTCCATCCAGCGACTAGCGTGGTGGGGCGGGACTTCAATTTAGACTTCACGTAATTGGACAATCATTAAATGTCAATCATCATGCTGAAATGCTTTTCACTTAATTATACCACTTTTTCTTATATTATTTTACTGAATTCTGGTTAGTTTACTGTTTTAATAGACTCTTTAATTATTTCCTTTTTATAATTCATTTTCTAAATTATACAGGGTTACACATGCAGAACAACCACCCAATAAAGCATTACAATAGTCTAACCTTGAGGTCATAAACGCATGAATTAGCATTTCTGCATTCCCAGCTAACAGGGAACGTTCTCGTAACTTTGGCTAACGTACTCTAAAGGTTCTCTCAAAGTTATCAAAAAATGTTCTTGCAGTAACGTTATTAGAACGTTTCCTTAACGTTATCTGCAATTTATAAACGTTCTAAAAACGTTAGCATAAAAACGTTATAATTGCATTGTTAGTGGAACGTTCTAAAAACGTTAGAATAAAAACGTTATCATTACGTTGTTAGTGGAACGTTCCAAAAACGTTAGCATAAAAACGTTATCTTTCCCTTGTTAATGGAACGTTCTAAAAACGTTAGCATTAAAACGTTATCATTGCGTTGTCAATGGAACGTTCTAAAAACGTTATAATAAAAACGTTATCATTACGTTGTTAGTGGAACGTTCCAAAAACGTTAGCATAAAAACCGTTATCTTTCCCTTGTTAATAGAACGTTCTAAAAACGTTAGCATAAAAACATTATCATTGTGTTGTTAGTGTAACGTTTTAAAAATGTTGGCATTAAAAACATTATTATTGCATTGTCAATGGAACGTTCAAAAAACGTTAGAATAAAAACGTTATCATTGTGTTGTTAGTGGAACGTTCTAATATAGTACAATGAAAATCAGAATAATGAAACTAGTATAATGAAAAATAATAACTCAAATAATACCTCATTATCAGTTAACATTTTTGGTATTTCAGTGTAAATTGAACAATGAATATTCTTAGAGTTAACATAATTTTTCTGTTCTTGAGGTTGCAAACAATTTTTCTAATAATATTAAGTTCACTACTTAAAGTTGGCTTGTTGTATGTATTGTTAGTGAAATGTTTTTTAAATGTTACAGCTGTGACATTTCACATTTAAAATAAAAAAAAATTATATCAATGAGTCCATCAATCAGATAATTAAAATCTAACTTGCAGTGTCACTATCAAAATATAAAGTGTTACACTTTATTTTCTCTGACACCATACATGTCAGATTTGTTTTTTCTTCTTCTCAGTCGCTTTGGCTCATTTATCAGATCAGAAATGAAATTCTCAACTACTTGTTCAAACTCCACATCATCTAGTATCTTGTGCACATCATAAAAGCAGTTTCTCATTCTTTTGAACAAGTTTCAAATGCTTGGTACATTCATGCACTTGTATATGTACAATTGTATATGTTATCAAATTGCTAGTGTTATGTTGCTCAAATATGGTTCTCTGTCAAATTGACTTAACCCTCACAACATCTATCATTATTTCATCACATTAGCCATTCATTGCAAAATGGTGAGCTACTGTAGTTACAGCTAACAGGGAATGTTGTCTTAACTTTGGCTAACGTTGTCTAAAGGTTCTCTCAAAGTTATCAAAAACGTCTTGCAGTAACGTTAGCAGAACGTTTTGTTAACGTTATCTGCCCTTGATAAACTTTATAAAATCGTTAGCATAAAAACGTTATCATTGCCTTGTTAGTGGAACGTTTTAAAAACGTTATTAAAAATATGTCTTGACAAAATGAGTCGTAATTTGCATAGCAACTTAATTTGTGTATCTAATGAAACAAAGAATGACACAATCCAATGGCCTTTTCCCCCTGGCCTGAGAGAGAAAAAACGTTTTGTTTTTAAAATTAAAATCTTACAATGTGCTTAAAAGTCAGAAGACACTTTATTTATTCTCAAACTGTTTTTCTGATATTTGCAATAACAGCGAAGGAGAAAATGCACTTGCGAAGTATACATTATATGATCTTAATTCCACACGAGCTCATCTACGTGAAGCTTGAAAAGGTGGGCGTGGCTTTGGAACGTCCGTACGCGTCAATCAAACACTTCAGCGGCAAGAACACAGCTGCCAAACATTTACAGTGAGACGGCGCCTGTCAGGTAAGTTCTGTGACTTTTGTTGGATATATTATGAATAAAAAACGTTTATCATCACACTGATGATTAGCTTAGATTTGCAGCAAGTGCTGCTGTTTTGATGAAATTATAGCTAGGTGATCGATTTGCCTGAACAAGCAAAACTGCTGCTGCAGAGCGGTTAACAGTTAGTAAACAACTGTTTAAAACAGGAATAAAGGCAAAATTTTTGTAGAAGTCGTTAGACTCGCTGTTTCTCAGTGTCTAGTTCGCTCTTTCTATATAGCATAACTGATTTTCATTACACCGTGTTCTTGCCGAGTTATTAGCGAGATTAGTTTATGAATGTCCCGCGCATTTTCCTGCTGTTTTCCGTTTCGTGTAAAAGTTTAAAGTCAGTTCGTCACAGTGAAATCCATGCACTTAGATATCAGCTTTTTGGATCGACTGCATAGCGCCTGACTTTTTAAACGGCTCTCACGAGTGGATTAAGGAAAAAATGTGAAAATGGAAGGTTAAGCTAGTCCTTTACCACTTTTTCTTAAATAAAACTGACCCTACATATTTGGCGCTATAGCCGATGTTTAGACTAACGTGTTTTTTTTTTTCTCTCTCTCTCTCTCTCTCGATGTGTATATTATAAAAGTTGTGAAATATTTGCCTACTACGGTATTAACGTTAACTCTGCTGCTGCGGTCTGTCATCGCTCGTCAATGTTATAATATTTGAAATGACCAATCAGATCAAAGAAGGCGGGCTTCATGTTCACAGAAGCACCAATCAGATCAAAGAAGGCGGGCTTCATGTTCACAGAAGCCGAAGATGCTGAGCGCGAATTTCAGTTAATGGTCATAAAGTGCGGGATAAGATGTTAACTAAATATTTAATATTTGAGAGCTGTTTTACAATACAAATGTTAAACATCAGGTTTGCAAACTAATAAATTCTAATTTCGCCATTTTTAAATTTAATATAGGCCTATTTTCGTGATGTATAATGTAATAATTCGTTCTGTCAATGTGAGGATGCTATATATATATATATATATATATATATATATATATATATTATTATATATATATGGCATAAGATTAATAATGTAAGTGCACGTATTGTGAATTAATTTAATACACTAACCCCCGGTTTCACAGACAAGTCTTAAGCTAGTCCCAGACTAAAATGCATGTTTGAGCTGTCTCAACTGAAAATATCTTGCTCTGACAAATCTTAAAATATCTCACTGTCATTGTTCTGTGTCAAGATGCACACCTGTAATGTTTTCTTCTAAGGCATTTTTGTAAAAGTTGCTTAAATATCTTAATTTAACTAAGGCCTAGTCCTGGTTTAAGCTAAGCCCTGTTTGTGAAACCGGGCCTTAGTTACCAAGATTTTCGGGAAATTACGATATGCGAAACATATATCATTTGACCTTATGTTTACTTTCTTCACTGACACAGAATCACTATTATCAAAGCTCAGTTTTAGGAGAGGAACAGACAGGGCAAGATAAGGAGACAGAGAAAAACAAACCGTGACGGAGATGACGAGAGAGCAGGTATTGACAAATAATCTGCCCACGTGGTTTTAGATCAGAGAAATCTTTTTTTTTTTTTTTTACATTTGGGATCTCTAATTATAAAACCCAGTGCCTATAGTATCACCAACTGTGGTAATATAGTAGTTTGTTAAAATGTTTAGAATGCAACCCTAGATCTTTAGTAATTTTGTACAAATGTCATAGTAAACATGATTAATTATTTATAAATTATGAACAACTAAAATAATTTGCTAATTAATTTAATTTCAAATGAATTTTGTCAATTTAAGTGGACTTTGATATCAAGTGTTCAGTAAAAACAGAGCAGTGGTATCTCAATGTATATTTTATCAATAGTTAAAAGCTATTGAAGTTTTCTGCTATGTCAATGCTATGTTTCATCAATAAATTATTTATCACAGTTTCTAATTTGTTTTTTTTCCCCTTATTCTCTTGTCTTTGACAGTGGTATTTCAACAATCACTCATGGAGTCTGATCGGGACTGGTATGATCATTTTTACCCTTTTTATGAGGACAGAAGTGTCTCACGTTTCGGTTTTGATAAATCATTCAGCCCTAGGATAACATATGTTGTCAGCTCAGGAAAAGATGTAGGAAATTGAAGAGAAGAATGGCTTTAATCAGTGTGGTTTAAATTTGTGTGTGTGTTTGTAATTTTTAGATGCCTGTCAACACAGTTTTGGAAAAAGTCTTTGAAGAGCTGGTATCTGAAACTTTCAAATTTGCACCGCATCAAGATCAGTCTTATCACAGGTTGGTGTCTTTCTGTTTTGAATTGGTGTATAGTTAATGAGATGCAAGCCAGTGTAATATTAATGGGAGAGTGATGTTAATACATGTAAACTAATATTATCTTACATTAATATTGTAAGTCGCTTTGGATAAAAGCATCTGCAAAATGACTAAATGTAAATGTAAATGTAAATATCTTACATAGTATAAAATAAAAATATTTCAACTGTTTTACATGTTGTTGATTGTAAATGATTGTACCAAAATTTCAGTAGTCCAACACCAGTGAAATTTCATGGTGCTTGACACCAATGTTGATGCCATAGCAAAACTTTTGGAACTATTTAACTGTTTGGAGAGAAAAAAAAAAAGAAAGAAATTAGTTAATTATGATAACATTAAAACATGAAAACGGCATGTAGACTTCAAATATTGTTTATCAGTGGGTACCAAATTATACTACTGGTACTGGAGAAAAGCTGGTATTGTTACATTTTTAAAATGTCAGTATCAGCTTGATAACAAAGTACCGGGACTTTTGACAATAAGCTAAGACAAAGATTTCATTACAAAATATGACTAATTGCTTTTCTGCCCAGTGCAACTAAATATTTTGATCCAAGCACAAAGTGAACAGGCGGTGCCGTCCACTGATCTATATATATGACTGGATCGCTCATTGCGTTCTAAACTGCCAACAGTGAAGCCACCGGAAGTGTTCGATCCGCCATCTTACTATTCCCTACTGGCAGAGAGCACCATTGAATCACAGCTAAAACACTGACTTAATATTACCCGATTTGAAGCGAATCAGTCACACGGGATTAGTTTTTATGTTAGGTGTATGTAAATTCATTTTTACTTCAGATGTTATCGCCAATGTTTATGATCTTTTTGGGCAGGATAAGTGATATATTTAAATCGTTTAGGTGGGTGTGTCTGCTGCGCCCTGCCCTGCCGACACAGGTACGTTAACTGATCCAACACAAAATATAGCCAAATTATTTATGTACGTAATTAAGGAATTATTAAACATGAACGTATTAGTATCAGAAATTGATTTGAATATTAAATGAATACAATAGCCTCTGTTATTTTATTTCTCCATATTGTGGACTACTGAAATGAAAGCTTAACATACCATCTTGGAAATAAAGCTTCATGTCTTTAAATCCGTACTGTGTGTAGTCAGTTATTTTTCTAAATAAATTAATTATGATGTGTATATTTTTAATGTCCTGATTGAGCAGCATCTATTTCAGATACTCCCAAGATCGCGCAAATATGTTTAACTTTACTAGCATTACACTTTTCCATGTAAAATGTTATATGTTAAATTAATCATTTATTTTACCACCGTTTAAATCATTACCTCCGTCAAAACGAATGCTGTTAACGAAATCATTGTTGAAATATTTGCAGTAAGCCTACTGTACGAATAAAAACACTATAAAAAAATTACATAAACAATGAATAACTACAAGGCTAATGAAGGTATGTGTGTAACTTAAGTATACAAAGCATAAATCTTCAGATTTCAGAATGAGCACTTTGTCATTTGTTATATGTTGAGGTTGTGTCCGTCTGATGTTTATCATGTTCATCTGATGTTTGGCTACTGTAATGAACGTAACTTTTTAATAAGCAGGGGAAATTCCCGACATTAAACAAATAACAGTTTACATGCTTAGGGTGTTTGCATTGTAAGAATGTACAGGGATACTTCAGATTTAAAAACGCTGACTTGTTAGGTGAATTTTTTGTCATTAAATTCGTACGATTTCCTATTAATTCAATGGAATGTATTGGAATAGTGGGGAATACCAATATGGTGGCGCGGCGGCTTCACTTTAATGACGTCATGAGCAATCCAGTTCTCTAGTATAGATCAGTGGTGCAGTCCCTTCAGTTATGAGGGATTCCATGTCAGTGATTCAGTGACTTGTTCACAACATGTCAATTGTCCCACCAGAAATGGTCTGCAGAAATGGGCACTTTACAGATGTTTAACAAAAACAATTTTATGAATCGAAATCACTACCACTATTTGGAAAGCTATTTTGCAAAGACATAGAGCGATGCAGTACATATAGTGAAGCATCCCAGTGCTTTTATTCTAAATCTTACCAAGCATTAATACAACGCTGTCTTCTTTTCTCCCTGCAGTATCTCCCAAGATCGTTTTGAGATTCTATCCTGTCTGATGGCCTAGTATCTGAAGACGTCATAAACTCCATCATTTAAAATAATTGTCTTTTATATAAGTGTATATTTTAATATATATAATTTATATTCTTTTATACAGTTTTTTTTTTACATGTTTCTAGGTCATTCAACAACTCATTCTCATATTTAATTCTGAAGATCTGAAAATTTGGTTTGAAGTTCTAAAATTCTTAATTGGTTCTTGAGTTTTGTTGCTGCAACTTGAATCTTGAAGATGCTTTTATTTTTTTTCTTCATATTGTTTAAAGGCACAATATTGGATTGTTTGATATTAGAACATGACGGAATGTATTAACTTTTAACTCTAATGTGCATCGTATATAACATTTAATATTTCATACATTAGAGCAGTTTAAATGTATTGAATTTATTCTTGGTACATATGTCATTGATTTCATTTGAAATCCATACTTGTGACTACATTTCAAATTGCTTTTATTCATTTCTGTGTTTCTGTCTAGACTCAAATTAAGACATGTCTATTTTAAAAGAATTGGAAAAGTAATATCTTTATAATTAGACTTTACTTTAATAACAGTATAGTGTTCTCTTACTTTCATGTACTTTATTGACCACTTATATTTCATTGTTATTAGCTTTCCATTGTACTATTTCTAGACTATTTTGTAAGTCTTGAAAGTTTGATAACACTGTTAGTGAACATTTAGCAAACATCTGTAACAGTAAATAAATATTACATAATCTTACATAATGTCAACTTAAAAAAAAAAACATTAAGAGAACATTAAAATAATGAAAGAATGGAACATTCTAAAATGTTTTGTGAAACGTTCCTAGAACGTTAATATAATGGGAAATAGAATGTTCTAATAACATATTGAATAACGTTCCTAGAACGTTAATATGAGATACTTACGTTATAAGAACGTTTATGTAACGTTCCCATTAAGTTATAAAAACGTTATTTCTGAAAGTTCTTAGAACGTTAAAAACGTCCAGTTTTTTAGACGTTGTATTAACGTTCTTATTTGGTTATAAGAACGTTATGCAAAACGTTATTAGAATGTTCCAAATTCTCATTATAATAACGTTCTAAGAACATTAATATGAGAGACTGGAACGTTTTAAAGTTCTTAGAACGTTCCAAATTCTCATTATAATAACGTTCTAAGAACGTTAATATGAGAGACAGAAACGTTCTAATAACGTTTTTAATAACGTTAGAACGTTATTATAATGAGAATTTGGAATGTTCTAATAACGTTTTACATAACGTTCTTATAACCAAATAAGAACGTTAATACAACGTCTAAAAAACTGGACGTTTTTAACGTTCTAAGAACGTTCAGATATAACGTTTTTATAACTTAATGGGAACGTTACGGAAACGTTCTTATAACGTAAAATTGTTAGCTGGGTTAGACGTTGAGAGCATAGGTCGCAATTTAGATATGTTTTTGAGATGGAAAACACAGTTTTACAGATGCTAGAAACATGGCTTTCAAATGAAAGATTGCTATCAAACAGCACACCTAGGTTCCTAACTGATGAAGAAGAATTGAAAGAGCAGCCGTCAAGTGTTAGATAGTGTTCTAGGTTATTACATGTGGGGTTTTTAGGTCCGATAATTAACACCTCTGTTTTTTTTTTCAGAATTTAGCAGTAAGAAATTACTCGTCATCCAGTTTTTTTATATTGACTATCCATTCCGTTAGTTTCTCAATTTGGTGTGTTTCACCGGGCCACGAAGAAATATAGAGCTGAGTATCATCAGCATAACAGTGGAAGCTAACACCATGTCTCCTGATAATATCTCCCAAGGGTAACATGTAAAGCGTGAAAAGTAACGGCCCTAGTACTGAGCCTTGAGGTACTCCATACCGCACTTGTGATCGATATGATACCTCTTCATTCATTGCTACGAACTGATGGCAGTCAGATAAGTACGATTTGAACCATGCTAGGGCACTTCCACTAATGGCAACAAAGTTTTCTAGTCTATTCAAAAGAATGTTGTGGTCGATAGTGTCGAACGCAGCGCTAAGATCCAGTAGAACTAATAAAGAGATACAACCACGATCAGATGATAGAAGCAGGTCATTTGTAACTCTAATGAGAGCAGTCTCAGTACTATGATACGATCTAAATCCTGACTGGAATTCCTCACAGATACCATTTTTCTCTAAGAAGGAATATAATTGTGAGGATACTACCTTTTCTAGTATCTTTCTAGAAAAGGGAGATTTGAGATCGGTCTGTAATTAACTAGATATTTGGGGTCAAGTTGTGGTTTTTTAATGAGAGGCTTAATAACAGCCAATTTGAAGGTTTTGGGGACATATCCTAATGACAATGATGAATTAATAATAGCCAAAAGAGGATCTATGACTTCTGGAAGCAGCTCTTTTAGTAGTGTAGATGGAATAGGGTCTTACATACATGTTGTTGGTTTAGATGATTTAACAAGTTTATGCAATTCTTCCTCTCCTATAATAAAGAATGAGTGGAATTGTTCCTCAGGGGATCTATAGTGCACTATCTGATGCGATACTGTAGCTGACGGCTGCATGGTTACAAATTTATCTCTGATAGTATCAATCTTGGAAGTAAAGTAGTTCATAAAGTCATTACTGCTGTGCTCTTGGCAAATGCCAACAACTGTTGATGCTTTATTTTTCGTTAATTTAGTCACTCTATTGAATAAATATGGGGGGTTATGTTTGTTTTCTTCTAGAAGAGACGAAAAGTAATCAGATGTAGCAGTTTTTAATGCTTTTCTGTAGGATAGGATACTTTCCCGCCAAGCTATGCGAAATACCTCTAGTATTGTTTTCCTCCAGCTGTGCTCCATTTTCTGGGCTGCTCTCTTTAGGGCACGAGTGTGCTCATTATACCATGGTGTTGGACTCTTATCCTTAATCTTCCTTAAGCGTAAAGGAGCAACCGTATCTAAAGTGCTAGAGAAGAGAGAGTCCATAGTTTCTGTTACATCATCAAGTTGTTCTGAGCTATTGGATATGCTGAGGAACTGAGATAAGTCAGGAAGATTATTTATAAAGCAGTCTTTTGTGGTAGAAGTGATGGTTCTACCATATTTGTAACAAGGAGTTGGCTTTACAGCTTTAGCTATATGGAATATACAGGAGACTAGATAATGATCTGAGATATCATCGCTCTGCTGCAAAATTTCAATGCCACTGACATCAATTCCATGTGACAGTATTAAATCTAGAGTATGATTTCGACAATGAGTAGGTCCTGACACGTGTTGTTTAACACCAATAGAGTGTAGAATGTCTATAAATACTGATCCCAACAAATCTTTTTCATTATCAACATGGATATTAAAATCACCAACAATTAAGACTTTATCTGCAGCCAGCACTAACTCCGATAAAAAATCAGCAAATTCTTTAATAAAGTCTGTGTGGTGGCCTGTATACAGTAGTCAGTACGAACATCACAGGGGATTTATCATTAACTTTTGTTTCTTTGGATAATGTTATGTGAAGCACCATTACTTCGAACAAATTATACTCGAAACCCAACCTCTGAGAAATACTGAAAATATTGCTATAAATTGTAGCAACACCTCCCCCTGTACCTTTTGGTTAGGGAGGAGCACGATGAGATAATCAGTCTGGCCCAGGTGGAGCTCATCAGCTAATCACCTTAACAAGCACAACACGTGTATATACAGTAGAAGATGATAAGAAACGTAGGTCGCGGTGCGTGGCTGGCCAAAGTAGACTTCACTTCTGCGTTCAAGGTGATGCCTATCCACCCAAACTTTTGGCATCTATTTGGAATTCGCTGGTAAGGGAAACTTTATTTTTCAGTACGCTGTAATGATTTTAAGCTCTTATTTCAGCTTTGGAGAATCGATTATATTCAATATTGATTTGATTAAATTGATCTTAATTCAAATCTTATAATTTATATCTTATTCACGGTTCGTCCAGTGAACACTGAAATCAGTATCTCTTAACAATTTTGTTTATCTTGCTTCGTGGCCAACGATAAAAAACCAACAAAATAGTAATTTATCAATTTTGAGCAAGATAGCAAAGGGTCAACAGCTCAAGGCAGTAACTGATCAAATACAAAACACAGACACTGCTCTGTACAATGACACAAGTTTATTGAATTACTTCTAAGATTACGTAAGACTAAGACTAAACTAAAACACACACACACACAAACAGTTGCAAGGATGAGAATTGACAGCATTTGAGGGAATTATGAGAGAGTTATGAGAGAATCTCAACTTCAGTTACTGGCTCTCGGAGAGTCACCAAAAAGCAGAGCTTTAGGTTTATCTTTATCACTTAATAACAACTTTGCACCGAATTCTCAGCAAAAGACGGAAACCTTGTTTGGCTACTTGCGAATTGAGTTGGCTGCTCAGCTGATCGGGGCTCATCTCCTTGGCTCGTGTTAAGCTGAAAGAGGAATCCCGGCTCGGATTGGCTGTCGTTTAGGTGACGTTTCAGGATAGCCCTTGTCGTGATTGGTTAGTTGCCTGGTTAGGTGAGAGCTTTGGAAGTCCCTCTGAGAGTCTGCTTGCATGGCTTTAGGCTTTGAGGATTTCCGCAGAGTCACGAAATTCCAACGGAATGTTTTGAGTCTGGCGTCTCGCTTGCGTGATGTTACAGCGTGTGAGCGCTTTGTAGCACGATCAACGAAGGCGAAGAGCAGTTTCAAACCATGGCAAAAAGCAAGCGAGCGAGCAGTTTATGACATCAGGTTTTAAAGAGGCCGATTTGGTTCATCCCAGAAGCGAGCGTTCCAATCAGATGCTGTTGCAGGGCTTAGCCACGTCCCGTACTGTCCTTCTTTGGACACAAAACTTAATCTGATCTGCGATCTCCCATGTGAGGAACATCTCTGGAGTTTTAATAACTTTTTATAAAAGTATAATCATCATTCGTATGATGCTGAAAATTGACATATAATTCACACCGAATTGTTGCATTTATCAGGACCATTCATACAAAACCAAACTCAACATATTTCACACACGTTAATAGATTTTCCTGCTAGAACAAAAAGGATCACAAATTAAAGATTAAAATGAAACATCACTCATAAAAGCGCATAGAACACAATTATTAGTAAGCATATTGCTCCAACACTTTAAATGATTTTAAATGATTGTCCTTTTGAAATCGTTTATTTGAAACTTTCCTGTTCATTAAAGGACAAGCTGAGCACGCAGGAGAACAGGGAGCATGTCAAGAAACAGTCACATTGCATATCCCGTGTTGCAGGCCGGAGGGCGTCCGTTGATTTAATTGTTGGATGTACTATAGATCCATACATTTGCCTGATCATGAGGTTCCTCGACCACGTGTTGTGTGAATGAACTCCTTAGTTCTTGATACACAAAGAGCTTTGTGTCTTGGATTAGATTAGTTCTTTATCACTCCTCTGATATAGGGTGAGACAGGAAACCACTCAGAATATTGACGTCAGTGGTAGTGATAATTACTTAGCACTCGTAATGGTTCGGAGAGGGGGAAGATGTTAGATTCTTAGAGTGAGTTTGTTTGATGTCTCGTGGGATAGTCTCTATATATGAAATTCCTACATATATCCCCCTTTTGCTCAGTGAGGTTCCCATTGCGAACGTCAGCGGGCACTGGAACAAGAGGCAGAGAGAACAGGCACACACAAGACACATACAAGATCTCCATCACTGACTGAATCCTGGTGCAGGGTAATTTGGAATGAACAGATTAGAAACCTGAGAAGATGTAGGTGTGCATTCTTTAGGATTATTTGTTTTGACATTTATTTGACATTTTGATTGGTTTAATTGTCAGGGGTTCAACGAGGCGGCATAGGCATGATCTTTATCAGGTTGGTTGAGTTCTCAGATTTGGGTTCTTGGTCAGTTTTATCACGTCGGAAAATGCGCTGGACGCCGGACGTGCATTTGTTGAGAGACTCTTGGACGGCGTTCACTCGCTTGTGTAGAAGGAAGGCCAGTGTCAAAGTCACAACATATGCTACAATAGTAGAGATGCAAAGCGCCGTGTCAGCGGCAGACCAAGACCGAATAATTGGTGCGCCAGCGGGCAGAAGGCGAGCTATAGCTTCTAAAGCTGTATCAACAGGAGTCAAATCAATGAGTTGCATTCCTTCCTCCTTGATCCTTTCTTCCAATTCTGGATCGAGGATGTAGTAATGCTGTTTGAAGAAGGGTGAGATTTCAATTTCAGCCTGATACTTTTCGTCGGTCAGGTGATACAATGCTAACTCGTCGAAATGGAGGATCGAGCCTTTAGGGACAGTGATCCATAGAGTTTGGTTGGGCAGGATAATGCGCGTGGCTGTGTCGTGTTGGTCGTATGTGAGGGTAGCTGTACGCACTGGGGTGTTGACTAGCCATCGGTTTTCGATGATTTCAGCTTGTGTTACCTCAACTTGAAAACATAGTGTGGCTTCGGCAGGGCAGCTAGTATCAGGTCTAATGGATTTGAGGCCGCAGATGCCCTCAGTATTATCGTGGACGAAGGGTTTACTCGGGCAGAGGTAATGAATGTCTTTAGTGAGCGTACACATTTTTAGGTTTGGGGCCAGATACAACTGCTCGTTGTTATCGTGATACGCAACGACTTCAGGAGTGTGGATTTTGACATAGGTATTCCCTTGCCAAAATCCTACATTCACAATGTCTTTGAGCCGGTAAATGTTATGGGTGTCGATAATGGGCAAACTGAGGAGAAAAGCCAAGTCGCCTGCTTCTGGGTCTACGTATAAGGGGATTGCACTGCCCAGGGAAAAGGCGAGATGGGTTTGGATGGGACTAGCAGGGCCTGCAATGGCCGAAGTTAGGATGTTTTGGACCAGGGTAAGAGGTATCAAGTAGTGTGAAATCCTACGCATGGCTAAGTTATCAATCGAGGAGCTTACTTCCTGTAGCATGTCGGTCATGAGGGTAGTTAGGAGTTGTGTCTGGGCTAAATTGTTTTGCACAACCAAAAATAGTTTATTAATGGATTTAATAGTTTGGTTTAGAAGGGTGCTATGGGTATTTAGAATTGTGATGTTGCCGTTCAGAGACTTCCCGAAGGTCTGTAGGTCGTGACTCTGGACTAAGAGCTGTTGTCTTATTTCTGGAATTTCAGCCTGAATTTCACCCACATGCCGCCTAACGGTGGCCAGATTAACAGCATTAGCGGTGTTCATGCCAATGTTAAACAGGGTTCCTACAGCTGCAGCAGCCCCCAGCAGGGCACCCAAAAATCATTTGGGATGCCGGTTGTACCCGCTTAATTCAGCTTGGGTTACAGTCATTTTTTGCAATTGGTGCAGCATGTGGTTCACATCTGCCTGGGCGTGGCCGAGGACTTCTCGAGTCCAATGGGTGCTGGCCCAAGTGCTCTGACAACATCGCGGGGATCGAGTCGGACATACACCTTTTGGATGTGGGTCTTGCAGTTCGTTATCAATAACCCCGGTTGTTCACGGAGTACTATCCCTGACGCTGGTCCCGGCGATGCAACTTCTGGCTGGGGCGTAACCCCAATCATACAGAGAAACAAGGTGGCAACTCTGAGCATCTTCCTGGTGATTGAACAGAAAGAAGGCACAATTAGCTGCGAAGATCATGATTTGGCGGGTCGCCTCGATTGGTTGACAATGGTTCTCACAACGAGTTATGACGACTTTATTGAAGGGAGTCAATCTCAATTTTGGGACCTGGAGTTAAGGATTGGTTAAGGGAGTTCCCTAATGAGGGGACTAGAGGGGTAAGGAAATTATAGTGAGAGGGGAAAAGGAAAAACACAAAGAGACACAAGGGCACCGAATGAGGTGAGGCAGCAAACGAGTGTCACGTGTGATGTAACTCCTCTCTACTAGAGGTTGGCCCTAGCAGTGCGGTGAAGGAGAGTGTGTCAGTGTTGTGTTTAAGCAAGGTAGCTATATGTTTTCCTAGAACGACAAAAAATATGTTAGCGTGGTGTAGAGCATGTGATTGTCGGTCTGTGTCAGTGGGTTTGATCTTCCCCCTTTTCCTGTCGGCTGGAGCCATGGTGCCTCTTTATCTGGTTTCGATGGACCCATTGAAGGACTGGCTCTCTGCGCCCTTGTCTGATTTTGATTCGGTAGGCGACAGGTGAGAGCTTTTCTACAATCTCGTGGGGTCCTGTCCAGTGAGGTAGGAATTTCTTTGACAGGCAATGGGAAGCATTCTGCCTTGGTTGGGCGAAGCTGTAGTACCACACTTTGTCTCTGACACTGAGCTCGTGGTGAGAGGCCTTTTGGTCGTAGTAGGCTTTACGACCTTCCGCGCCTCTTTGGAGTTGCTGTTGCGCAAAAGCGAAAGTCGTTCTCAGTTGCTGATGCAACTCTTCCAGGTACTGGTGAGTGGTATAGGCAGTGACGAGATTCATGTCACCAGGTTGGTACAGCAGGTTTAGCGGTAGTGTCATTTGTCGCCCCGTCATCATTTCGAACGGGGGTACTCCGGGTGGCTCGGGCGGCCATCAGTACCAGAGGAAGTTTAATATCCCAATCCTTTTGATTGGCAGACACGTACTTCTTCAACATGCTGACCACTGTTCGATTGGCTCGTTCAACCTGACCTGAGGAAATTGGGTGATGGCTTATGTGAAGCTTGGCCTGTAAGCCCAGGAGTTTCCATACTTCCTGCATGACCTCGGCGGTGAAGTGGGTTCCTCGGTCAGAGTTGACCGTAAAAGGCAGTACAAATATTGAAAAGATGTGGTTCATTAAAAGGCAGGGTGTTGTTTCTGCTGTATCATTGGGAGCTGGGAGGCACTCTATCCACTTTGTGAATTCGCAAACCACGGTGAGGAAGTATTTGTTACCCCGTGTTGACCGTGGCAGGGGTCCTACCCAGTCTATTTGGAGGTCTGACCATGGGAAAGTCATTCCTTTCCTTTGCAGTGGGGCTCGGTGGTTTGGGTTTGCCGGTTGGAACTGGCAACACACCAGGCATCCCTTTACGTATTACGCTGCGTCTTGCTGCATGCCAGGCCAGTATGCTACTTGCTTGAGTGTTTCATAGGTGGTCTTGGCTCTGTGGTGTCCTGTGCATGGCGCATCGTGGGCGTGTGTCAGCATAATCCCCCTTTGGCCTTGAGAGACTACGAGCTTTGGCGCAGTGAGGGGCTCAGGGATGTGAGAACACCATCTCGTAGATGCAGCATGTGCTTGATTGAATGGAGTGTGCAGAGCTCGGAGGAGGTGGCTAGGTCATAGGTGGCAAATGGATGAGTTAAAGAGTCGGAAATGTGCGCTGCCATAGTTCGCAGTGTTGGATCTGAAGCTTGGATGGTGAGGAGATCATCAGCAGCGAACTGAAGTGACAGGGCAATGTGGGAGGAGGCGGGGGTATGCACGCCAGTGGTGTGCTGGCGGCGGGTTATGGCTGCCACTGATGGGTTGGGTGGGGGGGAATGAAATGTCCAGGACTCTCCGTGCAATGCACCTGCTTTGGCAAGGGCATCGGTTTGGTCATTGAAGTCTTTATCTTGCCCTGGTTGGTGTGAATGACCTCGAACCTTTTTCCAATAAACGATCATGTCGTGTTCAGTGACAATGGCATTGCCTGCTTGGAAGAGTTCCTGGTGCTTGACAGGCTTGTTGTTAGCTGTCTTGAATCCATTCTGTTTCCATCCAGCTAAATGTAAGGTGAAGCTTAGATGGGCATAGTTCGAGTCGGTACAGATGAGGAGTTCTTTGATGTTGTGGGATGTGGCCATTTCTGCATATTGCGATGAGTGAGGGCCTAATTTGAACTGCTGCGGTGGGCAAGGGTCGTTGATGAGCCAGACCACACCCACTCTTGTGGTTGTAGGAGCAGCCATCGACATATACTGTGGGCATCCCTTCACATACATTCTCCTCGAAGTACCTGTGATTTGTCAGTTGAGGTTGTGGTGGTTCTTTATGTTCTGCTGGTATGTGCAGCGTGTCCGTTGAACAGTTTGGCAGGCTGCTAACCCATTTCCAATTGAGGATTTGTAGTCTTGGGCATATCTTGCCTCAACGTCCCGTCCTTGGAGTGTCATTAACCAGGTAGCTATGCGTGCGTTGGTCACCACGCCATCCCTGATGTGTTGACTGTTGAGGAAGGTGACTGGCTGGTGACAAGTCTCGATGATGACTTTCTGTGCACCGATGTAGTTAGAGAAACGCTGAATAGCCCACACAGTGCAAAGCAAACTTTTTCGCAGTTTGAATACTTGCATTCTGGGGGAAGCAGCGTTTTGCTGGCATAAGCGACCACTCACTTGTCTTTGTCATGGAACTGGTATAGGCCTGCGCTGAGGCAATGACTGGAGAATCCAGCGTCCAGATAGAATTCTTTTCCTGGGTCTGGGTAGGCCAGGCACGGAGCAGAGCGCAGGCGCTGTTTGAGCTGGCTCATCGCTGTGTCCTGGGCTTCCGTCCAAACGAAGGGTTCATCCTTTTTCAGGAGGGAAGTTAGTGGTCGTGCAATGTCAGCGTAGTTTTTGATGAACTGTCGTGAGTAATTGCACACTCCCAGAAAGCTTCGTAGCTCAGAGATGTTAGTCGGTATCTTTATGCTTTGGATTGCTTGGATGAGGTTGGACTGTGGTTCGATGCCATTTCGTCCGACAAGCAGGCCAACATAGTTCACCTTGGTTTTGCACCACTGTCCTTTGTGAAGGGCGATCTTAGCTCCTGCCGTTGTCAGCTGGTTTAGAACGTGATCGATTCCTTTGAGGTGGTCCTCCACGCTTGAGCTTTTCACTAAAACATCATCTACGTAGACAAGGTTGCCTCTGGCTCTGGCGTCAGGGCATGCTTTGTTCAGGAAGATGTTGAATTCTGCTGGTGAGTTGGCATAGCCAAAGGGGCACCGTGTGAAGGTGTATTGTCGATTGCCAAAGGTGAATGCCAGCTTATGTTGGTCATCGGGGTTGACAGGGATTGTCCAGAACCCTGAGGCGACGTCCAGTGTGGAAAGGATAGTCAAGCTTTTGATTTTTGGAATTTCTTGGTCCAACTGGGTCATAGGCCATCGTGACAAGGATACTTGCTCGTTCAATTTGCGATAGTCGATAGTGGGCCACCATTTGCCGTTGGGTTTTAGGACTGGGCATATCGGGGCAGAGTATGTGCTGTTACAGGGCCGGATGACCCCCTTTTTCAGCATGGAGTCAACCATTTCTTGGACTGGCTTGTATGACGCTATTGGAATCTTGTACTGCCGCAAAAATGTGGGTGGCGCATTTGAGTTTGTCGGGATGCACACGGTGTGGATGTTAGTCAAGCCACAATCCAGGGAATCCTTTGCGAAGGAGTCCTTGTACTTGTGCAGAACCTCTGAGTCCTTGGCGATCCACTTCATTGTGGAGGGCATCCGCCTCACTCAGGATCTGTTGAATTTGTGCGTTGAACCCGGCGTAGGGTTCTTCTGCAGCTGAGTCATTTGAGGGACTATGGGCCCCGATGGTCACCTGTGTAGGTGATTCTGTCCCAGGCTGCGTTGAGACAGCATAGACAGCAAGGTGGGTGTCATCTGTTAGTTCTGAACGGCAGACACTTTCTTTTGACACCGGCAGAATGGAAGTGATGGCAATGATTTCATGGGGTTTTGTGAATGTTACGGTGTCATCGTATTCGTCTGACATTAGTTGGGCTGGTATGGGGCCTATGACAGGTACCGTTAGTTCAAAGTCGTGGAACGCCTGGTTGATGAGCCATCCCAGGAGACTGGCTATGGGAAAGTGCTGTTGTTGTTAACAGGCATGGTTTATTTGCTCTGCCTTAGGATTGCAAGTGTCTTGGGACAGGTGAGGGAGTGAGTGGAAGCTGGTGGAGCTACTCAGGGAGGATTTCAAACTCCAGAGAGAGACAGAGGAGAGAAGAGCACAGGAGAGCAGGGAGAGAATGTTTTCAGTTTTCAGACTGTTTTTCACTTCTTGAGAGAATGGTTAACAAATAAATTATTTATTATCCATTCTCTGTTAGGCAAGATAAAACTGTGGAAAAATGGATACATTACAATTTTTCAATATCTTTTTTTTTTTTTTTTTTTTTTTTTTTTTTTAAATGTCACATTGTCAATGAAACAACCTAATTTATGTAGTTTATTTTTGTGATGTAAGTAAAAAAGGAAATGAATAAGTTGTATACATTATTAATTTTTGCAGTGTATTTTTTATAAATAAGCCTGAGTACTTTCCGTGCATTTTGTATTTTTTTGTTTTGCATATTCACGTGTAAATAAAATAAGTAATTATGTACGTTATTTTTTTTAATGCAGCTTATAATTTTTCACAAAACATTCTTCTATATGTTTTTTTTTTTTTTTTTGTACACATTAAAACAAATTGTTCTATACATTACTGAAAGTACTTTTACAACTATTTACAAGATAGCTTAGGTTTAACATCAGAAAAACAACATCAATATTGAGCCCAGCCCTGCCTCCATGTGTTCTGGGGTCTTCGGGTGGTGAATCACTTGGTGGCGAATGGCCAGCACCTCCTCAGCGACTCGGAGGACAATGCAGTGGACAGTGGAACGAGGTGTGTCAAACACTCTGGAGACCACTCTGTATGATGTACCACTGGCCAGACAGAAGAGAAACACCAGGGTCTGGATTGAGGCACTTCTCAGATGATCCAGCAGCACTGTCAGGGCCTTCCTGCTCAGCCGAAAACCATTAAAAACCTGTTCAGCACTGGCACATTCAGCTTTATCCGTCTAGTCTGATTTAGGGAAAGAAGGAAAAGAGAAATTGTTTAGAGCTATGACAAAGTAATTAGTAGAAGAAATATTGAGGTACTTTAGTAAACTACTTTTAGTAACTACTAATACCACACTGGGGAAAAACAACTAGTCATATTTAAAACCTTAGTTAAAGGTATAGTTCACCTAAAAATGAAAATTCCAAACCTGGAACAAGTTGAGGGTGAGTAAATGATTACATAATTTTCATTTTTGGGTGAACTATCCTTTAAGTAAAAGTATTATCTTGCATACTCTTATATACTTAAGGTACTGAGAGTAAAAGTAGATATTCAGTATTGTTCTGAAAAAAATAGTCAGGATGGGTTTTCATTAATATTACTGCTGCACTAATGTGATTGTTGCATTTTACTTCTGAATATGTTCAAGGTTGTTAAATTTAAAGTTGCCTACTTCATATATGTTGGGTAGTTTAATCTACAACAATGCATCATGTTGTAAAAAAAAAAAAAAAAAAAAAAAATTGTAGTGTTGCTGCACTGTGAGAACAAAACAACAAAACAAAAAAAAACAAACCTTAGTACTTCACATTTGTATGGGAAAACTTAATGAATGTACTTCTTTACGGTCCACCACTGATTATTTTGAAAATGAAAGTAACAACATTTATTGTCAGAATATTAACAAATTGTTGGTAACTATATCAAAGGCTGCATATGAAGAAATCGGAGCGGCCATACAGGGCACTGTTCAGCTGTGACAGCTGCCACTCAACATTGAGCTGTACAATGCTCTTTTTTTTTTTTTTCTTTTTTTTTATTCACACTTTTATTTTTACAAACCTGTCTACATATGATCACCATGGTCAAGACAATAAACTATATAAAATCGCACCTTTGTAAGATATCAGTCAGCATTTCATCTGCTGTGTGTGTGTGTATTTTGTAGTTTTTCATATGTATCATTACATTATTCAAGTAAGTTCCAAGCCAATACCTGCATTTAAAGTTGTAATCCGGATGCAGCAAACCGTGTATGAAACATTCCTACCATCTTCTCCATTGTGATATAAAACATAAAAACAAAAATGAGCAATTCTGGCTCCACCTGACCTGTCAGGATAGCAGCTCTTAGGAAATTAGCAATTAGGAAATCCTGCGAAGGCGGAGCGTCTCATGCACTTCGGAGGGTCCTTTGTGCACTTCGGAGGCGTGGCCTTCGAAGTCCGTACACTTAGGAGTCCACACACTCCATATTGGCACACAGCTTTTGTCCCCTCCAGGCAGCCATGATTTTATTGGTTCATTTAGTAGATAGCGGAGGATGTCTTTCAATGTAATAATGTCAAATGTTACCTCATTGGACAGTTCGCAAAACTGATGGACGTATTCCTCAATGGATAGGTCTTTCTGCTGAAGTTTCAGTAGCTGATCGACTGGGTCCATTTCTGGTCTGAATGGCTCCATGAAAGCCGCTGGATCCAAATTGGCTGATGATTCTGTAATATGAGGAGTCATGACGATGGAGCAGAATCCACGTACAAGACTTTATTATTAAGAGCGTGGTCAGAAAAGGCAGGGCCAAACCACTAGCTAACATTTACAGCTAATATTCAAGGCACACGCAAAAGAGTAATCCACAGAACAGGCAATGGACAGGCAATGGTCAGGGTAGGCAGCAAAACAATCGCAAAAACAAGATAAACAGTCCAAGATCCAAAAACCACGAAGACAAGACAAGAAAAGACAAGTCAAGACACAGGAAAACAAAGAAACACTGGCATAAACATGGAAAATAGAAAACATGATGATTTTTTTTTTTTTTTTGTCCTGTGTTGATTTTTTTTTCCCCATCACTCCGTGATGAAACGGGCCGTCCAATTAGATTTGAGCTTAGATCACGTGCCTGGAGCAGCTGCTGTTGCACAAAAGGGTGAGAGTGGTGGCATTGTTTTCGAAAACCAGTGTTGGACCTAGCCTACTTTGATAGGCTAGCTACAAGTCAGACGCTGATTGATCTGCTCAAATCGAAGACAACTTTATGCACTCTGCAGACAGTGCGCCCATGCTCCTCCAAATAATTATCCATTAACAGCTAACGGTTTAAATAAATAAGTTCGTTAAGAAAACTGAGGGGGCACAAATTCTTTCTGAGGGGGCAATGCCCCCTTTTGCAGTCAAGTCAGAGGTAATTAATACAAGACATTAAATTCTCAAAGATAAATCTAAGAGTAAAGGATGCATACCTGACTTAGTATGGAGTATAGACACACTCCATTTACAGGCTCATCTGCCTACAGAAGCACCCTGATTTTCTTGCAACAGTTCCTTAAGTACTCAGACAAAGACAAATATCCTGCAAATGGAGACAGGAACTAACAACTGGAATTTGCTTTGATCAAGGCCTTGACATAGAGAGTTTACACCTTTTGGGGACAGATGGTAATTTGCATGAAAGACACTGGGAAAGGGCAAACCCTCTAAAGTGAGCAAAATATCTCTAAATTCTTAGGATCTGACCTTTTAGTTTACTTGTAAGATTGAGACCATTGTACCAGTTGCACTGAGATAATTCAAATGATTTCAAACATGACTGTGATTATCACTGTCATTAATGTAGAACATTATATCTGAGAGAGCTGAGTGAAGGGAAGGATGGGTGAATGGAAGGAAGTTGGGGAAAAGGAACAGATGTATAGGTGAGGAAGGAGTTTTCCCACATCATCTCTTAGTGAGATGTGGAAACAGATGCCTGTATGTTAATACAATGTGTTTGTATTGCATGTATCTCAGGAGATCAAAGTGTCTGGGGTTCTTCAAGTTCTACAGCACCAATTATTTAAATAAAGGGAAACTTTGTTAGGTTAAAATAATTAGTCCCCCTTCAGGGACTCAGTTCACCTTTCTCTACACAGTCTTTGAACACTTCCAAAACAAACTCTTTTATGTCTTGCCAAAAGGTCCCTGGATAATTTAAAAGGCAGTCCATCTGGACCTGGACTTTTATTAAGGGGAGCTTTCTGAATGATTACATTCAACCAAAGTCCAATATATCCAAAGTCAAATATATCTCACAAGAAGACTTATTTTCATCACTTACAATAGGTGTGAATGCTTGAACCCTCTCAAAAAAAGTGCTCTTCATGTTAAGCATTTTAGAATGCCCCTTCTACCCTTGAATTCCCCATTCCGTCTTACCGACTAGAACTTAGAACATTACTAACAAGCAAGATTATCATTACCAGATGTACACCAAGGACTCCATATACACTGTAATAAGTTGCCCATGTTTCCCCTCCATATTTCCAGCATATAGCGCTGGGCAAACAGGACAGCAAGAGGCGGCGCAACTTTAGTACATGTTTAGATAGGCCTACAACTCAAAACAACTCCAGCTGTTACACGTCAACCAATATCATATGATTTTGTCTTGATTACGATAAGAAAATCCTTCACATAAAAGTATTATTCAAGGTTTAAAGTGGTTTAAGCATTACCCTGTTGAAAAAAAAAACCTGCATGACATGCTTGCGGCCGAGGTTGGTAGTGTGTACAGTATCAGGCGTCTTGTTAAGCAGGATTCATACTTTTGCTTGGCTCGGCTTCGCGAGCTACCGCTGACTGTGTGTGAACATCCACAAATTCTAAAGGCATTTATACTTGACGCATTCGCTGTTGCAATATTGTTTGAAATGATAGGGGGTGCTCAAATGAAATCGTCCTTCAAATCAGCAGGAAATAACAGAGAAGTAGGAATTTGCTGGATTTATGTCAGATCATTCAAGATAGCATCCTGCATGCAGTTGATTGATAAGGACACGGAGGAGGTTTTTTGTTTGTTGCTACTAACTAAAAAAAGCATTCTTTGTTTGCTGTTTGTCCACATCTTTAAAAAAAAAAAAAAATACCTTGGCAAAGTTTGAACTTCACGTCTTCTCTTCAGCAACATCACGCATGGACAGATCATAAAGATGTCTGTACAGATGTACCTGTCCAGCAAAAATTTCTTTAAATTTGGTTATGTTGAATGCAGTGCCGTGCGAACTGTTTGCTCGAGTCACAAAAAAAAAAAAATGGCATGCACAACATCGATATGTATTAGGTAGATGCCACATTCGACTGCTCCAGATGCGCTGACATGTCTGCCATGAACCATCTCCAGGTTCTCACTCACATAAAAATCAATGCGTTTCAAAATGTGACAACATTGCGCAGCATCTGGTTGTAAAAACCGCCTACATTTAAATTCCTGAAGAAACTTTCACAGGTTACAATGTGCGGACCAACACAAGCTGCCGGAGCTGCCACAAGGCCAGATGCACTGCAAATGGCTCTAGGCGGTTGATGTGCCAAAGCAGTCGGGGCCCTGTCCAAAGTCCTGAGGCTGTCTGCCCATTGCATGTAGCACCCCAGCCCATACTGTAGGCATCTGTCGTGATGCCAGGACACTTTTTCTAAGGGCACCCTGGCCCATAGGAAAGCAAGGTCCGACCAGGGGCTGACAGAGTGGCGACACATCGGTGTGATGGTCACACGATATGTACCGCGGCACCGGGCATCTCAGGATTCGGGAGTGTAACCAGTGCAGAAGTAATCTCATATGCAGCAATCCGAGCGGCGTGACTGCGGCTATGGATGCCATATGCCCCAGGAGCCTCTGAATGTGTTTCAGTGGTAACATCGTCCTGCCTCTGAAGGAACTCAGGCAGTTCAGCACGGACTGGGCACGCTCGTGGGTGAGACGCGCCGTCATACTCACCGAATCCAACTCCATACTGGAAAAAGAGATTCTCTGCACAAAGGAGAGCTTGCTCCTTTCCCCATTGACCCGAAACACGCCAACTGGCTGAGGTGCCGGAGCACTAGGTCCCTTTGATCGCACAACTGTTCTCGCGAGCGGGCCATGCTGGAGATAGTTGAGGATCCTGATGCCCACTTCCCGTAATGGGGCAGGGGTGCCCTCCCGCGACCTTCATAAAGACACGGGCGGACAGGAAAAGCCCGAAGGGGAGGACCCTGTACTGCCATGCCCGACCCTCGAACGCAAACCATAAAAATGGTCTGTCTCGAGGAAGAATCAAGACATGAAAGTAAGCTTCCTTCAGGTCGACCGCTGCAAACCAATCCTAGGGCTGGATGCATCTGATGATGCGCTTCTGCGTCAATATCTTGAATGGAAGCTAGTGAAGGGCCCGATTCAAGACCAGGATTGGCCGAAGGCTGCCACCTTTCTTGGGTACAATTGAATTTGGGGCTGTAAAACCCCTGCCTCATCTCGGCTAGAGAGACCGGCTCGATTGTGTCCTTTGCCAGGAAGACAGCCATCTCCTCGCGCAAGACAGGCACGTCCCAGACCGGCACCGAAGTCTCGAGGACGCCGCTGAACTTGGGACGTCGCCTCCGAGTTGAATTGTGCGAATGAGCCAGCAGGACAGGTTGGGCAGCGCAAGCCACACCCCCAGACACCGTACAAGTGGCACCAAAGGAACAATCAACGTACCCGCGGTGGTGCAGCGGAGGGGAGTAGAGCTGGATGTTACAGAAGGCGTCACGTTCTGACTCATCCCCACAGAATTCCCTAAATCCCCGGGGTGACTGGCCAGAGATGCGTGGAGAGGCATTGCATCTCCCAACTGCAGTCTCTTGGCCACTGGAAAGAGGGGGAATTGCAGGCGAGAGTGAGGAGGCAGTGCGTCGCACACTGTCAGCCCGCAAGCCTGAGAATCCGGAGGAAAAGGAAATTGTTCTTTCTTTGACAGTGTGGTTACCACTGGCCTTTGAACCAGCAATGGAACAAAAATAAAACAAAACAGAAGATTCTCCACCTGGCCCTCCTCCGGGGGAAGGAGTGGCGCTGTCTTCGCCGTCTCCTGAGAAAGAGCAGCTTTCCTCATCTCCGGGTTGCCCGTTTCAGGGCCGCTTTGTTGTCTTCCTGGATGACTCAGGGGCCGGCTGGGAGATGGGGGGCGCCGCGCTCCTGCGAGAGGCTCGACGCACCGGCCTAGGTGTCGATTCAGCGCAGGGTGGAGCGGCTCTGGAGGACGCAGGAGGGCACCCACGACGACGAGCAGACTGGGGCCTCCCTCAGGTTGCAGTGGTGGCAGGAGTTGCATCACGCCGGGGCAAGATGCTCTGAATGGCCTCGGTCTGCTACTGTACTGCCGAGAATTGTTGGGCAAAGCCCTCAACAGTGTCACTGAACACCCCAGCCTGGGAGATGGGAACATCGAGGAAGCATGCTTTGTTGAGCCAGAGATGGGGCTCTTGGTCCACAAGTGTGGACATCACCTTCCCGAGGCACTGCATCGCGACTAATTGCGTTACACAGCTCCTGCATCAATCTCGGGTCAGTACTACCCTCATGCATTTGTTTCAGTGCCTTGGCTTGGTGTACCTGCAGGATAGCCATGGCATGCAGGGCAGAGGTGGCCTGGCCCGCAGCACTGTAAGCCTCAGATGCTAGAGCAGCCGTCAGCTTACAGGCTTTGGATGGGAGAAGCGGACGATTCCTCCAAGTGCACCGCAACCGCTCTCTCCACCTGGGGAATGTCCGCGTACCCCCTGGCGGCCCCGCCATCGAGGGTAGTGAGGATGGAGGAGGGAGACGAGCGGCTTCTGGCCGTAAAAGGGGCCGTCTACGACTTCGTCAGCTCCTCATGCACCACCGGGAAGAAAGGCACCGGAGCAGATCACGACTGTGAGCTGTGTCCCTCTCCGAGAAACCAATCATCCAGCTGCAAGGGCTCGGGACTGGGCGGTCTGTTGACCTCCAGCCCGATGCTCACGGCTGCCCAGGCTGCCCGTCAACTCTGGGTCCGATTCAGCGGTGGCGTCAAAACCCGAGGGGGGCAGCCCCGCCGAATCTTCATCCTTGAAGGACGATAGCCCATCCCCCGATCTTGCGATTTACATCTGAACTTCCGGGGGTGCCCCAAATGAAATCCTAGCAGCTTCGTGAGGCGGACCAGCGAAATCATCCAGGAACCAAACGGGGTGATCGCTGCATGAGGAATAAGAGGTCCGTGGGGACTGGCCCGGCAGAGACGCTCTTATTGTAACCCTCAGATCTCCCAGAGCGCTAGCCGGTGGTTCTCTACTTGAGCCAGATCACATTGATGCCATGCTCATACGCCCACAACAGGCACATGAGTCATCCACGAACGCAGCTTCAGCGTGTTGGATGCCCAGAAACTGAAGACAACGATCGTGTCCATCCTCAAAAGACAGGTAACAACCGCAACCAAGAGGACACGTACGGAACGGCATCTTTAAAAAGATGGGAGCCGTCTGTGATTTGCTCTTTTAGGAAATCTGCTCTTTTAGTTGAAGTGCCCAGGGAAGTCCCAGTCGCAGACAGGGACACCGCTGTTTGCACTGTCACGCCAACCAGAACAGCTTCCAGACAGAAGATGAAAGGCTTTGTGGAGATCAACACGTTCACCACTCAGCTCCGAAGCAAAAATCTGATGAATGGATGCACCTGTGGCCTATTTATACCCGTATGCATGGGGAGTGGCTCAGGTATGCAAAATCCACTAGCCAAATTTCATTGGCGTTTTCTCTTAAAGTCAGAGATGATTGGGGCTCCCAAGTGAATCCCCATATGTCATCACGGCATAACTCGTAGTGACCGACAGATAGGGAAATAATAGGTCATCTAGCTATACATATCCACACTCTAAAAAACACTGGGTTAAAAACAACCCAATTTGGGTATATATAGGACAGAACACATTTGAGGTTAATTTTACCCATCAGATTGGGTTGTTTATTTAACCCATCCATAATGGGTTGGTTTAACCCAGCTAATGGGTTGATTCATTTTTATTATAATACTAGCTTTTTTTTTACTCTATACATTAAATAATGTTTACAGATTAACTTAAATCCTCCAAACTTTTGTAAAATACTCCACGACAACTGGTTTGCATGATAACTTACTTTATTTTCCTTTATTACTCATATACAGCGTTGTTTATATTGTTTTTATGTAGGCTATACATATTGCCTATTTAAACTTGTTTAACAAACATTAGAAGTAAAAATTAAACATTAAACAGAAGTAATTCACGTGTAATCGACCACTCTCTGTTTTTCTGTTTCCACTGTAACAGCGCTAGTTCTCGTGCCAGAGCTGGAGTCATGTTCGGTGGGGAACTGCTCACGGCTAAGACCGTGCCCTGCGTTTCACTTTTAGCTGAAATATACTGCGACTGCCACCAACCTGCCCACAAACAAACAGTAAACAGCTCTGAGGACATATTTTAACATCATATGTGACCCTGGACCACAAAACCAGTCTTAAGTCGCTGGGGTATATTTGTTGCAATAGGCAAAAATACACTGTATGGGTCAAAATTATTGATTTTTTATTTTATGCCAAAAATCATTAGGACATTAAGTAAAGATCATGTTCCATGAATATATTTTGTAAATTTCCTACTGTAAATATATTAAAACTTAACTTTTGATTAGTAATATGCATTGCTAAGAACTTCGTTTAGACAACTTTAAAGGCAATTTTCTAAATATTTGGATTTTTTTGCACCCTCAGATTCCAGATTTTCAAATAGTTATATCTCGGCCAAATATTGTCCTACAGGTGCATCTCAATCAATTAGAATGTAGTGGAAAAGTTTGTTTATTTCAGTAATTCAACTCAAATTGTGAAACTCGTGTATTAAATAAATTCAATGCACACAGACTGAAGTAGTTTAAGTCTTTGGTTGGTTTTTGTTAAATGTGAGCCAAAATCATCACAATTAAAAGAGCCAATTCACTATCTCAACAAATTAGAATATGGTGACATGCCAATCAGCTAATCAACTCAAACACCTGCAAAGGTTTCCTGAGCCTTCAAAATGGTCTCTCAGTTTGGTTCACTAGGCTACACAATCATGGGGAAGACTGCTGATATGACAGTTGTCCAGAAGACAATCATTGACACCCTTCACAAGGAGGGTAAGCCATAAACATTCATTGCCAAAGAAGCTGGCTGTTCACAGAGTGCAGTATCCAAGCATGTTAACAGAAAGTTGAGTGGAAGGAAAAAGTGTGGAAGAAAAATGCACAACCAACCGAGAAAACCGCAGCCTTATGAGGATTATCAAGCAAAATCGATTCAAGAATTTGGACGAATTTCTCAAGGAATGGACTGAGGCTGGGGCCAAGGCATCAAGAGCCACCACACACAGACGTGTCAAGGAATTTGGCTACAGTTATCGTATTCCTCTTGTTAAGCCACTCCTGAATCACAGACAACGTCAGAGGCGTCTTACCTGGGCTAAGGAGAAGAAGAACTGGACTGTTGCCCAGTGGTCCAAAGTCCTCTTTTCAGATGAGAGTAAGTTTTGTATTTCATTTGGAAACCAAGGTCCTAGAGTCTGGAGGAAGGGTGGAGAAGCTCATAGCCCAAGTTGCTTGAAGTCCAGTGTTAAGTTTCCACAGTCTGTGATGATTTGGGGTGCTATGTCATCTGCTGGTGTTGGTCCATTGTGTTTTTTGAAAACCAAAGTCACTGCACCCGTTTACCAAGAAATTATGGAGCACTTCATGCTTCCTCCTGCTGACCAGCTTTTTAAAGATGCTGATTTCATTTTCCAGCAGGATTTGGCACCTGCCCACACTGCCAAAAGCACCAAAAGTTGGTTAAATGACCATGGTGTTGGTGTGCTTGACTGGACAGCAAACTCACCAGATCTGAACCCCACAGAGAATCTATGGGGTATTGTCAAGAGGAAAATGAGAAACAAGAGACCAAAAAATGCAGATGAGCTGAAGGCCACTGTCAAAGAAACCTGGGCTTCCATACCACCTCAGCAGTGCCACAAACTGATCACCTCCATGCCACGCCGAATTGAGGCAGTAATTAAAACAAAAGGAGCCCCTACCAAGTATTGAGGACATATACAGTAAATGAACATACTTTCCAGAAGGCCAACAATTCACTAAAAATGTTGTTTTTTTTTTGTTTTGTTTTTTATTTGGTCTTATGAAGTATTCTAATTTGTTGCGATTTGAATTGGTGGGTTTTTGTTAAATGTGAGCCAAAATCATCACAATTAAAAGAACCAAAGACTTAAACTACTTCAGTCTGTGTGCACTGAATTTATTTAATACATGAGTTTCACAATTTGAGTTTTCTGAATTTCTAAAATAAATGAACTTTTCCACGACATTCTAATTTATTGAGATGCACCTGTGTGTATGTGTATACATATATATATATATATATATATATATATATCATCAGTGAAACACACACACATTCACCATGTTCACTATATGGAATCTGTTTCCCACAACGATTTGTACCAAGTTAGAACTTTGTCTGTTACATGAAATTTATGAGACACGATGTCTGCTCTGAATATAACTTTGTCCCACATGTCTGGATTCTCAGACTATAGCAGCTACATCCTGTTAATTCTGTCTGTACAGTAGGCTATTGTGGGAGTGTCTGCCTGCACATGTGATTGCTCAACCTTTCAAGGTCTGCTATCAGCAACACAATTGCTGGAGCATGTTTAAACGATCTCTGACATGTTTTTAGAATGCAGATGAAAATGGACAGACTTCAGTTCTTTTGGGGCAAAAGTAACCAGCATGAGGATCCTTTCCTGATCATATGCTGCGGTACCTCTTTTATTTTCCTTCTGCCCTCTCAGCAAAAAAAAAAAAAAAAAAAAACTGTTTATGCAAATGTGTAACTGTATACTGATGTTTAAAATGTAGACCAATATTCTTTTAATTCTGTCTTTATATCATCTGTAATATGCACCATTATCTGATGTTATGACAAATCAAACCTGTGATCATTGGTTAGAAGGAACCAAAAATTTTCAAAATGTCAACATCCATGTTTACAGGCGGATCATCTATACATGTTTATATCATGCCGCATTCACTAATGTGACATCTGCATTTTAATATTTATGGTTCTATACAGTATATCCTGCATGTCAGGAGTGTAAAGTACTTTATCATCATGTTGTAAATTTCAGAGACATTGAGACAATATAAGACAATATATATTTGTTTTACTGAGATAAGTCAAATCATATTTCCATGCATCTCATGTATGAATTTAATCAATATATTTAAACAGTCAGTGAAATCAATTTGAATGTGACTAATTGATGTTTCTGTGATCATTTGTGTTTATGAAGTGACGTTACCTCAGCCAGCACAACACAGTCTTTGAGGCAAAGCGATGCATTTTTAGTAATGTTATATCCATTGTTAATGAATGTGACCAGATCGTACATAACATGGTTCATACATGTTATTAGTCTATCTATCAGTTATACATTATAAGTGTAAAATGACTATAAAATCAGCTGCTGTTACAGTTTATTTAATATTTGTCAATTTCAGGTAACATGTAATAGGATATCGGTGTCATTACAATTTTTTTTTTTTTTTTTTTCTTTTTAAAGGGTTACTCCACCCCAAAATGAAAATTTTGTCATTAATCACTTAGCCCCATGTCGTTCCAAACCCGTAAAAGCTTCATTCATCTTCGGAACACAATTTAAGATATTTTAGATGAATATGAGGAGGCTTGTGACTGTCCCATTGACTGCCAAATAAATAACACTGCCAAGGCCCAGAAAAGTATGAAATACATCATCAAACTAGTCCATCTGTCATCAGTGGTTCAATCTAAATTTTATGAAGCGATGAGAATACTCTTTGTACGCAATGAAAACAAAAATAACGACTTTATTCAATAATTTGTCTCCTCTGCATCACACTATTTTGGAGAGTATCCACTGAACGCAAACAGCGTATGCTGTTCTGTGTCAGCTGCGCCACACGAATACGTTTTTCTACGCTTATTTATGCTTTGATTTGAACGAAAACAGCGTATCTGTGTGGTGTGGCTGACACAGACTTGATTTTGTAGCTGAACCAAACCAGACAGTTATGGATGAACACAGGACAGACTCAGAGAAGAGTAGAACTGTTTCAGCAGCTCCTGTGGCAGGTTGAAATTCCTCAGCTGGTGAAGGAAGTACAACCTCTGCTGGGCCTTTTTAGTACTGAAGTCTATGTGAGTGTCCCACTTCAGGTCCTGAGAGATAGTGGTGCCCAGGAAACTGAATGACTGCAAACCCACATTGCTCTTCATGATGGTGAGTGGGGGGAGTGCAGGGGGATTCCTCCTGAAGTCAACGATCATCTCCACAGTTTTGAGCGTGTTAAGCTCCAGGTTGTTAAGATTGCACCAGACAGCCAGCTCTTTCACCTCCTGTCTGTAAGCAGACTTGTCTCCGTCCTTGATGAGGCCGATGACTGCAGTGTTGTCCGCAAACTTCAGGAGCTTGACAGAGGGATCCTTTGAAGTGCAGTCATTCGTGGAGAGACACAATCCTGAGCACCAGTGCTGATCGTGATAGTCCTGGATGTGAGTTTGCACAGCCTCACTAGCTGCTGCCTGTCTGTCAGGAAGCTGGTGATCCACTAGAAAAATCATATTCCTCTCAGCCAATCAGAATCAAGGACCAGAAAGAACTGATAAACAGACAGACAAACAAACAAACAAACAAACAAACATACAGCCATTTCTAAACTTGATTCGGGCATTTGATTCATAACATTACCATTCAAAAGTCCGTGATTAATATGATTTGTTTTAAACGTATACTTTTGTTTGACAAGGATGCATTAAATTAATAATAAAAAGAAATGACAGTAAAGAGTAAGACATTTATACTGTTACAAAATATTTCTATTCCAAATAAATGCTGTTCTTCTGATTTTCCTGTTGCTGTATAATGGTTTCCACGCTTCATTAAGCAGTAGGCTACAACTATTCTCAACTGTGATGATAAGAAATGTTTCATGAGCAGCAAATCAGCATATTGGATGATTAGCAAATCTACATATTAGAATGATTTCGGAAGGATTGTGTGAAACTGAAGACTGGAGAAGTCAAAATCTGACATCATAGGGGAAAAAAAAAAAGAAAACCGTAATTTTAAATTGTAAAAATATTTCATAATATTACTGTTTTTGACTATATTTTTAATCAGATAAAGGCAGTTGGTAAATATGCACAAAGAACCTTATACAAAACCTTTAAACAGTAATGCATATATCTTCAAAACAAGCACAATCAGCTTTATAAACATTTATAGACCAAATCACATTGTTAACATCAAATTAGTTGCTTATTATATTCCATAAAATTGTATTTGTAATTTACAGTGTACCAGTGTTTTGTTTAATCCAAAAAAAAAAAAAAAACACCAAATTCTCCAAAACTGTTCACCAAGCTTACAATTAAATTTCATATTTGAAATCACCAATGAAATCTGACAACAACTGTCTCATAAATGTTTCTTTTGCTCAAATAATGTTAAAAAGAGTTTTTTTTTTTTTTTTCCTTCATTTTTTATCTATTTATTTATTTTTTTTCAGGCTGGACCAGCCAGTGCACATGCATAGTCCTAAGCGCACGTCTCAGAACGCTGACTGTTTCTATAGCAACCGGCATCTGACTGCGCTGACTTTATGGATTCGCGATTGGCTCTTTTTTTCAGATTTTATTTTATTGCTTTGATAGAGCGGCCATATTGAGCATTGCATTTTTCACCATTCATAACTATACGAGTGAGATGTCTTGGTATTCTAAAGTCTTTGGATACAAGGAGCGTGAAAATGTCTGGGGAAACTCATGAATATTCATGTATGCTGGACACCGAAAATTTCAAAAACTGAAAATCACCAGTGAGAATATGCAAGTCTCGTGAGAACCAAGTTTTGTTCACAGCAAAGGAAAACCAGTCTTCTCATGGTTTGTATCGAACTCCTCCAACATTTTTCTTTACAAATCCTTGTTTGTACTTCTAAATCGTGACCGGTGTTTTGTTTTGCTCTCTCCACTGCACTTTTGTCAGGACCACTATCATCAATGATAGACACTTAGCAAACAGTTTGGTTTGGCGGTATGGTTCTGTTCTGAGCAAAAACCCCCTGCCCATCCAGGCAGCCTGTCATGAATGAGCAGGGAGAGCAGAAATAATAACCCCCCAAGGGTTAACGGAACAGAACCAAGCAGATATCATTGATGTACTTAATTACATTTAGTGTAAGGCATTACTCAAGATTAGGGAGTCTGATTCAACAGGAATGTCTGAAGCCAAGTCCTAACTGTGGTGAAAGGAGGATTTGGGGATGGAGGAGGGTAATTTGCTCCCGAGCAAGCAAGCTGCTGAATGATACTGAATAGCGCTTATGTAGGGATGCTGTGATAGGTGTCGTATTCCTATAGGTAGATGTGATCAGCTGATGCAAGCTTGACTCACGTGACCTGCCAGAACTAACGCTAACGCTTCATTTCCACGTCTGCCTACGTCCTGTGTCATACACTGGAATGCCACTCTCTCGTGAACACACGTACAACAGTTAATGGAAGATAGAGATTACGGTTTATAAAGTCTTAAATATGGATTTTTCTTACAAAACCACATCGATTCACATCAGAAGGCCTCCATGAGGAGTACTTTTTAAAATGGATGAATGCACTTTTATTGGAATTCTATTGGACTACTGAATCTCAACACCCTTTCACTGTCATTTGGCCAAACGTTCTTGCTACCTCGGAGCTAGGTGAAGGGTTACTCGGTTTAGCACTCATTGAAAGATTTCCAGCCACTTCAAGAAGAGGAAGCGGTAGAGAGATCATTTGCAGGAAATGTGGAGGAGGATTGCAGCTGAGCTCTGCCATGAAAAAAAGTCTCTGGGTAAAAGGTCATGAGTGCATCTGGAAGAGAGCATGTGAACTTCAACTTATGATGGGAAGGTGGGAGCAAACAATCATGCTTGTAAAAATGAGACACTTGTAGGTATACACACCCAAACAGTCACTAACAAAACAATAGAGATTATCGACTGTCAATCAATACAGAAATATGTAAATAACAATAGTTCAAAGTTATAAAAATGTAATATCTTACCTTTTTTTTTTTTTTTTTTTTTTTTTTTGTGAATATCTACACTAACTGTTCAAAAGAACAGTACCCAGAGACCCACAGAAATGAGCGTGATTAGGGTACAATATTTCCAGATTTGGACCAGTTATCAGAAGACTAAATTCACTCAACAAGGGGGGAAAGAATTGACAACAATGCTCTGTTAGGAACAGGTTATTAAAACAAAACAGTGAAATTTAAAGCTCTCTCTTCACACTCATGGCTTACATAGCTGTCTCCACAAGAAAGGATTTCTACATGGCAAAGAGAGGAAATAAAGACAGAGGGACAAAATGAAACAATATTATATCATACCAATACAACTCTAAAACACCCACCCTGGACATTAGCAACCTCCCCTCGTGGAGATCATGGATGAGCAAAACTTCCTGTCGTGATTACCAGTTCTCTATTATTTACACTTTTGTAATTATAGAATAAATATTTATAAAACTAAATAATCTTTATGAGAAGTAGTCACAGTAGCTTTAAACTTATCAAATGCCTTTACCTTAATTTACAATAAATCCATAACCCATTCTGACATTTTGGAAACTTTAAGCTTGAATTTCATTTATAGCCTGTGTTTATAAAGAATATGCCTAATATTAATTTGATACTATCTAAAGCAGTGGTCACCAACCTTTTTAAGCCCAAGATCCTTGACCTCGACCTTTATGAAAGACAAGATCTTCCTATTGAAGAACTGACAGAAAAAGACAGCCCAGATTGTACTTCCAATTTGAAGCCTTTATTTAGTATTTTAATTTAGTTATGCACTGATCATGATTTTCCATGGCCAATTCAGACTTTTATTTTTACTCAAGTATTTTCACACACAAGTTCTGGGAATTCCTGAATTTATGCCACAGAATATATCTACCTAAGATTTAGGCCGTGACCAGCATCTGTCTCCATGATGTCACCAGGTATATCCTTTAGGTGAAACAGTGTTATCTAGTGATCATAATGAGATACTGCCATATACAAATGAATTCGACACTGCTCAGACTCCTCACCTCATGTTTAGAATGATAAAAATGTATGAGGCACTCATGAATGCTTGATTCTAATTGGCTGGCAGAGGTTCTAAGGGGTCTATAGTTTCATAAACAAAATAAACTAAAATTAAAATTAAAACGGAATTATACATTTTTAATAAAAACTATTATGGTTTTTAAATAATACTAAAATGTAGATTGCATTATATTTGTCCATATTATCTCAAATTCACACATCTCTTTGAATCCATACAAATGAAAATGGCACGAAAAACTTACTAACACCAGGCTACTTTTAGCCTTACTCTGGATTTGGTTCACCTTCCGCCTATGGATACAAGCGCACAACAACTTGCTGTCCCATTTCTTCACCCAAGTCAGCATGAAGATCACAAGTGTGTCTAGAACTTTTCCTTACCTGATGGGACACACTTATAGTGTTTTAAAAATGCATTTTTTTATTTAATTTTATTTTGATTTTCAATACTGTTCAGTAGTCCCTAACAGACGACACAATTTATTGTGGTGTTTCTTATTAAACAGGCGTTTAAACTCAGCTAACTTTCTATCTTTTTTTTTTATCTCAACATCATGAGTTTGAGTCCCAGCTAAAGGTACTTTCCTGCTCCTGTTCAATTTCAGTTTCCTGTCTCTACTCCTACTGTCCTGACCATTAAAGGAGAAAAACCCCATTGCAATCACAAAAAAAAAAAAAAAAAAAAAAAAAAAAAACTTATGAGCAGTAAAACATTTTTATAATGGAGTCTTGCAAGAGATTACAGCAAAACAATAAAGTGATCTCCCATGTTTCTCACACGTTTCTTTCCCATTTTAATTTTGGATTCTTATCTTTCAGAACTTTCTCATCTCTCAGCTGTCTACTTTAATTCTCCTAAGGATTTTTAGGAGAAACATCTGAGACACTGTTGAGACTAAAATGAGAAATACATGAGAATCACAAGAGCAACAACTGAGCAATAAAATATTCCCATAATGGAGTCTTGATAGAGATTGCGGCAAGACAATAAAGAGATATTCTGTTTCTTCCACCACATTCTCAGTTTTGACTCTTTTTTTTTTTCAAATCACATGAGCCAGTATTTTATTCACAATAAAACACAGAGAACATAAAACAATGCTCTCTAAACGCAGAAATTTTAAACAAAATCTAAACGCAAAGATTTTACACTTTTATCCACTAAATTAGCGCATTTCAAATTTGATGCCTGCTACAGGTCTCAAAAAAGGGATGTCTTAGAGAGGCAGAGTCTCTCAGAAGTAAAGATGGGCAGAGGCTCTCCAATCTGTGAAAGAGTGCGTAAAAAGATTGTGGAATACTTTAAAAACAACGTTCCTCAACGTCAAATTGCAAAGGCTTTGCAAATCTCATCATCTACAGTGCATCATCAAAAGATTCAGAAAAACTGTAGAAATCTCTGTGCGTAAGGGACAAGGCCGAAGACCTTTGTTGGATGCCTATGGTCTTCGGGCCCTCAGACGACACTGCATCACTCATCGGCATGATTCTGTCATTGACACTACTAAATGGGCCCAGGAATACTTCCAGAAACCACTGTCAGTAAACACAATCCACTGTGCCATCTGCAGATGCTAATTAAAGCTCTATCATGCAAAAAGGAAGCCATATGTGAACATGGTCCAGAAGCGCCATTGTGTCCTGTGGGCCAAGGCTCATTTAAAATTGATTGTTTCAAAGTGGAAAAGTGTTCTATGGTCAGACGAGTCCAAATTTGACATTCTTGTTGGAAATCACGGATGCCATGTCCTCCGGACTAAACAGGAGGGAGACCTTCCAGTGTGTTATCAGTGTTCAGTTCAAAAGCCAGCATCTCTGATGGTATGGGGTGCATAAATGCATATGGTATGGGCAGCTTGCATGTTTTGGAAGGCACTATGAATGCTGAAAGGTATATAAAGGTTTTAGAGCAACATATGCTCCCCTCCAGATGACGTCTATTTCAGGGAAGACCTTGTGTATTTCAGCAGGACAATGCAAAACCACATACTGCAGCTATTACAACAGCATGGCTTCGTAGTAGAAGAGTCCAGGTGCTGAATTGGCCTGCTTGCAGTTCAGATCTTTCACCTATAGAGAACATTTGGCGGATCATTAAACGAAAAATACGTCAAAGACTACCACAAACTCTTTAGCAGCTGGAAACCTAGAATGGAACCAAATTCCAACACCAAAACTCCAGAAACTCATAACCTCGATGCCCAGATATCTTCAAGCTGTTTTGAAAAGAAGAGGAGATGCTACACCATGGTAAACATGCCCCTGTCCCAACTATTTTGAGACCTGTAGCAGACATCAAATTTGAAATGAGCTCATTTTGTGCATACAATTGTAAAATTTCTCAGTTTAAACATTTGTTATGTTATCTATGTTCTATTGGGAATAAAATATTGGCTCATGTGATTTGAAATTCTTTTAGTTTTCATTTTATTCAAATTTAAAAAACGTCCCAGTATTTCCGGAATTTGTGTTGTATTTCTCCTAAGGAATTTAGGAGAAGCATTTGAAATGCTGTTGATACTAAAATGAGAGATATGTGATAATCTCATCCAATTCTCATGAGTTTAGGAAAAGCAACCACTGAGCAATTTTATTTATTTATTTATTTATTATTTATTTATTATTTTCCCTATGGGATGCATTTAAAAGTTAATGACCAAATGTATCATTATAAAAGTTCGCAATGTTGCTGCACATGAAATGTAAAATGCATAACATTAACCCTTAAATGCATACCTCGGGTCTTTAGCGACCCGGGACATAATTCTCCACCCTCTCCCTCCTCCATTTTTTAAAGATAGACATCAACTTTCTTAGTATTCCTCAATCTATTCATTATAAACAATATAACAAGAAAACATATTAAAATATAAAAGAATGCCTGTTTTCTGATTTTTTAAAAAATTTTTATTTATTTATTTTTTTTGTAAAAAGTGTATAGGGTCGCTAGAGACCCCAGGTTTGTAAATGTGTAGGGGAGCGCGGGGCACAAAGTAACATGGGGTTAGTTGTAACACATGTGGTTTAAATATTTCCACACATGCTAGCATAACCAAATTTACAGTATTTACTAGTTACCATATGAACATTGCATAGAGAAAAAAGTGCGCCAAAATTCAAAAGTCGTTTGAAGATATCGCTGAACATTTATTTTTACCATAGTAAAATTAGTAAAATTATATTTCTGGCTTAAGTAAATTTTTCATCTCAGTTTTTATTACTCATTTAAAATGAGACAAATCTGCTATTATTTTAATCTCCAGTCTGTTATTTATCAGTTTAGATTAATTTTTTAATGCTTTGATAACTAGCAGAAGACAATAACCGGTTTTAAATTTCATTTGCGCAGATGGGGTTTGTTGTAACACTGCGTTACAATGTGCCCTGCCGTGCTATTCTATGACATTAGCGATGTAATTCACACTATTTACTTTAATACATTTTAATGAGAAACGACGAGAAACAGGTGAATAAAGACTGACAGTCAATGTTTATGTTCAGAAATTATTATTTCTAGACATGTAAAGCATTTTGGCTCATTTCTGTGGGCCGTCCCAAGCCTGGTTGCAATGTGTTCATTGTTAAACTCAAAAATCAGATTATTTTTAATTCTTAAAAAAACGCCATTATTTTATTTAAAATAAATAATTATTTTATAAAAATAAAATAAAATAAAATAAATACTAAAAATATTTTAGTTTGTCTTGTATATTTTTTTCATGAGATCAGATAACATTTTAAGCTGTCATATGGTCATGTTACAACGTGCCCCTCACATGTTACAATGTACCCCACCTATGGGGCATGTTGTCACATTTCACTTCCAATTTTTGAGGGCAAATAAAGAAAAATGTATACACTGTAAATATGAAACAAAGTGGCATATTTGTACTAGACAAGTGTGAAATTACTCTGAACCCCATGTGGATTTACACAATTTGAGAAAGTCAAAAAGTGTTACTTTGTGCCCCGCTCTCCCCTAAGTATATTTTTCTGCTCAACTATATTTACATATCTGATGACTCAATACGTGCAATGTATATTTTTTCCTCAAGGTGGCACTGTTTGATACACAATGATGAAGTGGTGTTTCACTCATAATTACTGCAGGCATAAAACAAACCAATGTATAACAAACCAAATATATATCATCAGCAAAAATTTAACTGGTTTGAATAGCTTTACTGCACAGCAATTACTATATGCAATGAAATATAAATGTGACTGCCATTTGATGCTGGATGTGGTAAATAAGCTGCCAGTGATCAAAATATTGAATATGAAGTCATTGAAAACGATCATTTTGAGAATATGGCCGAGATAGTGAATATGAGGCAGATGCTGAATGTACCGTGGAAGTGCGCTCTGATGACGACAGCGATGGTAAAATCATCTGCTCAAATTGAACCCTTTTAAGTTTCAAAAGGTAACGAAATATACTTTATTTTATTCTTCTGTTATTGTTCTTAAAATATCAAGAGAGTTTTGCGTTATTGCAGCAGTTAGAGATCCATCCGTGCTGGATATATAGGTCCGGGTTGCTAAAGACCCGAATATGTAATAATGATTGGCGAAACATTCATGCATTTAAGGGTTAAAGAAATTTAAATCAGGTTAGACATTGATTATTTATTACTCAAACCCCTTTCTCTACTTGTCCGTCTGTCTCGCATATCTGCCATGTTTGTAGTTTTTAACACTTTATGCGTGTTTGTAGTTCTAATCGAATCCTTGTCCACCACGCAATGTGTTGTGGGCAATATTAGCCAATAGAGTGTGCATGGATCTGCACTTTGAATTTTAACCTTAAGTAGTAGAGTAGACCATCCGGGAATCTTTGACATACTCATTTCAACATACTATGATTTGGGACATACTAATTCTATTTTTGAATACTATTTAGGACAGATAGTATGTGAATTGGAACGTAGCACAGGGAAAAAAGAAAAAGAAAAAAAAAAAAGTGCCATACTGCTTCTTTCTTCTTCTGTTTAAAAGTCATTTGGAAAATTAGTACATATCACCACTTAATTAGTGGTTGTGCAATCATTTTTTATTTATCTATTTTTTTCCCGATTTAATCTTTAATCCCTGAAAATAAGAATGACATTGTTTGTTTGATGCTCATTATGTAATGAGTCATATCAGATATGTATTTTTATACATTATAGAAAATGCAAATCCACAATGTGAGATGATAATAAAATATAATAAACATATATAATATAATAAGATAAATATTACCTTGTCATAATAGCGTTTTAAAATTTTCACAGATAACTATTATACCTGCCAATAAAATAAATATAATAACTATATTATAATAATATAATATAACCTTATATCTTACTTATGTTAGCGGTTTATAATTTACAAATCATGATATATATATATATATATATATATATGTGTGTGTGTGTGTGTGTGTGTGTGTATATATATGTGTGTATATATATGTGTGTGTGTGTGTGTGTGTGTGTGTATATATATATATATATATGTGTGTGTGTGTGTGTGTGTGTGTATACACATACATATATATATATATACACACATACATACATACACACACACACACACACACACATATATATATATATATATACACACATATATGACAGATTGCGCACAATATTAAATATGATTACAATATAGTTATTTAATAATAATAATAATAATAACAATTATAATTATACATCATGATTTGTAAATTATAAACCACTAACATAAGTAAGATATAAGGTTATATTATATTATTATAATATAGTTATTATATTTATTATATATTTATTTATTTATTTTATAACCATTTCTTTCTTGTATGTTTGGCACAGTTATTTTTTTTAGGATTACTGTTAAACTAATGTAGTTTGATTTGTATATGTTATCTATTTAAATTTTAGTTACAGTTGTAGTAATGTTTGTCATTTTATTAGTTTTTTTTTTTTTTTCCATTATGTCTGTATAAGTTATTTATTAAGTTTTAGTTTTATTTAATTTGAGTTGTTTTAGTACTTCATCAAACTACATGGAAATGAAATAATATTGAATTTATAGATATGTGTGTCTGTGTGTGTGCACATATGTCTGTGTGTGTGTGTACATACATGTAGTTGTTTTTGGTGTTTGGCTTAGTTTTATGTTAGAATCATTATTACACTTATACATTTTGTTCTCTTAATATTTTGAATTGTTTGTGGTTTTATTTTGCTTTCATTTAAATGTTAAGTTTAGAAATTTTGTCATATGCATTTCTCATTTTTATTTAATAAAATTTTTTAATGTGTATGCATATATACTATTTATAAAGTTTTAGCTTTTAGTATTGGATCAGTTTTAGTTGTTTTAATACTACAATTGATTGTTTCTGTTTTCCTCATTTGTAAGTCGCTTTGGATAAAAGCGTCTGCTAAATGACTTAAAGTAAAGTAAAGTTATATTTATATATATATATATATATATATATATATATATATATATATATATATGTGTGTGTAATTGTTATTATTATTATTATTATTATTATTATTATTATTATTATTAAAAAACTATATTGTAATCATATATAATATTAACCCTGAAACATAACCTATTCCGGAGCAGGTTGTTCATAGAATAAGTTGCTATGGCTGCTTACATTCTCTGAAAGTTACCTCCGTTTATGGAACCGAAAGCAGAGTTTATCCGCTTACTTTACCCTTAAACATACCCGGGTATGTCACATAACCTGCCTTCTAGAATACCCTCCATCTGTGGTATTCTCCACAACAAATTCCTCGTGTGTTTGAGCACACTTGGCGAATAAAGCTGATTCTGATTCTGATAAAGCTGATTCTGATTCAATGAGTGAATCCCAACATTTCAGCAAAAAATCTGTAAATATAGTACTGGCAATGCCACATAGACTACTTGTACTATAAATGAACTGAAAGCCCCATTCCATGTATCATGTTATTCCAAATTTAGCTTTTTAACTTTTTGGATGGAAGTAAATGATGTTACGTCATTTACATTGGCATTCTGATTAGTCAGTTTAATAACTCATCTTGAATAGTGCAATGATTAAAACTAAGGTATACGATTGCATATACTGAAATTAGACTTTATGTATCTGAGTTATGCACAAACAGAATTAAAAAAATTCAATCAAATGTTAACTTTATCACTACAGAAAATGGAAGAATCCTGGCAAGATCCCAGCAAGAGGAATCAGGCCTAAACCCTGGTGAGAAGGATGATGAACCAGGTGGAGCCATCAGGGACTCGAGTTCTTTGACAGAATTGGGCTCTGGTTGGGTTTGGAGTCTGTTGCGTAAATACAGATGAGTCAAGAAGTTATGACTTCCCCTCTCTCTTGTGAGTCATTCTACATTCACTTCAGAAGCTTGTGGTTGGTGAGTGAGCAAAAAAAAAAAAAAAACACTTCTATGCTTTCACATTGCCTCCTTAGTATGAAGCTTGTTGTACTCCTCATCTGTAAATTGCTTTGGATAAAAACATCTCTTAAATGAATAAATGTAAATGTAATGACCACTTCCCTAATATGCTGTTGGTTCTAAAAAGTACTGACCCGCCAAGTCATGGACACTGTGTGCAGTGTGGCAGGGCTCAATATTCTGTTGAAAGAGGCCACTACCATCAGTAAAAGGGTGTACCTGGTAGGCTGGTTAAGTAAGCGGCGTGTCTATGTATATAAGGTTTTATTCAAGACATTTTTAAAGGTATAAGTATATTCACTGTTCCTTTTGTTCTGCTGTTTCACTCGCTGTATTTATTTACGAAACAAACAAAGGTTTAACACAGGTTTAACAAAGGTTTGCCTTTGTTTGGCTGTGTCCGAAAACGCCCCTATACCCGTAAACAGACCACGATTTGAGGGGACAGTCATTTGTAGTGGTATGCAAAAGTGGGCCCCCTTCTGGCACACTCAGTGTCTGAATTTGTTCACTTATTTTCATTCCCTTCTTTAAGTGGGTCAAGGAATAGTGAAAGAGAGTTTCCACCTTTTTACTAGTGAACCTACTGTGTTTTAAATTATGTGAGGAACTTCGGGTTTGGGGTTACATTTCATTCCAAAAAAGACTCACAAATCATTTAAAATCATAAGGCTGCGCTACAAATAATCCTTATCTGTCAGTATGACTGAATGAACTGTACATTTTCCTTCATGTTTTATTTTCAGAAGAAAGTCAGAAGAATAATGTAACGTGATGTGATATAATATGGAAGAACTCTTTTCAGTCCTGATTATTTAATTTTTTCCCCTTTGTACACCTTTTTTCTTTTGTAATGTGGTGAACAACAGTCAAGATGGCATTCCAAAGACCAGTTTATGGCAAAAGTCCTGTTACCAGAGTTTCTGGCCTGACGAGGAAAGAGACTTCAAGACGGCCAAAGTTCAGCTCAGCTCTTGAGTAAACCTTCTACTGTATATCGCATTTGGCTGCTCTTCAGTTGCAAAGGACCCAGCAGTGACGGACCGTGTCTGACTCTTGCCACTTCGAAAGCAGCACAGCCCAATCTGCAAAGGACCTCCGCATTGGCAGACTCTGCCTGAAACATACGGCTCCTCAACGATGCAGCCAGGCTGTAAAGGACCCTGTGAAGATGAATCAGTTGACCAACTCCCTCCAGTTTGTGAATCTCAAATTGTTGAACAGCTTGTGGGAAACACTCCCATATTGCCAAACTAACAGTCCTCGACTGGTGCTCTGAACTGAGCAAGGTGGGAATTGGTCATCTGATATACTCATAACCGCACCTTGAGTGATGTGTGACCTAAAAATGACAACGTCTTTGGGTGACTTGAGTCTCATTTACTACAATAACAATATGAAAAACATATACTGTGCATTTGTAGTCTGCTCTCCTGATTTCTTTTTCTCCCCAAATCCGTACTTTTTTTTTACATGGATGTTTTTTAAATATAATTTTTATGTAATATAGACATATTACTACAATGATATTTAACACATCCATAATATTGCTGCTGAAAAAAACATTGGCTTTAGGGGTCATTCATGGTATGGTAAAAACAATTTGTTATTGTTTTACACTTTTAAATGTCCTTTTAATGATCCATGGTTGAAGAGTAAATATTCATTGTACCCAGTTTTTGAAAATTATTATTGTGTTCACAGAGTGAACCTTTTGCTGATTGTTTACACTTTGAAGGAAGGTACTCCCATAATTTTGGGAAAGTGTCATGGGGCATCTATTTAGTTACCATGGTAATTCATTAGCCTCATCTTGTTAGCCCCTTGTTATCCTGTGTATTTATAACCCTGTCTTTCAGTAGTCTGTTTTCTTTGCATCCCATTGTAAGCTGTTGCGTGTTTTGTAGTACTGTTTTGTATTTCTGCCTTGTTTGGATTATCTTTGTGTGTTTGTTGGTAAAACTGCTGCACTTAGATCCTCATCTCACCTCATCCCTGCCTGATGTCAACAACCACCATAAGACAGAATAACAGGATGCAATCTAGTCATAACCATACCCAAGACATTAAAATTAAGTAAAGTCTGTCATTGCCACAAAATCATACATTTTTATCATACATGGCTAAATGAGTCATTAATGTTGCTCTCTGGTTCTGAGATTTCTGCCATTTCAAGAAAAAAGAGACTTTCTGGCCATTTAGAAAAAAAAAAAAACATGTATCAACCACATCCTTTCCATGAGTTGGCTGTTCCCACAGGTACAAACATGACACAAACTTCTATTACAACACTTTCCCTCTGATTCCCCCTACTCTACTGGACTCGGTTTTCTAATGAAGAATGCTACCTATCACATAGTGCTACCAACACTATATTTGCATCGTTTTAAGGGTAGGTATATGGGTATTAATAAAGCCCCAGACAACATGAATATAATGTGCTTTTCTTCATCGAACTGTGTTACCTACTGTTTTAATAGGAGGTAGCACGATCTGAGTGGGTAGCACAAATTGTCAGAACATCGGAAATGCAAATACTGCAGTAATACTTCCAACACAAATTTCTGCTCACAAAACTACAGATTTGTAATAAAAAAAAAAAATAAATAAAAAAAAGGACTTTATTCGAATTGCATCTTGGTCATGCCATTGAGGTAAAACATATTGAGTTAGGAACTATGAACACTATTGTGGTGTCTAGAGCAAAATATAGGGTTTCCAGAATGTGAATGGTGTGAAATGTCTCCATCTCTCCTGGCAAGGTGCTGTTGCCCTATACT